>OZ026526.1:83722363-84195064 GCA_964019695.1 Loripinus fragilis | reverse complement strand
GGGTCTGTGAAAAACCACCGGAGCTGTACTGTATCTCAGAAACCATTCAGATTTTCACCCCTGAACCACATATACTCATATATCTTATGACACAAAGTATCCAGTAATACTGATCAGGAAGTCCCCCAGGTGTACCCACTGTTGAGGCATTCAAAAGCACTTTCTGAGAAGTCCCTCCAGGGCATGCCATGATTATTCATATTTCTTATGATACCAAGCATTCAGTTATAATGACCCGTGAGACCGGGGTGAGACCCCCGGGTGTGCAAACACATGGCCCACCTCATTTACTTCATAAAAGGCTTACTATACTTAACGCCAGTAAAAACGCAACTTTTACAGTATAACCTTACTAGAGATTTAATGCTATTATATCATTCTAATAAATTAAAAGCATAAACCTATGGTTGCGATATCAAGCCAATACTCTTTTGGTGCAAATAAAGCAGTCCAGATAAGCCAGGCTGTATTTTTTGATAAAGGGACACAACCCGAACTTCAACACAAAAACGAAAAAATCACCTTATTAGTCTGGATATCAGACCTTCATTATGAATGGCTCTTTTGGATTCAAACTTTCGGAAAATTTCAACTTTGCTCTACTTTCTGTGCACACGCAACAGATTGTTTTTGTCTTGAAGTTTTGACCTTCAAAATTGTCATCAAAGTTTCAGCATGAAAACCGGAAGTTAACGAAAATGCGACACTTTCGACGGTAAATATTGCAATAAATGATAACCATAGGTAATGACCTTACATCTTACTTATGCCAATTTTCAAATGATTCAATTTAATTGAAGCTTTAATGATTTCTCAAATTTTGGGGAAATTTCACAAAAAATGAAATTTAAAACTTAATTTTTTTTTTCTTCCAGCAAAGTGAATTTTGTGTTGTAAACCGTTTTCTTGTTTGTTTGAGTGAAACGCATTACTTGCACGCTGAAATTGAATAAAAATTGAAGATTTAATATGGTTACCAAAAAATTTGATGAATTTATCATTTTTCACCAAAATTTTTGACAGAAGTGTGCAATTGAGCTCAAGTTTTGGTCAAACGTTCTTCTACGTTAGAGACGCTTGTAAGTACAAAGACAAAGTGTATCAAGCTAATATTCATAGGAAAAATAACACTTATATCAGTTGCGTTTTTAATGGCTTTAAGTATATCTTGGAACTGCTCAGATCACTACCCATAAACCATAAATTTTCATGTTTCTTATGAGAAGAAAGTATTCATAAGCACTTACTGAAAAGTCCCTCCAGGGCATGCTCAGCAATTCTCCACCCCATTTACTTCATTAAAGGCTTAATATCTAGGAAATTGTTCAGATTTTCATCCCTAAATCTGTATAATGATGTTTCTGATGATAAGATACATTCAATGTCACTGATAGTGATGTCCCACTGGGCATTGGGGTGGTTTGCGAGACTTTATAATCAGTAGATTACAATCATATATCCCGTTCCTCATGAAAATGCTTAAAATGTCAACATTTTCTAATTGATAATTGGAACAATATAATCTATTTTTTTCTGGACATTTGCTGGCAAGGATTATTTAATGGCTGGCTTTTGTTAAAAAAAAATATGAATTATTTTCTTGCAAATAAAAGTGAATGAAATCACTTTTTCCTCCTGAAATTGCTCAAAAGGCCAATATTCCGAAAACTAGTACCGCTTGATTATTAGAGCGTTAATGGCAATTTTTGATTTTACACAGATAAAAATTGTATTATGATGAGATCTGATAGAATAAATCATTTGTACACAAACTTATCTATTCTAAATAACTTCATTCCGCATAAAGCTGCTTAAAAATTCAATTTTCCGTTATTTGGTACCGTCTGATTATTTGTACAATTATTGCTATTTTCTACAAATTTTACAGCAATATCTATTTTACTGATGAATTCTGACATGATAAAGTAAACCCCTACTAAAACCAATGGTTATCTTATCTTAATTTGGCCTAAAAATGCACATTATCCAAAATTCCAAAAACTAGTACTGTATGATCATTAGGACAAAAAGGCATTTTTCGCATATTTTCAGGCAGTAACTGATGATTAATGATAGAATGAATAACTTCTAATGAAATAAAATAGTTTTGTAACACATAACACAATTTTCATTGTCTTATATTGCCAAAATCATCTCAGTTAAGTCACATGTACAAAACAGCTTTATATAGAGAAATCCATTTGTTGGTCCATTTTAACCAGAATTTCCAAAAAAACTTCAAATACTCCCATAGATTTTATTGCAAATATTTAATGACCTAAGGTTGGGTTGTCAGAATCTATTGCAGTTGATTACCAGTATTGCTGCGTTTTTTTGAAAAATATCCTTAAAAATTGCCAAAAAAACATTTTTTCACATTTTGGAATTTTGCCAATTTTGGTATATTTTAGGACCCTACTGCAACCAGCACGTGCATGATAGAACCAAACTACATATATCAAGAGTTAGAGTTGATATAATATTGTAGTTTGGCCGAAACCATTTGGTTACAGAATGTTTTTTGAATGACTGCAAATACTTTCAAATTAGTGTTTTTTCATAATTTCAAAATACAGAATCTATGAAATTTGCCCAAAATGAACAATCATGGTTTCCATAGCAACCAAGGGTAACAAGTAAAAAATTACTTTATTTTTGGTGGTTTTGGGTTATATGTGCAACATACAAAAAAAATCAAGTTAATCTGAGACTATGCGTGCCGGACCCCTATTTAGATTTTTTGGTGGTTACAGAGATTTGCTCTTAAATTTTAATCCATTTTTTAACAGAAATATTTCCTAAAAAATTGCAGAGCTCATAAGCATGTCTTAACAGTAGAACACTTCATGGATCATGATATGTTGCACATCAAAGGTTACATATTGTGACTAAGGACCGTCACTCTGACCTTCCCAGTTTGTGAGTTATCCGCCCTTGATAGGTCTGAAAAAAGGTTTTTGACCTATTGTTCCTTTACTATATGGAATATATGAATATAACTTCACAGATATGTTTCACATCAAAGGTTACATATTGTGACTAAGAACCGTCACTCTTACCTTTCCTGTTTGTGAGTTATCCGCCCTTGATTGAGTTAAAAAATGTTTTTTACCTGTAGTTCCTTTACTATGTGGAATATTTAAATGAAACTTTACAGATATGTTTCACATCAAAGGTTACATACTGTGACAAAGAACCATCACTCTTACCTTTCCAGTTCATGAGTTATCTGCCCTTGATTGATCTGAAAAATGGTTTTTGACCTGTAGTTCATTTACTGAATGGAATATCTGAATGAAACTTCACAGATATGTTGATCATCAAAGGTTACATATTGTGACTAAGGATCGTCACTCTTACCTTTCCAGATTGTGAGTTATCCACCCTTGATTGATCTGAGAATTGGTTTTTGGCCTGTAGTTTCTTTTACTATATGGGAATATCTAAATGAAACTTCACAGATATGTTGAACATCAAAGGTTACATATTTTTAGTAAGGACCGTCACCCTTACCTTTCCAGTTCATGAGTTATCCGCCCTTGATTGATCTGAAAAATGGTTTTTGACCTGTAGTTCATTTACTATATGGAGTATCTGAATGAAACTTCACAGATATGTTGACCATCAAAGGTTACATATTGTGAGTAAGGATCGTCACTCTTACCTTTCCAGATTGTGATTTATCCACCCTTGATTGATCTGAGAACCGTCCGTGCTCACTGTTTCCGATTGATAACTTGAGTATTTATGCACAGAATTTTTTCAAATTTTGCACACATATTGTTATTGGGGATGAGTGGTATGGGATTGTTAATGGGCAAAATCAGACCATTTTCGATGGAGTTACTGCCCTTTCTCCCTTTAAAAAATGGTTTCTGGCCTGTTATTCTTTTACTGTTTATGATATCTGAATGAAACTTCAAGCAAAGGTTACATATTACAACGAAGGACCATCACTCTTACCTTTCCAGTTCATGAGTTATCTGCCCTTGATTAATCTGGAAAATGTTTTTGACCTGTAGTCCCTTTACTATATGAAATATCCGAATGAAACTTTACAGATATGTTGACCATCAAAGGTTACATATTGTGACTAAGGACATAATATCACTGTCTATCTCAGTTCTGTTGCTATTTAGGCATTATATATCTCACAAAATAACTTTTGGTGCCCCCAGCAGTGGAGGGGTATTATGCAGTGCTTGCGGTGCTTTTATTCTTTTAATGAATGAAGTGTATGATATACATGATAACATGCATCCCCCGTAACTCCCCCATTACTTTCGTTAATCTTCATTGTGGTGCATGAAGAGTAACTTAAAACGCGTCAGGCCTGGGTTACAGAAGAAGGATATACATGAAGTATGATCAGTATTTTTTCCTTTTTAGAAAGAAGTGTATAGCTCTGTGATCAATATTCTAGGGAAATATCACATTTGTCAGGCAAATGTCATGGAAATTTGCTTACGGGTAGGCTAGTGGTAGCTTTTTGGGGGTATGAATCATGAATTATTGCATGGTTGCTGTGGCATTAACCTTTATTAGTTTACTTCCTTTTAAATAACAAATGAACCATGACATTAATAAACCAACATAAATGAGAGTGGACAAAGCGAAGAATCAGATCAGACTGAGCATCCATCCTGTCTGACTCAGAAAAAAAAGTAAAAACGACAAAGATCAGGAATGGATACTATGAAGTACCACACCTGACCTGAGACACCATATGGGAAAGTTACAAAAACACAAGAAAACACCACACACAAGAGAGACAGTTATTTATTCCTACATGGGTTCCCAATACTAGGGATTTTTGACCATTGATCACTGCCACACCAGGATTATTAGTCAACAACTTCCATGACATTTGACTGACAAATGTAAGATTTCCCTCGAATTTCGATCACAGCTACACTTCTTCCAACAAAAGAAATAAACTGTTACAACATCCTTCCTCTGTAACCCAGAGTCTTCGCTGTGCACTCACTGGGTAACTAAGGACCCAAGTGTTCTTTATCTGGACATCAAAGACTCTGATAATACTGAGCTTGTGCTTAGGCTGATCTGAGTCTTCTCATGACAAACAACCACATTGTTGGTTTTCTCACGTAGTGGCTGAAATGTTTTCAATTGCGATTCTTTGAGAAGCGATATACAGTAAAGCCTGTGTAAAGCGGCCACTCAAAAATAGACAAAATAAAGATGTTAATAACAGCTGGTAGCTTAATGAATGTCAAAAGTATTGCAGAATGCTCCGCAATACTTTTGACCTGCATTAAGGGATAATTGGTCTTGAAAACTATTTTTTTTGTCTTTTTAAGAGTGGCTGTTTTACACAGGTTTTACTGTAATCACATATCTGTAAATATGTTTTTTCTTCACAGGATTGGATGATCTAGTTAGCAAGATTGTGGATGAAGATTCCTCTTTGTTTGCTTTTAATGGAACCAACAACAACAGCTCCTGTGATACAGCTAATACATCAGAACTAGACACATTCTTGCTTGACAGGTAAGTGGGTTAAAATGTTCCATGCATGGATTCAGAGGGGCACACCCTCCTCACCCCCCTCCATCCTCCTGGAAAAAGGTTTCCTTAAGGATACTGATAGCAGCCCCCTTGAGAAGGAACTGGAGTCCACTCTGTAAAATACTGGAGTCCACTCTGTAAAATAAGTTGAAGGCTTAAAAACAAAACAAGAAAAATCGTTGTCAGAATTTTGTCAGCCCCGATGTTACAAAGCCTTTTCATGCTCGACTGAGCACAAAATTTATGATGCTCCTAAATGCTTAAATATCAACAATTAACATTTTAAGCATAATAAATGCAATATCTGAGAGTTTGAATTTTTTAAAGCAGGAAATTGAGTCTTTATTTTACAGCATTTTAGGGCCATGCAAGGATAAACAATGTCACCTTCATATTACAACACATTAAAATCTGTATTGATTCTGTCACCATCCAGTTATAGGAAAAAGATAAACAATTCTATGATATTTGGTTCTTATTGCACAATGCACATGCATAGTAAAGTCGTTTTTTGCAACGTGCAGCTGATTGAGCTATCTAGTTTGGACTGGAGGCTTAAACTTTGGCCTGAACATTTAAACACACCCCTACTTAACTTTGACGTGTGTATGCAGGCATCAAAGGCTTTAGCAAGACTGTAAGCATGGGCATTCTTGTCTGATCCTTTGCTGCTTGCATGTGTGATAAGTATCTGAGAATGATCAACCATGTACTATCTCAATTATATTACCACAGGTTTAGATAAGCAAAATATTTGAGCGTAAAATTTCAAATATTTTCTTACCCATCAGTTTTAAAATTTGTTTTGGGTGCTCAAAAGAACCGTCTCATTGAGACGGTTTTTTTGAGTACTCACAACATATGTTTTGGTTGAGAAATAAGAAAATTATTTTTTCGTTACGCACTCTTAATTAAAGGCCTGAGTATTGGAGAATTGCACCCATCTCTATAGACTTCAAGCTAAAAAAGGTCCTGCTCCCCCCCCCTAGGGAATTTTGCAGACATATCCTATCTTGAAGAAAATTTCAAGCCGCATCTTTTAAGAGATGTTTGCACTCTGTGCTCCGGGGCGTTAGTCTCTGACAGCCTGTTACATATGTTACTGTAACAAACTAAGGAAAAAATCAAAATGAAAGTTTGAGCTACAGAAAGAAGACATTAAACCATCTAATTATTCAAATTTCTTATGTAGTTTGCATGCTGGATGCCTAAGCTACATAAAAGCAGCATTATAAACAAAATTACAGCCTTCAATGGTGTTATATGCGTTACATAGATTAAATTTCCCTTTGAAAGTTGAAATCGTGACTAACATCTTTAATTTTAAAGACGATTTGTGCATTTTTACAAGTATTTTTAATCTTAGTTTACTAAAATACTTATTCGACTAATAGAAAAAACAAAGTTTGCTTTTCTATCTCAAATACATTGTTTTATATGAGCTATTAAACAACCCTACCCCCAATTTTAAGTATCCAATTTTGGTATCTATTATTGAAAAAAAATGTATGAAAAAATTTGACGCTCGTGGATATCTTACATTTTTGGCTCTGTCTTGCTAATGCAATAAAGAATCATACATTTGCAAGTTTGACATCAGGATCAGAGCACTTCTTTAAGTATGTAACGTATGTTACATGGCATAATGAATGAGCAAGGAAATTGTCTTGGAAGTAAGAGAAGATATTTCAGAAAAAATACTATTTTTCACATATTTTCCTATTAATCTCTAGCCTCTGGTGCCTTAGTCTTAGTAATTACAGTCATTGCTGATAACAAGCCCATGGAATTGTGTTACAGATGTTATATATAATCTTTTTTATCACATATTTCCTAATGCCAATAATATTAAAATATATAGACATATAGATAGAAAATAATAGTTCTCATTTAAATGACACAATTTAATAAATATTCCTATTAAATATAATTATTCAAAAACAATCTTTATTCAAGTCACCCTCACAATGTGTATCATTGTGTCTGCTTCTATGGCAAAATAATCACCCATTCATCACAACCAGTAGAATCATGGCATAGTATTAGGACTGCAAACTGAGTACAATCCTGTTCCTCTCCACCCCTTTGGGAATTGCGCAGACATATCCTACCTTAAAGAACAGTTCAAGCTGCATCAAATAAGAGATGTACTCTATTAACTAAGGAGTTAGCCTGTAATGTTATGATACGTATGTTACCATATCAATTTAAGAATAAATGAATTGAAAGTCTGAGAAACAGAAAGAAGACAAAAAACTATCTATTTATTTGAATTTTTCATGTAGTTTGTATGCTGAATACCTTTGATACATAAGAAAGTGTTTTTAACAAATATACAGCTTCCTATGGTGTTATGTGTGTTACATTAATTAAGATTACTTTTTAAAATTGGTAATTGTGACAAACATCACTTATAAGCATTTTGTGTGATCCTCCTCTTTTGCCATCAAAAGACTTAATTTTCTTTATATGTGTGGCCAGTGCAAGGATCAAACAAATTGACTCAGCAATAAATTGAATCCTTAGCATTCTTCAAAAGCAGAAACAGCATGTCAGTGTCTTTGGATCAAACACCTGGTTAAATATGGGTTTAATGCCAATACTTTAAGATTTCTTACATTGGTCAAACAGAAATTTGATAGGCTGCTTTTTTGCATCATTTGCCAATGGAACCTATCCAGTCCTTTGGTGCTTAAGTCCTCAGGTCTTAGATATATAGTATTTTGCTGCACCCAAAGAACTTTATAAGTTTTCTTTAGTTACAATGTTGACTCTTTATGGTTTTGGCAGACCGTCTGAAACAATTTCTGTTACACCTTGAACGTTATCTGGTATGAAGTTGGACATTGCCATCAATTATGTTTGCAGCTGGTTGTTGTTTTTTTTATGTCAGTACATTGAAGCAAGCCTTAAAATAATGTAAAACCTATGATTTCTCAGTTTTTGCAGCCATATCATTAGCTGTTGCATTAAAAAGAAGGAAAGTGGACTACGAGTAACCAATAGTTCTATATTATGCTCTATGGAAGATTTATACAGAGTAAACAAGTTGATAAGGTGCCTCATTTCATGATCCATTGAAAACACTGAAATCAAAAACACTTGCCTCTGACTGTGAAATCAAAAAGGATGTCACGACAATGCCCTTGCTCATTTATTATGACGAGTTATATATGTTACATCCTTTAATAAGCGCTCTTATCTTAAAAACTTAGAGAATCATTGAATTGAAAGGGTCTAATTAATTTTGCGCTCTGTTCATCCTGTATTTCATTGCTTTACCTGCTGTGATACATCTAGTTTGTTTATCTGAAGGGAAAGAGTTACCTTGGTTTCAGCACTTCAGAAGTACTAAGACTTCAAATAAGTTTTTGAATGCTTGGGCAATGGCAATAAGTGCAGAGACATTATTAGATGAAAATATGTGTGTTGCATGTATGGAAAGGCTACATTTATAAAAGTTAACCAGCTAAGATATGATTCTTTATCACAGAAATATCAAGGTACATCAGTCCAGGTACTCATTGCTTTTAATGGCATAATTTTCCTCCTTGTAAAGCTTTAGTCTTTCACTTACTTGCAGAGTATCGCATGAAACACATTACTCAAAGAGCCAACTATTAGGAATTCATATCAGTTTCCGAATGTTCCAAGCCATGAATGGCAAAATAGGAAAGTTGATAGTGCCTCATCAATTTTGAGTGGACTGGTGGTAAAAATTGTATAACCGTAAATGATTGAAATATTGTGTGATGATTCTACTAGTTGCAAGGAAGCGGTGATAATAATGATTACCACAGAAGCAGACAACGACAAACGTTTAACATGAGTGTTAAATTGATGAGAATTAGTTTGGACCATTTCATTTATTGTTTTGTCTTGTACAAATGTAAAATTATCTTTTCTATTTGTGGCATTATATGCACAGTATTAGGAAATGTGTCCAAAAGGTCATTGATAACATCTGTAACAACAGTCCATGGGCTTGATAATCAAAAATGAATATAATTTCTAGTGTTTTGGCACCAAAGACTTATATTATAAGTACACATTATGTGTCCTGATCTTAACCTTAATGACATCCTGCAGATATATGAGCAAGACAGATTAAGAAAATGTAAAATATCCACACGCTGCAATCGCTTTCATGTGTTTTACTTAAACGGTAATAACAAAATTTTCTTCTCTGTAAAACTGGGAGTAGGGCTGTGTATTAGCTCCTATAAGACAATATTTTTAAGATAGAAAAGCAAACTTGTTTTTTCCTATTCATCAATTCAGTATATGTTTGTAAAATCTAACAAAAACAGTTTGAAACCAAGTCATAGTAGTTGTTTAACTAAATGACGATAGCCACAATTATAGCTTTTAAATTTTAATTAGGTTCATGTAACGCATATAACACCACAGTTAGCTGTATTAATGTTAAACAGCTTCCATATGTAGTAAAGACATTCAGTATGCAGACTATAAGAATGTCAATTTATTAGATCATTTAATGTCTTCTTTCTGTAGCTCAAACATTCAAATTTCTTATTCTCAAATTGATATAGTAACATATGTAACAAGCTGTTACAGGCTAACGCCCCGACTTACAGAGTGCAAACATTTCTTATTAAATGCACCTTGAATGGTGACATAAGATGTAATATGTCTGCAGAATTCCAAAGGGGGTTTAGATGGAGCAGGCCCTTACTCAGCTTGATGTCAAAATACTGTTTAATGATTTTACTTATCACGCTAACATATGTAACGCTCTCTGATCTTTAAAACTTGATGACAACTAGCAGATCAATAAGTCTTTATCATACGAGCCAGCTTAAAATCCCTAAACAATGTAAGATATCCAGCAGCTGCGAGTTTTTTCACAATTTTAGCTCAAACTTTCAAACTACATTTCCTTTATTTGATATAGTAACGCATGTAACATGCTATTTCAGACTAACGCCCAAAAATAGAGAGTGCAGACATCCCTTATTCGATGCAGCTTGAGTTGTGCTATAAGAAGGAATATGTTTGCAAAATTCCCTCGAAGAGATTAAAACATTTTTAGGCATATCTTACGTAAAGACAATTAGCTTGCCCATTTGTTACATCAGGTAACATATGTTACAGCCTCTGATTTAAAAAAAAATGCAACAAACTTGCAGATTTATGAGTCTTTTCATATAAGCAAATAAATTCCAAACAATGAGACATATTCATCAACTGCAAATATTTTTTAACTATTTTTACTTTAGTTTTAATACCAAACATTTCACCTTAAAACTGGGCAGGGGTAGGGTTGTTAATTTTCTTATTCTAGAAAAATTGTTTAAGCTAGGGAAACAAAGTTTAATTTTTCTGTTAGCCAATTGCATTAGCTAGTCAGACATGGTTAAAAACATTTTGCAAAACACACAGAGAGATTGTGAATGTAAATGATACTAGCCACACTTGCAAATTTTACTGGGTTATCTGATTTATGTAACGCATATGACACCTTAGGATGCCGCAATTTTGTTCAAATGGCTGTCATAAGTAGTTAAGATATCCAGTATGCAGACTATATGAATGATTTTTAAAAATAAATATTTTAATGTCTTCATTTTGTAGCCCAAACTTTCAATTTACTTTTTCTTAATTTGATAAAGTAACGTATGTTACAGGCTCTTACAGACTAACGCCCCGGAGCACAGAGTGCAAACATCTCTTAAAAGACTCGGCTTTCAATTCTCTACAAGATAGGATATGTCTGCAAAATTCCCTAGGGGGGGGAGCAAACCCATTCTCAGCCATCCTTCTATAGATATGCTCCAGAAAAGAGTAAAAATCAGAAGAAAATATTTTCAGTTTTCAGTTCTAAGGTACAGGGTAGTAATGTTTCCTCCGCATTTGATGGCAAATTATGTAATAGTAAGAGAAATCTATGAATTATTTGCAATCGCTGCAGTTGTGGTGGTAACTGCATTTATCCCAAATATTTGGACAGATAGACCTAAACAAATGGTGTAAACCCAGCTCAAACTGTTCCTGAAGGAGCAGTCTGGTCAGTTTTTTACACATGTACTATCTTTTACACACCTTTTCACTCTTCAGGCTGCAAAGTTGACTTGTTCAATTTTTTTAAGCACATATGTTGAGGAGCTATGGTGTCTAAATATTTAGGGTAAATACAGCTTCTGCAACTCTTTCCTTGCAGTTTTTGTCATCTGCTGATAATCTTTGCAAACAGTTTGGACCCAGATCAGGACCGACAAAATGTCGGTCCTGATCTGGCCCAAATCGTTTGACACACTGATAATGTTTTTGAAAAGTCAGCAGAGGACATGAAAGGGATGAAAACTTAACCAGCATGCAAAGAGTTAATTTCTTAGAATATGATCCAGTATATGAGATTTTGTTACTTGCCGCATTGATCAGTGAGTGGCACAGGCTCAGGCAAGTCTTCACATCAGTGCAGTCTCAACAGAACCTTTGCTGCTCACATATAAAGTATAGAAGTAGATGAAGGCTCAGACAAATTTAGGCTTCTAGTCTTACTGGATAGCTGTGCATAGGTGGGTACATAGGTCTAGAAACAAAAATTTCAATCGTAAAATTGTGATTATTTCTTTACCCATCAGTTATAGCATATACTGTGGGGGCTCAAAAGAACCGTCTCATTGAGACGGTTCTTTTGAGTACCCACAATATATCTTCAGGTTGAGAAATACCTGTAAGAAAATTAATTTTTGATGATGCACTCTTATTCAGATGCCTGTGGCTTCATGCAAATGCATTAAGCACCAAAATCTCATGTGGTGGCACATATTTTTTAACAGGGCCAGTGATGTAAGTCTCAACAATGTCTGGAAGGCAAGTCTTGAAGATACCACTGACTCAGAAGAAATGGATATCAACAGTCCCCTTCCATTTTCTACTCATTTCCACAGTACTCCAAACTACTGGCCAAACAAGGAGCAGCATCAGAACAGGCAGTACCAGCTGAACAATTCTTATATTCCAAAAGCTGAGCAGAATCATGCTAAACTGGGTGCAAATACCGAAGATTTGGGATTTGAGTTATTCTCACCATTACCCAGAACTAACGCAAGCTCTCAGAGTCATTTGTCAGAAAGAAGCAGTATTTCTTCATTTACCTCACAGTCAAGCCAGCATTCCAGTGACACCGACTCATTTCTGGAACTTCAGAGTATTACTGATAATATGGAAAAGTGCAACTTCTATAATAACAATTACATGTTTCAATCTCAGCCATCTAAAGATTCAACATCTTTGTCTGCATTTCAACCATTTGGAAAAGATAATACACAGTCACAGAATTTGTTTCAACCGCAATGTTCATTTCCACAAGAACCATCATTAACCAGCCATCATATAGATGAGAGAAAGAACAATAGCCAATGTTTGAACAGCCAAGTACCGAAAGGGTCATATCCATTTGATTCACATGCAAACATCTCACCATTAGAAAATAAACAGACTGACTTGTGTGGAAATCTGATGAAGACTCCTAAAACTGTAAATCAAGATGAATTAAGAGACAATATAAATGTGAACAATGTCTATTGCTCTGTAAATAGCAGAGCTGATTTTAAATACATTAACTCTGCTGTAGATACCAATGCAAACATCCAACCTCTGCATTCTTCTGATCTCAAACCAGACATGAAGCCCATGTTTCCAGCTGATAGCTATATGAACCACTTACCAGTCACCAGTGTTCCAAACCAACCAGCTTCAACCCCTGTATCCAGCTACAAACTACATGAACAGAAGCCAGTTAACATGAATGTTTTCCAACCTTTAAGAGTTTTGACAAGACCACAGCCAGCTACGTGTCAAGCTTGGTCAAACTCTAATACACCAAGATCTCTATCTGAAAGTAGTTCAAGTCATTCTTACAAGGCCCCTAGTTCAGGCTCATCTGTCTCCCCGTCTGTCTCAGTTCAACAGTCAATCAACCAGAAACAACCAAATCTCGCATTTGTATCAGTACCTTCTAAAGTCACTCCACCAATTTATAGACAATCATTTCCACTGGGAGTTCGACCAAAATTTGGACCTGTAGCAGTGGATCCACACGTTGTTCCAGTTGACCCAAAATTTCTTTTGGAACCAATTCCTGACCGGTCATGCAATATACCAAATATTATTCAAGCTGGGCAAAGGGTTGGAGAGAATGTTGGTTCGCTAAATGAAGAGAGTGTACCAGTACAGACAGTACCCACATCCCAGTTTCTGAGGTATCCTTCTAAGGTACCTTTTCTCATACCAGCTGGAATACCACAGCCAACAGTACCAGGTGAGTAAGTTATCCAGGGTTCACACAGGCTTGAAAAGTACTTGAATTTAGAGGGCTTTCTTGAAAAGTTTTAAGAATTAAATCTGCCTTGAAAAGTACTGGAAAATCACTCAAAAGCCTTGAAAAGTCCTTGAATTCTACTATTTTCTGTAGGACTTAGCACTGTTGATAGAGACCTAAATCAGTATAAAATTGTAGTGCCTTTATTTGGTGCAGCAAATGCTGCACCAAATAAAGGCACAACAATTTTATACTAATTTTCCAGTACTAATGTCTCCATTATCTCAGTCTAGCAATTCTGAAGTAGAATTTTAACACTTAAATTAGGATTTTTCCTAAACTTTTAGTCCTTGAAAACTGTAGGATAGTCTTTAGAAGTCCTTGAAAAGTCCTTTAATTTTACTCAAACTTGCCTGTATAAACCCTGTTATCAAGTAAAACATGCCTGGCCACTGGCCAACCCATGAGAAAATGGTAATTCTTGCATAAATACCTATGCTGTTTCAATCTGTTGTTAAATGAAAGAAAATCTGTGTTCAAATCATGAGATTCACATGTTGTTTGAAAGGGTTTTAACTTGAATAAAACTCAAAAGGCAGGCAAATGTTAATGCTTGAAAAAACATGCATGATCCCTATATTATTCCATAGGCATTATAAATCACTAGCCGTTGGACTGGGTTCAAAGTTTTAGTTATTCAGTTGACCATTGATCAATTATAATTAATTAACACTTCGTATTTGAGAAACCCCTAAATGAGTTCTTTTCTCATGTTGCTGCATTTCATCATGGTCTACACTGTTTGTAAAGGTAAAGAAAGCTCTTCAAACAAAAGAATACAAACATTTTTGAAAATTATAACTTGACACCACTAGATATGTACAATGGACTATCCTTAGTTTATTTTACCAAACCAGTATGAAGAATACATTAGTATATAAAGGGTTAAGGATGACTTCATGCAAATGTGATAAGTACCTAAATCTCTTGAACTGGTCCAAATTCTTTGGTTAGGAAATCCGGAATTGCTGCAACATTTTGGACAGAGTATTTTATTGTGGATATATTACTGATAAAATAATCATGGCTGCATTTCCTTTTGGTTCATTATAGTACCATGTTTGAAATTCACAATACATGTACAATTGTATCTCTTAACAAGCTTTTGGTTTTACAAATTAGAGATTTTTTTCTTGTGCATCCACAAATTTGAGGCATTTCTACAGCACTTTTTTGTAAATTGAGGGTGCCCTTAACTAATTCAACACATGTTAAAATAGTTTGACAAAATTTTAACCAAAAATGAATAGATGTCTTTTTAGCTCACCTGAGCAAAAGGCTGATAGTGAGATCAGGCCGGACTTTATGTCAGCCCTGATCAGGATCTAAACTGTTTGAGACCGATGGTATTCCTGAAAGATTAATTGATTAAAAAAGATATATATATATATATATATATATATATATATATATATATATATATATATATATATATATATATATATATATATATATATATATATATATATATATATATATATATATATATATATATATATGCAGATGACAAAAACAAGCAAATTTTACCCAGCATGCACAGATGGGACATTAATAATCACATTATATGCTAACAGCTTAACCCTTTTCATTCTGGATACTGGTACACAGGTACTTGGCAAACAATGAAGACACGAATGAAATTCCGAATAATGCAGAATTCCATCAGGGTCTGCACTATTTGCTAAGATAAAAACAATCTTAGGGGAAAGAAATGTCATTTTGTGGAAATTTTGACTGGCAACCGAGATCCCTTAAAATACAAAATGGATAATTTCATACTTATTGTATCAATATGTATGGAATAATCCTTCAGAATGACAAGAGTTAAATAAAAGTTGTTTTTGTATTTCAGAAGGGGGTGTAGATTTTTATGCAGTTGACCAATATGGTCGTTTCGTGCCAGTATATACCGACCAGATGATGTACCATGACTATCAACCAGCATATGTTTATGGCTTTCATCCTTATATGCAGAATTTTCGACAACAGAGGTAAGAGCTATGTGCATTAGGGGGCTATTTTGAAGTAAAAAAAATTAAAAGTTACATAGGTAGAGATAAACACAATTTTTGAGCGTTAGATTATGAATATTTTCTTATATACAAATGTATCCATCAATTTTAACATGTGCTTTGTCTCAAAAGAACCGTCTCATTGAGAGGATTCTTTGAGTACCCACAACATATGTTTTAAATGGTTGAAGAATAGGAAAATTAATTTTTAATTACACCTCTTATCTAGAGGCCCGAGTTATTTTTCACCAATTTCTAATTCATCATCAGAAGACAGCTGATCTGGATCTATACTGTTTATAGAATTTTGAAAAAGTTGTCAAATTAAATATATTGAGTACGCAGGAAGAGACTAAGGTGGAACAGTAAAATAAAGATCTGAACTGGAGATGTTAAAAAAAGAATTACTTACTCTGCTAAATTCATTTCTGCATCAAGAGGGGATTTTAAAACTTTCAAACTATCAGCACATTTTCTCAAATTTCACAAGATTTACCTATCAAACTGATTATGAAAGAGATAACTGCTTATCACTGTACATTCACTATATTCATAATTGTGTATAAATGTAATTTAAATCCACAATTTTATAGGTTTATTTTCATAGATAGTGCTTTCTGATGTCTTCATAGACAGTTAGATGCTGCAATGAAAATGGTTACTACTGTTAGAAAGCATATTTATCAGAACCTTCAAAGTTGCTAAGCTCTGTGCAAATACGTACATGCTAGTTTGACTGGTTGCCACCAAGTAAATTCACACAAAAGGATGTCCTCTTTGTGGGAATTTACGTAGCATTGATCAATCCCAGGTAAATCATCCAAAAGACTATAAGAGCATTATCGACAAGTCATTTCACTGGTATTCAGGTATTGGGATTGAACTTCTAATCAAAATCTTGACAACAGCTATATATGCCATGCACATTTACATGCATTTTCTTTTACTGAGTATCAATATTAACCAAGTATATTCCTTTGGGTTGTTGAAAGCATTTGGAATTTCATTCAGTGAAAATTTAGATGTTTCAAGGGTCTAATTAATCAGAAGTTTTGAGCATATAATCACTGTTTATTTACTTACCCATCAGTATAAACAATTACATTTGTGTTTGGGTGCTCAAAAGAACCACTGTCTCACTGATATAATAATTTTCAATTAATCACTCTCATCTGGAATCCTGTATCCTCTTCACATTTGATGAGCTATTTATGGTATACATCTATGTTCTCTAAATTCATGGGTATTTTTTTTACAGAAGTGGTCCAGCAAATGAACTTCATATAAAGTTAGAGGAGTGTTATGACCAGTTTCGAAATATAGAGAGAGAAAGAAAGAAGGTGAATTAATTCATTAGAGAAATAATTCGATAGCGCTAAAAAGTTACAACAATGAAGACGTATCTAAAATATTCTTGATGGTTTCCATTATGACAATTTTCATTGAATCAAGCATTTTTTATGTAGCTTGCAACACTAGATCCACTTTGAGGCAAATAAATAGAGGATCTTACATGAGTGGTCATGCTTTATTGAATGTATTAAACTAGTTGAGGAAAGATGACAAATGCGAGGCTTGTGGAGCATTTTATCTTTTTTCTAACAAGTTTAATAAATTCAAAAATACAGGAGCATGAATGTTAGATTCGTAATTTATCACATGACATTAAGATTAATTAAAAATTGCATTTTTGTAGTGAAAATGTCAAAATTTAGCCATCTTTTATGCAATGTTATAATGGATGCCATTACGTAATGTAACAAAATCTGTAAATCCCTATTGGTTTATCGATTTTATTGCATGACGTTATATCACTCCCAGACGGTAGGTCATGTGATAAAGATTTCTACTGGCAATGAGAGACCAAATGTTTTATGATGTGTAAAACAAATTTTAAAGTTCATGAAGCATCTCCTTCAAGCTGTATTTGTGACTGTAAAACAGAGGTTATACATGTACCTCCCAAAAAGAATATTATAAATGCAGTTACATGAGTCCTTGGCCAATTGAGTTACATTTAAGGAGAATCTACTTAAAGTCCAACTGGACTGGCCAAGGAAAATTGATAAATAAATATGACTTGGACATAGAAATTCATTCAGCATGCTAAGTTAAGCCTCATTCTAAAGGAAGAATATGAACTTGTGATTAATTATTTGCTCTAATCAATTTAAATCATTAAAAGGGAAAATTCACACTTTTTTCAAATGCATTTATTATAAAGCTTATAGTATGGCAGGAATAATCCCTCGTTAAATGTTTGTGAATGCTCTTCAATTAGGCTGTAATTAATTACTTTTGCTTGTTCATGGGGGTCTGGCTATTTTCAGGTCAATGAGCTCTACACAAGAAAACTGGAAGCACTTCCATCTGCTTACACACAACACAAGCAAAGTTATATATCCTTGATAATGTCAAAAATAACAAGGTTTCAGAGTAATATTTTTAGCAGTGGGTGCATTGATTAGTATATTTTGATACCTGGCCAATATTTAATATTTATTTCAAAAAATTAACGCTTAAACAACTAATTATTACTATAGCAGACGACATATTTTGTAACAATTTTCTTCTTTTTGGGTACAAAAAGATAGTTTAAATCAAATAAAACTTGTTGAAAAATAAAATACTTTTCTTTCGACAGTTGTAATATTCTAATTTGCATTGATCTGACCGTTGATTGTAATTAAAACAGACTATCCATTATCCAATATCGAAATGAAGAAATTGACTGAAGGTGCTGCTTCAATCATTTAGCTGACCTGCATAAAGAGGTAAACTCAGATTAATGTGTGTGTGTTGCTCTAAGATGGCTGCTCCCAGATGAATGCATAAAGCTGATAAATAGTCCTGTAATAAACTAAGCAGATGAATAAATGATCTGTGAAAATTAAATCAGTACA
The DNA here is from genome assembly GCA_964019695.1 of Loripinus fragilis. Taxonomy (NCBI): domain Eukaryota; kingdom Metazoa; phylum Mollusca; class Bivalvia; order Lucinida; family Lucinidae; genus Loripinus; species Loripinus fragilis. The sequence continues at coordinate 84,176,273 of OZ026526.1, read as the reverse complement.
TAATGAATTATTTATTTTTGATTCAAGTAAAATGTTAAAAGTCAAGAACAAACACTTTAAGTTATCAAAGCAAAACAAAAGTGGGATTTAATTGATTTCATCAAACACTCAATCAACGTAAGTCTCACTGAGACAGTTATTTTGTCTACCCACAACATTTTATTTTGAGATACTTTATTAATTTAGAAATCCTCCTTCATTTATGTAAATAGCTTCTGTATATTGGGCAATCCTTAAAAATGTTTGTTGTCATCGAAGTGTAGGTAGGTATTTAAAACAATTTCACTGATTTGATAAAAAGACAGTAAAAATAAAGAAAAAAATGTCTAAAATAAGAATAAAGAAAAGAAAAATATTTATAAGAAACATCCATAGATTATTTTTAGGTAGGTGGCGCTTTGAGTGAGTCAATCAAGTGACAGTAACCAAACAATTTTTTAAGGATGACCTTGCTTGTTATATGTTGCTTTCTTTTATTGGTAGACTGAAGCTGAACTGGCCAGACAGAACCCTGGGAAGAAAGTTTCAAGTGCCAATAATATAGTAGTTCCAAGGCTAGCCTCCAATCCATCAAGAGTGGATAGACTTGTGGTGGATTCTTTTAAAGAACATGCAAGGGTTAGTTCAGGGTTTTTTTGCACCTGCTTGTAAAATTAGCAAGGATGACTTAGGTGTATGTAGGTTTCTGTTCATTAACTGGTTCATTAATTAGTGTTGTGACGATTTAATAAAAATAATCTATTAATTAGTAAGTAGAGCTGCTATCTTTAGATATCATTTGAAATTTTACATAATTGATTAAATCTAAATTCTAATATAGGTAAGAAAGTCTAAGGAACCACTTGAATAAAATGTATTTATATAAAACATTTGAATGTACAGAAAGGTTCTTATTCAAGTCTGCATTAATTAAGGTTAGTTAATATTGCATTCGTAATATTAAAGAAATAAACCTCAACTGGACCTGATAACTTCATTAAATAACTTTCAGCTCTTTAAAATTTTAGTCTATGCCAAATGCAATAGAACAAACACACTTGAAAGCACAAAATAATGCCAGAGACTCAAAGGGTCTAAACCATGTCCATGTGCACATGTAACAAGTTTTGTTTTGTTTTGGAAATTACTGTTTTAGGCCAAAAAAAAAAATATGTGTGTTTACTATTTGATGAAAATTTGAAACAGGGTAGGTAGGTCGATTTTCTTTTTTTTATTATTTTTCTTTTTTTTTGAATTTGAAATAGGGTAGGTAGGTCAGGTCGATTTTTTTTTTACTCGATTTTTTTTTTACTATTAATGTACGGAGGTTTGTAAAGAAAAATAAAAAGTGACTGCAAATTACTTGGTTTGTTTTGTTTTATATGATCCAAGCTTGGACCAAAGAATATTGAGATGAGAAAAGACTGGAATTTATAAAACAAGAAAACATTCTCAAACTGAAAACAAACTGATTGGCTGGTTCATTTATGACAAAGTCCAAAGGCAAAGCACAGATTTTCCCCTACATTACCTTCGACACTGAACAAAAGGAACATACCTGGCACTCTTGTAAATAATAAAGCGCGAGTCAATGTAGTCACTGATAGATGCGTTTACTTTCTTTCTTCCGATAGTTCTAAATCGTCAAGCAACAGAAGAGGGAAATAAACCCAAAGAAGAAAGACGCCATTGCATGGATAGTTAGTTGTCATTAAATATCTCAAGTCATCTGGTGATGACTTGTTGCTTCAAACAAGCTTTTCTGATCTTGGTGATCACATTTTTTGAAACGAAAAGCGAAGAGAACGTCAACATCTTGGATTAACAAAATCCGAAGGTATCCGTAAAAGGTTTGACTACATACCGAATAGAATAAAATCAGCGAAAAATTTGAATACCAGTACTAAAATCCGGGACAACTCCAGCAGGGTCGGACAACAGTCTCGTTTTTTTTAATTTTTGGAGAAAAAAAGGTAGGGTCGGCAGCTTTAAAACAGGGTCGGTCGGCAAACCGTAAACACACCTATTTTTTTTTTTTTGGCCTTATGTAAAAATGAATATAGTTTTCGATTTTATAATTGATAATGAATCAGGATATTCCTATAATCTATAGTAAGTGATTTTCGTGTCCGATACCTAGTAGCACCACTGAATTAATATTTTTTCAGCAAAAATGTTCATATCCATAAATTAATGTATCTATCATGATCAATTTTTAAGCAATGAATACTTTCTAAAACTGGATGGCAGTTTTTTTAACTGCTCTATTTCTTACAGATCATAACTCTAATAGAAAAGATGGAGAAGCTGAGAAACTTTGCCATTCATCCAAGTATTCACTCTTCATTAGAGCGCTGGCTCGAGGGTATACGTAAAGTACAGGCTAGAAGGAAAGAAGAAATTGTAAATGCAGCAAACAGACACAAAAATGGCGGACCAAGACATCAGGATGAAAAAGGTACAGTAAAACCTGTGTAAAACGGCCACTCAAAAATAGACAAAATAAAGGTCTTAATGACAACTGGTAGCTTGATGAAGGTTGAAAGTATTGCAGAATGCTCCCTTGACGCATTCTGCAATACTTTTGACCTGCATTAAGCCATAATCGGTCTTAAAAACCATTCTTTGGTCTTTTTCAGAGTGGCTGTTTTATACAGGTTTTACTGTTTATGGGCAAGTCCATGTGGTAATGGTACTTATCAAATATGTGATTTAAGTCAATTGCAGTAAATTTTCTAAAATTTTGAGAACTAAATACCAGGGTCTTCCCTGTTTGCTATTCTGGCAAGCATTTTGTGAATTCCAGTCTTGATAACCAACATTTTATTTGAGAACAGAACGAGAAAAATGTTGAAATTTTTAGAACATTTCCCATGTATTAAATGTACATGTGCAGTGTCCAGTGAGACTATATGTGTTGTTTTAGCCTGATACTTCATCTACTGTCAAAGAGGGAATGTTCTGGCAAGGCTGGGTTGATGTCCATGCTGCTTTGAGCTATTGGTGTTTGCTTATAAGTGTGATAGGTACCAAACTCTCATGAGCTGGCTCCATTCAAAATAGGACTGTGTTGCTGAAAAGAGGCTGAAATTCAAAATTGAAACAGACAACTTAGAAATAAATATTCATTGTATTTATGTAACATTGTATTCTTTTCCATCTTGACCAGGTAAACAGCTGTATCTGACAGTTTTTTGTTCTCCATTATGCCAACTTTCAGACTGTTGAATCTCTAAAATGGAGCATTCAAGATGATGTCATAATATTAAATAAGCCATCCTACTAGGCTAGCTAGCAATAAATTATTTGCTGAGGTTTCAAATTTTATTAAATAGAGGATCTTACATGAGTGCTCATGTTTTATTGAATTTATTAAACGAGTTGGGGAAAAGTGATAAAATGCGAGGCTTGCAACGAATGTTAGATTCTAATTATCATAAGACAAATACTTTGAAATCTCATTTCTGGCGTAAAAATGTTATAATTTTGTCATTACATGTTATGTACGCAACGCTGTTATGGACGACATTACATTTCCCGTAAATCTATAAACCACTAGTGGTTTATCGGTTTTATTGTTGTGTTTTTTTTACTCCCAGATGCAACGTCATATGATAAATCCTGTTATTGTACACCTGTAAAAGAAATTTAGAAAAGACAAAACTTTGTTTTATTTTCAGACATTTTAGCATTGGCAGCAAGTATTTCTGAATTGTCCACCCTGGCAAGACGCGCTAGAACAGCGAATTGGTGTGCCTTACAGATGGCAGACAAGAATAATCCTGCACTTGAAGAACTTGGCATCATGATTCATCCACAAGAACACTTCTTTACATGCATCCCAGCAGGCTCGGTACAGCCAAGGACTCACAAAAACCAGATAAATACTCAGCAATCATGCTCAAAAGTAAATAGTTGAGAAAGCCCCTGAGTTTAATACCATATTCCACTTAAAATGCACACATGCTGCTTTGTGTTCTCACTAAGTACTTTATTTGTTGTTTACAATAAGATCTAGATAATGAAAAAAAAAATAATATAAAAATGTTGATATTTTCTTTAAAATATTAAAATCCATAAAATTTAATATCAGTTTGGGGTGCTCAAAAGAACTGTCTCATTGAGATGGTTCTTTTGAGAACCCACAACATATATTTTGTTTGACAAATAAGAAAATTAATTTTCAGTCACATACTCTTATCTAGAGCCCTGACAAAATGAAATTCTTGTTTAAGTTCATCATTAATATGGATTCATTGTGTGGATGAAAAAATTGTGGATCTTGATCAGCTGGCTTCATTAGAAGGCAGCTGATCTGGATCCATACTTTTTTCAAAAGAGGGTATAGAAATTGCTCACAGTGCACTCATTAGGTTTAAGGTTAGTTTTTTAAGGTTAAGTAGAATAGATTTTGTGATTGTAGAGCTTAACAGACCAAAGAATACATTAAAATATAGAAAGATTGTATGGGCCTCCAGGCAAGAAAACCTGTCTTAGGGGTGTGCGAAAAACAACAATGGCGCAGACCAGCCTGCACATCTGTGCAGTCTGATCAGCACCATTGCAATTCGTTTTCTGAAAAGTATATAAAAGTTACTCCTGCCACATGCAAATTTTTCAATATTATAGCTACTAGCTAGTCCCTGTAGCTGAGCAGACTGGTTTGAACCTGACTTGGCCTCAAACCACTATGGCAGGTTTTCTCGCATTGAGGCCCATATTATGGTAGTTAACAGTAGATTTGTAGGATAATTTAGAAATAGAATACACATGTTTTGAAGAGCCATATGACCAAGCCTTTTTTCTGTAGATTAGTAATCAGTTCTTCCTTTAAGCCCTTATTGCTGCTGTCAATATTGACAGTGAGCACCTTGGCTGGTCTGTGATAGATTATGATCATGTTGTGTAAATCTTGGATGAAATTGGCAAGTAGTTATTAAATAGTAACTTGCTAAATCAGAAATCAATAGCAGAATAAATCAGCCATTTGATGAGATTTAGGTAGTGATCACATGTTACTAAAATCATTCTTCAAAATGCATGTGCAGCTAGAGGACTGAGTTTTGAACTTTTGATCAAACACTTTTTCTACATCCAGGGGTGTGGAAATAGTTAAATTTTCTACTTGTCCAGGGACAAGTAAATTGCCATAATGTACTTGTCCACGGATAATTTTACTGGCCTGAAAGAACAAATTGGCTTATACCTTTCTGTGCTTAAACAATTTACTCTCTCAAAAACAGTATGAAACCAGATACAATGTATCAACTCTTGCAAACAATATAGATCAACTGATCAGTTGGCTTCTCTTGTAAACAGTGTAGATCTAGATCAGCTGGCTTCTGTAGAAGCCAGCTGATCAGGATCCTCACTGTTTTAAATGCAAGATGAGAGCTCGTAATAATCAAGATATGAAATACAGAATTGTAATAACTTAATACATTTGTACATGTCCAAGGACCAGGGAATAGAAATTTTCAACTTGTCCTGAATGAAATGGGACCAGGTCGGACAAGTCAGGCGTGGTATTTCCACAGCCCTGCCACATCCCTTAGTGTGTGCGGTCAATGAAGCCTCTGAGTAGACTGCACATTTGTGCAGGCTGGTCTGAGCCTTAGCTGCTTGCATATATGCGATAAGTACCAAAATCTCATGAACTGACACTACAGTATTTATTCATAATATACATAGATTCATCAATATATATTGAGCAATTTATTGGATTTTGTGCTTGAGATTAACAAATGTATTGGCAAATACATGTAAATTATTCTTCTGTTTTTGTGTATACATTGTAGTTAAAATAATGTCTTTGAGCTTTTTAGACTTAGTTAATTTTGAAATTGTGAATTTGTGCTAAAAAAGTAAAAAATACTTTTACCTTATAAGTGTGTACAGTAAAACCTGTGTAAAATGGCCACTCAAAAAATAGACAAAATAAAGATCTTAATGGCAAATGGTAGCATAATGAAGGTCGAAAGTATTGCAGAATGCTCCCCTTGGAGCATTCTGCAATACTTTTGATTTGCATTAAGGGATAATTGGTCTTGAAAAACAATTTGTAGTCTTTTTGAGAGTGGCCATTTTTAGACAGGTTTTATTGTATATTCCTATTATTGCAAACTGATTACTTTACAGGTTGTTTGAACTATATGAACTCTCATGATTTGTTTCATTATTGATTATAAGTGCTGTCAGAACTTAAAGTGCTCTTTATTCATATGTTTTTTTCATTACTCATCGAGTATCATTTTGATTTAAAAGACATTACCATGTGATAAAAGTTAAAATGTACAAAGGGAAACCAGACTGTAGTATAATTTTTATTGAAGATGAAGTTTATTTTTGAATGTGTTATTTAATACCAGTGATGAAATTTAACTGCTTCATGACAATGCCAACAATACGAGGGATGATCCTAAAGTTCTGATCCTGCCATGATATCTCTGTAACCAGCATAGCAACATGCCTGAAAATTGTGCCAAATAATAATATATTCTTTGTCTATATATCGTTTTAACAAGTTTTATGTAACATGAAGGTGCGACCGGAAATCTACCCCGAAACAGCCATACCCTAAGTGCACTGACCCATTAAGCAGACTCAGCATATACGAGACCTCAATATTTAGACCAGGACAGTCTCAGCAATTTGTTTTTATGGCTGCTCAATGCTCATCCAGACGTCAATATGTCCTGTAAATATGGCAAAGTTTCTATATGATCTTGGTTTCCTAGGCCCTTAAATGCATGGCTATGCAACTGTCAGCTATAATCAAATTTGTGACCGCTTGAAGTTTTGACCGGCCCATACTGTCCTAACAACACCTGTATTCAAGGCAAAAACAGACTTTAAGCAATCTTAGATAAACTGACTTTTGTCAGAAGCAATTATGGATAGTCAGTATTGTCGGAGACTGATAGTAACCCACATAAAAAAATTAAAATGTGTCCACAAATTAGGTCAATATTCGGAGGTACACGAAATTGCATGTGTATATCTAATAATAAAACCCAATCAATTGTCCAAATGTGCAATATTTCGTAAAATGATGCAATATGGGATTAAATTGAGCACGAAGCATCAATCTGAAACCAATAACAACTTTGAAAATTATTATTTAAAATCAACCTTTTTTCAAATAAAAATTAAGCTTTTTACAATGTTCCAATTAAGATTAAGATATTTCATAATCAAAATAATAGTGGTCTTAAATATTTTGCCGATAATAGATTTGGCATGTTTATAGTCCTAATCGATAGACAAAAATAGAATATTCTTGGAAATGAAAGTTCTGCAATGTACTCAAAATGGCATAGTTGTCATTTTCAATGACGTCATAAGAATTGCGCGTTGCGCTTTCTTTATTCAACTAAAACAAATCGTCGCCATTCTTACATTTGAATGGACATTATAAGTAACAAAAAGTAAAAACACTATGTAGTTTTATTTTGTGGTTTAAAAGATGCCGGGCTTGAAAGATTAGGATTCAAATACTATTATATTTCTATTACATGAAAAGAGGCCAGTGGTATGGAGTGGGCCATATATAATGTGCTGTAGTTTTTAAACGAACCAGTACCGCGAGAAAATACTAGCATCATTAAAAAGGTAAACGCTAGTACGTTTGAATGATGCATGGTATGTCTCTCAAAAATGTCTCTGGACAAAGCTACAAGGTAACGATCAGAACTTTTGGATCATCCCTCGTAAATCTCTGTTCCCTTGAAAGTATTGACCTGACAGAGTCTTCACTGTCTGCTTACATAAATCCTGCCTTGACTACCCTTGTCAAATTGTGCATAGTAATTGCATGGGTGAAAGTTTTCAGGATTATTCCTGAATTCAGGATTTTGAGGCTGACTTTCCACTGAAAGTCAGCCTCAAAATGCTGAATTAGAGAGATTATAATATCTTCTCTGATTTATTTTAGTCTGTCTAAAGACAATTGACCATTTAAACTCGAAACTGTGAATATTTAGTGGGCAAATTGCAAGTTTAAAGGTGGGATTGTCGAAGCTTCAAGATGTAAAAAAATTGAACTTTCACCCATGTCATTGTCCTTGGCATACTCTTCAAGAACACACTGTGAACTAGTGACCTTGACCTACATGTCATGCTCAAGTGACTTTGACATCAGGCAGGCGTGACACCACCTTCCTCAGAATTATTGTTGGTTTTGCCATGCACTCGTTTGATTACTGTGCAGTCCATGTGCTAAATTTTCCTAACATGAGTTCCTATTATTGTTAAAAATGTGTGTATTTTCCCCCTTTTCTTTTTCTTTATAAAAAGGCTTTATTTGGAGGGTGCAATTTTATTTCCTTTTGTTTATTTCTGTCTTTCTTCCTCTACCTCTTGTGTCTAATTTATTTGTTGTAATTTACCATGACAAAGGCTAGCTCTGCTCAGCTACAGAGACATGCTAGAATCTGTATTTTTTGCTAATATCATAGTCATATTCAGAAACCAAAATCTTTTGATTTTCTTTGCCAGCATCTGCTTTATTTATGTAATTATGAAAGGGTTATTCCAAAGTGATAAAAGCAATCATGATGGAAGGTTTACTTAACCCTTTGTGTGCTAATGGATTCTTCCTTCTGGTTTGCTACAATAAACTTTAGATGGTCATTGTATCACACTGGTAAATGTATACGTCGATTTGGTGGTATTTACGCGTATTGCCGGTACTTCACAGACCGAAAGTGGTAGATATTGGTGATAATACTATAAAGAAAAGCATGGCATATGCCTAAAGGACTATAGAATTAGGTCATTTTTAAGTATTCGTCATGCATATGGCGATTTATGTAAGCATTTAGGAATAGATTTGAGTACCGATCTGAATGATCGGTACTCGAATCTATTCCTAAATGCTTACATAAATCGCCATGCACATACTGAATACTTAAAATGATTGAAGTTTATAGTCCTTTAGGCATATGGCATGTTTTGTCTATATCATATTAACACCAATATCTACCACTTCCGGTCTATGAAGTACCGGCAATACGCGTAAATACCACCAAATCGACATATACATTTACTAGTGTGTTGTATATGAGCCGCAACATTAGATTTCCAACAATGTGGTATGTGCGATCAGCAAAGCCTCAGATAAGCCTGCACATACGCGCAATCTGATCAGAGCCTTTTCTTGTTGCTTGGCTATTCTTTGATAGTTAAGCTACTGACCGAACAGCATTTGGAGTCTACACTTGCCAAAATACCACATTGTTGGAAATCATTTGTCACGGCTCATATAGGAGTCACAGAGTATGATTTCCATGTTGTGTCACTTTTTGAAGACTGTTTTCGTCTAAGTAAACAGTCCAGAAATTGATGAAATGCCTTATTATGCGGCCACATTATTTGGCATTTCAACTCATGAGCAAATAGGCTAGGCAAACACCTGCCTGTGATGAGATCAATTCATTATTTTGATTTGTACAGATATTATATAACCTTTCCTTCAAACGAACCGTATCATGATAAAACCTGTCCCCAATTTTTTCACTTGAGCACAAAATTTATTATGCTTATAACCATTAAAATACCAAGGCATTTAAATGGCTATTAGCAGAATAAATACATCATCTGAGTGTTTAAGCAGAAAAACCTTTACTGTTCAGTATTTGTAGCTTTTTATGGGCAGTTGAAATTGCATGCTCACCCTAGCATGAAAAATGTTTTATTACCTTTGGCCTGTTTGTGGTTTGCAATCAGATAAACTTACACTGATGTACTCATTAGGGATTGCACCTGAATTTATGATTTTTGAGTTGACTTTTCGGAAAGTCAACTCCCAAATCCTGAATTATGCTCAAGGTAAAGGAAACTCCAGGGAGCTAGACGTGCCATGCAATGAGGAAATTCTGACCCGTGAGACTGGTAAATTTGATAACAAACTGAATGGTGGATTTTGTCAGTGCAAAAAGAATTGTAGATTTGAAATTTGACTAACAAATATTATGTGTTACATATTGTCCTGAAGAACCTATTGTCTGTTTTTACTTGCTCGACATTCTAGTCTACTTTTTTCGGTAACATTTGTTATGCCTGGTGATATAGTATTTGACCTGTAACTTTAAAATCAGTCCTGTATATATTGTGGTGTCTTGTAGTAGTTGTTGTATTTTTATTTTTTCCTATGTCTCAATTCGAATCAACAGCAAATTGTAGCCATAGTTTCTCTCTCAAGTAAAACACCAGCCAATAGTCATTTGCTCAGATATGCACATGCTTCATTTGCTCTTTGTTGAATAAAATTGACTGCATGCAATATGAACATGCTTTTATGCAATTATGCAAACTGATCTGGATAATTGTATATATGGTAGATGTCCTTAAATTTCAAACACTAGTTGCCTGCCAAAAGGCCTAGACAGACATTGCAGATCAAGATCAGACTGCTTCTGAAGAAGCATCTGATCAGAGTCTGCATTGTTTGCTATTGTGAACAGTGTTTTGTGATAGTCAACATTTCAAGAGCAGAAAGACAAAAGTGATCAAAATTTTAGAACATTCCCATAGTATTTCTTCCCTTTCAAGACTGCAGGTTTTCCCTTGGAGGACATCCCAAAACATGAGATCCATGTAAAAGGATTGTTTGGTGGGGGAAATCCCATTTTATTGCTAAAAAATACAAGAATAAGGACCTCGGACAGTCTTAATGAAGGATTGCCCACAAACATGACCAGAGAAAAGTTTCAAAGAAAACGGTATTTTTTCTATGAAAAAGATAGTAGGTTCAAACCTCGACTTATCCACAAAAGCAGTTTTCTCATTGGACAAGTACCAATTGAAAAATATGGGTTGAAAACTCTGTTTTTGCTATTCAACCTATAGAAAATAGAAAACGTTTTACTGAAGTGCTTTCCCCCCCGTGACCAAACTAATCCTTTTGCATAAAGTTGTAAATATACATTTCACACATCATATAAAAACGGCATGATTGGTCACGTGGGGGAACGTTGTCGAAATGCTCAAAAACACTCTATTTTAAAAACTTATTTGAAACTTATTTTGTAAAAACCTGTAGGTAAATATCAATTTGCAATGGCATGTATCAGGGCTTTAGTTATGAATGCTTACAAAGTAATTAATTGTTTCATTTCTCAACCAAAACATATGTTTTGGGTACTCAAAAGAACCGTCTCAATGAGACGGTTCTTATAAGCACGAAATTATAGGTTAAATCTGATGTGTAAGAAAATATTAACGATTTTACGCTCAAAAACTGTGTTTATCTAGATTATGATTTATCATGTGCAGATATGATACACCTCAGTGCACAAGTCAAACTGGATGACTTGGAACATTACAGGTAATAGTCAAAAGTAATTGACAGCACACTTCCTAAGATGAAACAATGGAATCTTCTCAATTCGAATTTTATGCAAAAGCATCATTTTCTTCTCAAGTTTTATGCCGCAAACATAATATTTACATGTATTTTGGTGAATACTCGACGAAACTTTGACTTTCTGTGAAATAAAATTTGGTCACAAAAATTACCCCCACCCCTTAAACCCTAGAGTCCTGGCATAATTATGTAATATTTATACCCCCCGCAAACTTTGTTTGTGGTGGGGTATACTGTTTTCACGTTGTCCGTCCGTCCGTCCGTCCGTAACGCTTTGTTTCCTTAATATCTTGAAGAGTCATGGCTGGATTTTCATAAAACCTTGCAAACATGTTCATATATGCAAGACAAATACTTCAAACAAAAAAGTAAGGGCTAGGGGCCAATTCTATTAGAGTTATTTCCCTTTGTAGTTCTAAATGGCTTTTTGTATAGGGTTTTATGCTTATGCCATTATAGGCCATACACGGGCCGATCAACTCCTACCACAGCTTTTGATGGAACAATTTGATACTTTGCCTATACAATGTTAACACATTGAACATATGCATGAAGGAGTTTGGTTCAGAAAAAATAATTTTTGACAAAATGACAGCTGTGAGAACTTAGCCAATTTTTACCTAATAAGGCTTTTGTATATGCATAGATGGTGCCTTCATGGGCCGATCAACTCCTACCACAGTTTTTGATGGAACAATTTGATACTTTGCCTATACAATGTTAACACATTGAACATATGCATGAAGGAGTTTGATACAGAAAAAATAATTTTTGACAAAATGACAGCTGTGAGAACTTAGACAATTTTCCCCTAATAAGGCTTTTGCATAGATGGTGCCTTCATGGGCCGATCAACTTCTACCACAGCCTTTGATGGAGCAATTTGATACTTTGCTCATTCAATATAGACACATTGAACATATGCATGAAGGAGTTTGGTTTAGAAAAAATATTTTTTGACAAAATGACAACTGTGAGAACTTAGACAATTTTTCACTTATATGGCTTTTGTATATGCATGGATAGTGCCTTTATGGGCCGATCAACTCCTACCACAGCTTTTGATGGAGCAATTTGATGCTTTGCCACTACAATGTAGACACATTGAACATATGCATGAAGGAGTTTGATTTGGAAATAATAATTTCTGACAAGATGACAGCTGTTAGAACTTAGACAATTTTCCCCTACCAAGGCTTTAGTATATGCATTGATGGTGCCTTCATGGGCAGATCAACTCCTACCACAGTTTTTGATGGAGCAATTTGATATGTTGCCTTTACAATATAGACACATTGAACATATGCATGAAGGAGTTTGGTTCGGAAAAAATAATTTTTGATAAAATGACATCTATGAGAACTTAGACTTTTTTTTCGGACTTAGACTTTTTTTTCGGTATAAGCTTTGACATATAGAGCTTTCAGGTGTGAATAATTTTGTGTATTTGATCTTAACAAATGTTCCAGATTGCAAGCTTTAAGATAATTTGCACAGATTCTACTTAAATCTTGTTTTCACAGATTCTACTGAAATCTTTTTTTCAAAACTAGTTTTTTCACTGACCCTTACTGTGCGGGGGGTATCTAATAAACATTGCTTATTGACTTTTTTCATTTTAATTTTTTTTTATTTTTCTAGGTGCACTAAATGTAAGGATTTGATTTAAGCACAAAACTATAGCTGTCAGTTATGCATTATCTTAGCCACAGGCTGTCAAAATTTGGGCAGATTGAATAGGAAACTGTCCGAGGTCCTTTGCATGTTTTTGGAAGGGAAATCCCTAGTCGTGTATATATGTATAAGTATGGTATTCAATAAGAGTCTGTGATGTAATTGGATCATAAGTAGAGAAATAGAGATCTAATGGCATGGTAAATATTGATATTGTTCATTTCTCTGTGATACTTTTAATCAACTGTAAATAGCTGATTGTATAAGATATGATTAATTTCTGTTTGTCTTTCAAAAGAATTATATACACCTTGTTTATTTCATGTTGTGTTTAGGAGCGTAAAGAACAGGGTTTTAACTCTAAAGTGCTGAATTTATGAAATTTGATGATCTTGATTAATCCATCTTAGTTATCAATGAATAAATTGCCAAATGAAGCAAACAAGTAGTCCCAGATCAGACTGCTCCTTTAGGAGCAATCTGATCTGGGACTTGTATTTTGTTTGCATATGATTTTCCTGTTTGGCTTATTTGGTCCTGGCACTCGACAGAGTTAAGGTAAATGCTCTAAAATTTCGAACAGCTATCGCCTACTACTAAACCTAGACAAACAGGGGAGACCCAGATCAGACTGCTTCTGAAGAAGCAGTCTGATCAGGGTCTTCCGTGTTTGTTTTTCCGACAAGCATTTTGTGAGTTCCAGCCATGATAACTAACATTTATTTGAGAACAGAAAGAGAAAAGTGTTCCAATTATTAGAACATTTACCATAAATGGCAATATTGTAATGTACAATGAATTTTAATTTATTTTTTCTTTGATGTGTACAAATTTCATGCAAGAATAAGAATTGTATTATAGTTGTTATATTTAAAAAATGGAGTTGTCAATCTCCCTTAACTTGGCTATTTTGTATATACGAAGCATTTATATTCCACTGTCAGATTATATATTTTGAAATAATTGTATATAAACCCATTTATACCCAGCTTCTCAAATATGGTACATTGGCATACAGTGCGTTCTAAAATGAGATTGCATATCATCTAGGTTTTATAATTGCCTTTTGCAGGTACTGAACTAGAACGTAATTGTTACAAGGTAATATAAGCCTTCATTACAAATCATAATCAGAGAGAATATTCTGTTTGCTTTAAATGGGTCGACCCATTTGAGCCTAGTGTCCTTTTTATAGAACATTAGCTAACGATGCAAAACCAGATCAGATGTTGCAGAACACATTGTTGATCAGGTTCTGCACTGTTTGCTTACAGAATGTACTTTTGAAATTTGAATGAAAATTACTACCTAACAACCCTTAAATTTGAATTGATTCGTCAAATTGATACAGGTTGGAAATTCCATTAGGCATAAATGGGTTAATATGATCATTTTTTTTATCCCATCATGAATTTGCTTCTTAGATGTTTCATAAAGACATCGTTTCATATATTGTGTATCCATTAATAGAAATGGATTTGTTTAGGGTATATTGTGCAAATTAAGCCTATGTTGGTTGGCAATATTGATTTGATCATGAAATTTCTTATGCTCATAAGTACATATATGTGTGCATCATACCAAGATTAGGTTGTAAATGAAGGGCAGCTGGGAGAGTTGGATGGAGTGCATATCTGTGATTTACATTCAAGTGTAAGTGCTGCTTTGTCCGAGATTATCTGTATATTTTCTGCTCTATGAATTTTAGTTTAACGCTCTTTATACTGATGGGTTGTTCTGGCTGGTTTGACACAATGAATTTGGGATGGTTCATTGTATATATCAATGGATCACACCTTCACAAACCTTTTAGAATCTCCAAATTAACCCTATTGCACTCCACAGAGTGTTTGGCTTTTCTGAGTGCAATAGAGTTAAGATAAATTTCAGGCCTTGAAGATGGCTTTGACTTTTGGAGCAGTGCAGTCCTAGATGAAATGCCACAATCTGCAGCATTCCATCTAGGTCTTGAATATTTGCTAATATATATATTTTAAATTAGTGGTTTCCAGTATAAAAGGGGTTTAAATTGAATATGCAGCATAGGTCAAGATAAGCAAACTTTTTTATGAGTAAATTAATGATTATTTTCTTATCCAGCAGTTTAAATGTATGTTTTAGGTGCTCAAAAGAAGCGTCTCATACAGACAGTTCTTTTGAGTACCCACAACATATGTTCTGGTTGAGAAATGAAAAAAATAACTCTTAATTACGCACTGTGAGACTGTCTCTTATCTGAAGGCCTGTGCAGAAATATTAGAATAATTTAATAAAATCTCATGTTTTGCAGTAAATACTGCACATTATGATTAGTATATATATGCCAAGAAAATAGTGTTTAGCAGATGTTATTTATAGCCATGTGGGCATAGTTTGTACTCAGCTCTGTACTGACAGAATAATCATTCAAGGCAGACAGATGCTGCAGTTATTGGAAAGGGATTTCTAAACCTATCTCATGCTTATTATTGTTAAAATTGTAAATTAACCATGTTCGGAGAAAAACTGCTTTTGTGGTATGCAAACAGTAAGGTACAGATCAGCCAGTGCACCCATGCAGCTGCAGACTGATCTGTACCTGTTTTATTCACTGTTTAAAAAGCATAATAGCTGAACATTTAGACTGGCTCCAGTTCTTAAAACAATTTTTCATCAACGTGTCATATCATATACTTAAAACAGAGCCATCAGAGTAAGACTAGCTACAAGTATATGATATGACACATTGAAGAAAAACTGTTGTAAGGACTGGAGCCAGTCTACTGAACATTCTACAATAAAATGTTCCAGAAAGTAACTAGACAGTGCAGTGATATGGTGGTTGCTATAAGCTGTACATGATTGCAAACCCAAAAGAGAGATATTTTCTTATGAAAAGAGCAATATGGTTGCATGTTTCTGTGATATGCCCTGTGCCAGAAATATGAAGTAAGATATCTAAATGGTGTTTCACTGGTGGGTCAATAATGGCCTTATTGGCTGGGTTGCTCTTACAGCAACAAAATTCCAGGATTTTAGCTGTTCTGAGTACAACAGGGTTGAACCCAGTTTGAGCATTGTCAAAAATTGTGATATAAGCTGTTATTTGGTATTTTAGTGTTGGATAGTTTGTTCTTTGAGAACCCCTAGTGTAGAGATTATTCATTATAGTTCAATGATGTTATTATTGTTGAAAAAAGGGTTTAGGATTTTAATGTTATTTCTTTGCCATATTAGGTGATTTATAGTAAGTAGAGTCATGCAATGTCTACAATCACGATTAACCAGAAAGATTGCATTTTGACATGTTTGTAACAGGCATTTAAAGAGAAACACACACCAGAAAGTGAATGTGTCTGAAAAGAAAGCCATTTTTACACAAACAATTTTATTGCAAACTTGATCAATAAGAAAGTGAAGTTTTTATAACAACCTGTCAGTATCCCCATTTTGAATATATAATGAGATGTAAATGCTATGCATGAAATCTGATGAAGATGCATAAAATCTTTATCTTAGTATAAAATCATACAATTTCTTATATATATGAATCTGTAACGCTATATAAGGCATATACATCAAAATGGAGTGAAAATATTTTGCAAATATTATTTATTTGATTTTTGCATATTTGATTAGGAGGTTATGGCTTTATAAACTCACATATACGGCAGCTTCTGTTAAAGAAATGATGGCAATTTCAAATGTATCTTATTTATTTCTCAAAAGATTTTGATAAAATTTGCAGAAAAAGTATTTGATATATAAATTCTGTCTTTAAAAGCTCATTTATTATTGATGAGTGTTTCCCTTTTTACAGCTTGAAAAATCATAATCAGTTAGGCCTCCTTGCTAGAAAACCTGAATTTTTTGGCATGCCAATAACGTAGACACAGATCAGTCTGCACATTGTTGCTATTTGATCAGTTCATTTGTTACAGTAAAACCTGTGTAAAACAGCCACTCTCAAAAGGACCACGAATAGGTTTTCAAGACCAATTATTGCTTATAATGCAGGTCAAAAGTAATGCAGAATGCTCCAAGGGGAGCATTCTGCAATACTTTGACCTTCAATAAGCTACCATTTGTCATTAAGATTTTTGTTTTGTGTATTTTTGAGTGGCCGTTTTACACAAGTTTTACTGTATTTACTCACTGAAAAAGTATAACAGCTTCAGTCCCAACATGCAATGCTTCCATGTTATATCTAGTCTCTGACAATGACTTTAATTACTAGCAAAGCTTACACTGATTATGAAATGATCACTAAGATGTTTAAAATGCAATACAGTTGTATATATTTGATACAAAACAATTTACTGGTTGTGATTTGACTAATACTGTTGATTATGTATGTAAAGGTTCTTTATAAGCTGGACATAAAGGATGGCATTTAACAGGCTCAAAATGTGTATAAGCCTGTACACAAGATATTCACGCTTATGTCATAGGTGAGCAGCAAAGGCTCAGACGAGTTTGCACAAACGTGCAGTCCTTCCAGAGGCTTCACTTGTCAGATACACCAAGTATTGAAGTACAGTGAAGTCCGTTTATAATTCTATGTTTGGGGTCCATGGGAATGGACCATTTTATAAGTGAACCATGTCATAAAGGGACAATTTTACAAAGGATTACAGGAAAATGACCATAACATGGTCATTTTCATATAGTTCCTTTGTAAAATTCCATGGTTAAAAAATTTGGGAGCCATAACATGACCGTGTTATATCTAAATCCACATTATAATGAGGTGTGTAATGAAGGGACTGCACTGTAGATGAAGGATGATACCAAAATTTAGACTTCTAGTACCATATTATAGCTGAGTGTTCATGCTAAAGGAGCAACATTTAACTAATGGTATGTGCTGACCCCTGTAAATAGTGGCTTACTCTAATGTCTCATCTGTGAATTGTTTTTTCCCAATTTCTCCAGTGCTTTCAGGTGAAAAGTGATCTTTATTGTGATTACTTTCCAAAATTCTGCATTAAAGTTTTCTTATTAGGCAACAATGTATAGTTTGATTTTCATTAGTTGTTAGGTTTTTGAGCCTCATCATAGGAAAACCTGTTTTCTGGGGTATGTGAACAACAAAGGCACAAATCAGACACATCTGACCAGTGCCATTTCTATGCCGTTCTTTGATATTATAATGGCTACCAGCTAATTTCTATTCAACTGATCAGATAGGTCTACAATAAAACCTGTGTAAAATGGCCACTCTCAAAAAGACCGAAAATTGTTTTTCAAGACTAATAATTGCTTAATGCAGGTCAAAAGTAATGCAGAATGCTCCAAGGGAGCATTCTGCAATACTTTTGACCTTCATTAAGCTACCATTTGTCATAAATATCTTTGTTTTGTCTATTTTTGAGTGGCCATTTGACACAGGTTTTACTGTAAGTGTTACCTGCCTACAAGGTTATAAAGCTTTTTTCATGCTCAACTCAACTGAGCATGGAATTTATCCTGCTCATAAATTTATAAGCAGGATAAATTCACCATATTAGTGTATTAAGCAGAGAAACATTCTTTATTTTTCAGTATTTAGTTTTTATGAGCAGTTGAAAGTTCATGCTTAGATGAGTTGATGATGAAAAAACTTTTATATCTTCATGAGCCTGGTTGCAAACCCCAAAGGCAGGTTTATTGTGATATTGCTAATTTTATAGACAATGCATAATATTTGATAACATTGTAAATAGCAAAACTGTAGAGTACCAAGATATGAGCCAGTGCATGAGATTTTGATACTTATCACATAGGACAATAGTGAAGGCTCCGATCATAAGATGACCATGCAAATCTGAAAAGTCTTGCCAGAGTCTTCACTGCTTGCTTAACTGAGGAAGGAGCTAGATAAAGGATCTAACTGGGAAAAAAAGACCTTTATCAACATTAGATATATCATGGGTGAAACTTTTTTGGATTATTCCTGAATTCAGGATTTTGAGGCTGACTTTCCACAGAAAGTCAGCCTCAAATCCTGAATAGGTCAGAGTCTTATGGCTTCTTTAATTTAATTTCAGTTTATCTAAAGACAATTGACCATTTAAACTCACAATTGTTGATATTTGTAGGCATACAGCAAGTTTTAAGATTTGATTTTTAAAAGTTCAGGATTTTGGAAATTTTGAACTTTCACCCATGATATATGCACATGCACATTAACCCTTTATATACGAACGACTCATAAATTTGTTCTTTGGTGAACAATGAAGACCCAGATGAAATGCTACAATATGCATATTGCATCAGGGTCTTTACTGTTTACTAAGACAAAAATGGTCCTCAGTGAAAGAAATACAATTTTATTTGGAAGTTATATCGTGTTGTCCCTCAAATTATACAATGGGCCATCTTAATCATATTGCATCAAACCAGAAGGAAGAATCCATTAGTGCATAAAGGGTTTAAGAGTGACTTTACACAAATGTGATAAGTACCATAATCACATGGGCTGACCAGTAATATTAATCTGTAGCCCACACAGTCTCAAGGTAGTAGGTGGGTGTGCTTTTGGCATTCATTGGTGGCATAGTTCATACATATACTTTCAAAGCAATGATCTTGATCATGAGCTTTGGTTTGCTTTACTGTTCAGAAGTTCAAACAATCACACATCTTATTTCTTCATCTCAGAGCATCATCATTGTCACCATCATCATCATCATTACCCCCACCATCATCATCATCATCATCATTATCATCATCATTTCAGCTGTGATAATAGTAGTTTACGTTCATAAGGCTTAAATTCATACATCTATTTTGACTTTTGCTTCCATTTCAAACTAGTGGTAAAGATTTTGTTAATTTTCTTATTTGTTATTTAAGTTTTTAGTATTAAAGTGCTAAAGGGAACAATAGAAAAACAGATTTAGGGTATAGCCATCAAAAACTGTATGAATTGAGCTGTCCTGTGACTATTACCCGAGGCAACTTTCTAGGAAGACACCATAATGGTAATGATCATGCTATGCAGATTCACATATATTGTTCAATTTTAGGCATGGCTCATTTACTATTAAAGGCCTTGGCATGGAGTGAGTGAAAAACAATAGTGCTGATCAGACTGTGCAGGCTGGTCTTTGCCATAAAGATGGACATTGCTCTGATAATAATTGTGATATATATGGCCAAACACAGTTTTGCTTACTGATATGAATATGTATTTTCTTCCATCATTCACCACTTTTATTGTTGCACATACAAGTACTGTGAGGCATTTAATTTGGAATAGTCAGATTAAGGTAATACAACTGATAGGCTTTAATGCTGAATTCATAAGAGTGCTCATGTTTTATTGAATTTATTAAACAAGTTGGCGAAAAGTGATAAAATGCAAGGCTTGCTGAGCATTTTATCATTTTTTCGCCACAAGTTTAATAAGTTCAATAATACAAGCGTGCAAATGTTAGATTCTATTTATCATATGACACAAAGATTACTTTGAAATATCATTTCTTTAGTAAAAACGTGATTATTTTGTCATTATGTACGCAACGTTGGTATAGACATCATGACCTCTCCCGAAAATATGTAAACCACTAGTGGTTTATTGATTTTAATGCATGACGTTATTTCACTCCCAGACGCAACGTCATATGATAAAAGATTTTACAACTCTCCCGAGTTAAATCTCTGCACTCAAAAATGACTGAGTGCTTTAGGATCACTGATCAAATATGATTATCTCAGGAGCAGATAGATAGATGCATTAAAGCTGTGATTCCATGTTAGTGTGCAGTATTAATTATGCAAGGCTCAGTTACAAAAAAGTGCTTTATGTAAGGCAGTCTAGAATGGCCTCAAAGAGGTTTTTCTTAAACCGCATTGTTAAACAATCCGTCTTGTGCAACTTTGCCTAGGATTTGGCCAAGACATTAAAAGCTGCTCAACTTAAAAGTGATGAGTGAAAAGATTATATATGATCCCAATCTTGTAAAAAGAATCTACATGTATATTAGACACAAGAGTTTTTAAGTATAGAATTTTCTTTTAAAATTGGAATATAATAATTACAAGGGCATGAGTATCTGCATTAAAAAGGTGTTATACCAGTACCCTGCTTTTAAAAATCTAAATCATTTGTTTAATATACATATACAATGCAGTCCCTTTATAAGTTAACACAGCTCATTATTACACAGATTTGGTTGTGTTGTGTTGCCCAAATATTTTTTTCTTTGGAATTTTACAAAGGAATTATAGGAAAATGACCATACAATGGTCATTTTCCTATAATTCTTTTGTAAAATATCCCTTTATAATGCATAGGTGAAAGTTCTCTGGATTAATCCTGAATTCGGAATTTTGAGGCTGACTTTCCACAGAAAGTCAGCCTCAAAATGTTGAATTAGGGAGATAATGATAACTTCTGATTAGTTTTTAGATTCTCTAAACTCAATTCATCAGTTACATTTGAAATGATTTGTATTTGTAGGCATCCTGCAATTTTTTAACTATAAATTTCAAAAGTTCAGGATTTTGAAATTTTGGAACTTCCACCCATGATAATGCAGTTCTCTTATAATATGATCCATTCCTATGATCCACAAACAACGCATTATAAAGGAACTGCACTGTATGTCATCTCTCAAAAAACCTTTAGGCATTGTCATTCATTGTTTGAGCTAAAAGCTGATTTGCAGAAATCATCCTTGCAACTCTCTATTTTTAGAAGTAAATTCCATAATTTAAAACCTTGTCTTTTATGCTTAAACGTAAACCAAAACGGGTCATGTGAAAATTGTACATGACAACTTAGTATGTTAAATAGTGATATTGTACTTAAATCAAAATAGCAAGATAGCTGGCTATCTTACAATATTTGAATAGTCATATATTAAGACCTTAGTAAGTTAATAGTAATTCTATAGATTATACTTGTATTGATAGTATGTTAGAATTCTTAGATCCACAATGGCTGTAAGGTATATGTACACTGTTAGAAAATTAGCATTAACACCTATCATTTTGAATACAGAACATACCTTTTAAAAAATATTTCATACCATTTTTTCATCCCTGTTGCTTAAAGCTGAAAATAATATGGTAGCCAGCTGAATGTTAAGTATTCTAATAACTTAATTTCAATAATGCTGACACATTTTTTATTCTCTGACACTATGTATAATATTGCATATCATGCATAATTTGGGCCAGCACATAATTTGGTGCTTATGGTATTGGCAATCAGCCAAGGCCCAGACAAGCCTGTGCATTTGCAAAATTTCACCAGAGCCTTCTCTGCTCCCATATGCAAAATATGGAACCTGATAGAGGCGCTGACCAAAATTTAGGCCTTTAGGCTAGCCCTACTATTTAGCTGCACACACTTGATTAAATGGTGTACCAAATCTCGCGTGCTCACCGGGGCTCAATTTAAGATTTTTTTGACTCGATATGGAAATGGGTGCACAGTTGACTTGCATATTTTCCGTTCTTCATCAGTATCATAAAGTGGGCACTTGGTCAAATGCTGGTTATCTAACAGTGTGCATTTATTTGGTTAGATATTAGCCGCAGCATGAGAAAATTTGTTTATGTACTATTTGGTAACAACAAAACACAGCTCTATGGGTATGTCATCAAAGTCTAACCTACAATAAGTATTGGCTATCATTTAGGCATGTTTGCTCTGCAAAGACATCCTGATTATTCAACAAAATTATGAATTCAGGGTTGAGGAACTGATACAGATGATCTGTGGAAACAAAAAATTGCCCCAAATCTTAGATAGCTTTATTGGTTCAAGATTTGATTTTTGAAAGATGATCTGTGGTGACATTCTTAAATAATGTGTATGGTAATAATGATTTTCTAGGATTTGAAGATGTGGGTTATATAAAGCTTTCACTAATGTGCCTCAATACAGTAGATGTTCTAAAGTTTTGAACACGAGTTGCTTGCCAAAAAGGCCTATACAAACAGTGCAGATCCAGACCAGACTGATCAGGGTCTTCCCTGATTGCTATTCTGACAAGCATTTTGTAAATCCTAGCCCTGATAAATAGCATTTTATTTGAGCACGGAAAGAGAAGAGTGTTTAAAATTTTAGAACATTTACCATACCATTTAAAAGATAGTCAGAGCATGGTGATTTTAGTGTCAGGCCACATATTACAAGGACATGTTTTCTCATGCTGAGGCTTAGTAAAGCTGTGGGTTTGTTGAAAGACAATTGGTCCAGCACATAAGATTTTGGTACTTATTGCATGGGGGAGCTTCAAACATTCACGTGAGCCTGTGCATCTGTGCAGTCTCGCCAGAGCCTCTGCTTCTACCACAAAGTATTGAAGTTTAGGAAGGCTCAGATCATAACTTAGACCTCCAATCCCACTAGGTAGTTGTGCTTGTATTCTTAAAGAGTGACTATGGGGTTAATACCATCATCTCATGAGCTGGCCCATATATAAGTATACAGACCTGCTGTTTCAAGAAAATGGTGCATCAGGCAGTATATGCCAAAGAGATGCACCAAGAAGAAATATCTCGAGATTATGTGTGACTAAAGTTAGGCTAAGGTCAAACATTGTCCATCTGACAATAATCTTACTGTTTAAATACACAATTCCCTGTTTTTTGACTGAGGTTAATGGACTCCTTAAACTATAATCTAGCATATTTATTGCTCAATTGTTTTAGTATGATTGCTCTAAAAACTTCTTAACTCTTTACTCCATAGGCTATTTTTAGATCATGACAGCATTTTCTATTTTTGGACAACATTGAAAAAAATTCAAGAAATATTTAATGAAGTTTTGAATACTTTTGAAAATATTATGGAAAATGGAGCATTTGCACCATTTTCCATAATATTTTCTAATACATGGTATATTTCAAAGGCATCAAAAGGTGTTATCATGGAGTAAGGGGTTAACTGGCAGATTCAAATAAATCCTGTTTTGTGCAAGCAAAAAGTATTTGCTTATCATGTCCTTATTCTTACATACCATTATATAAGTCCAGCCAAATGAAATTCACTTATTTAAGACAGAAAGATTGTTGAAGATGAGCCATGCTTGACTTATGATCCTAGAAGTAATTAATAGCTGTTGTATAGGAGGTTTGCTGACATTGGAGAAGGTTATTGGAGTTATATTGTGGTTAAGGAAGAACGCTGGATGGGCATATCTTGTAGCATTAGGTGCATTGTTTATACTGAAAATGCATAAAGTCCTGACATGTGAAATAATGAGCTGC
The DNA here is from genome assembly GCA_964019695.1 of Loripinus fragilis. NCBI lineage: Eukaryota > Metazoa > Mollusca > Bivalvia > Lucinida > Lucinidae > Loripinus > Loripinus fragilis. The sequence goes on along the minus strand of OZ026526.1, from coordinate 84,152,068 downwards.
TACTTCATCTTATTATGCCAATTATGATTTAAGTAGACCAAACTCAGTAAGTTTTTCTCAAAACTGAGACGAGAGGTTACCCATTTCCTGTCTGGGAAATTGTTAATCATGAGTTTTCTTGGTTTCTACGTTTATTCTTAGGTAGCCTATAAATTGCAATTAATATGGTCTCAGATCAGACTCCTGATCTTTGCACCCTTACTTACTTTGTCAAGATGGTGCATACTGTTGAAACACCAAACTATAGTTTCGGCAGTACTATGTGTCATCAGAGTTTCTGACTAAGTAAGGTTCAAACCAGCTTGCTCAGCTACATAGACTGGTTAGAATATTAAAGATTTGCATAGGGCAAATTTGACTACTATATACTTTCCAGATAGTGAATAACAAGGGTGTTGATCAGATGTTGATTTGCGCCTTTGATGTTAGCATGCAACAAAACTAGTCAGGTTTTCTCAAACCAAGGCCCATTTACTTTTTAAAGAATTCTTAAGAATGTACCACCATATTTGGCCTGGTACTACATCCATGGTATGTATTCCCAGATGCATAAACATACTTTGCATTAACTCTATGCTTGCTGCGTATTTTTTCATGCTTTTGTTGTCATTTGCTGAATTTTTCCAAAATTAATTTTTTCAAAAAATTCTTTCGGAACACTATCAGAGTATCAAACGGTTTTGATCCTGATCAGGACCGACATTGTGTCGGTCCTGATCTGGGTCCAAACTGTTTGCAAAGGTCATATGATGTGACGATAACAAAAGTCGCCGCTAGCAAGGAAAGAGTTAAGAAAAATAATGTGCAGTGTATGTTTGGTATTGCGTCTGAGTGGGAAAATAATCATGCACAGCGAAAGTATTGACAATGCACCTATTGCAATTTGTATTTGCTCTATTCTTTGGATGTTTAATGCAAAAGAAGTAAACGACAAGATAGTGAACAGGACATTGAATAGGGCGTGGTTCAAAGTAGTTATAGTTTTAATGTTGTTATTTATTCTTTATACAAATGCTGGTTCACATTTCTATTTCTATTTAATGAAAGCATGTTTGGAAAACTAAACTATGTTTGTTATCTTTTCTTAGTCAAAATAACAAGAAATGCATTGTGTGTGGGGATTTAAGTGTAAAGTCCAGTTTTTTTTATCTAGTTTTTGTATCCTCTCTGGTTTGGCAACAATTTGAAAGGTCACGCTGAAAAGATTGGTGCAAAGTATATTGCAAACTACATGTCAGTGAGCTCATGAGGTTTGGTCAAACTCACTTTTTGGTATGTGATAAGCAAAGGCTTATAAACATGCGTCTCACCAGAACCTTCATTGCTGAAATGCATTTGAAGTTTGCAAGTAGATGAATGTTGTGGCCAAAAAAGTGAAAATGCCACACATCACAGACCAACCTAGGTGGCAAGGGGGAAAGACACTAGAATACAAGCAAAACAGGACACACACATACAAGGAAGAATACAATAAGCCAAACATCCAACCATCTCTTCCTCTGTGAGATGAATGCCAAACCATAAAGAATACAAATAACTACATCACAAAACCATGCCCTGATGTTATAAAACCGTTTCATGCTCAACTTAACCTAGCATGAAATTTCCGCTGCCCATAAAAATGAAAATGGGGAAAAATAAAGATATTACTTGATTTAAAACTATCAGATGTGGTATTTATCTTGCTGATAAATGTTAAAATGCCAACAACTTTCATTTATGAGCAGGGTGAATTTCATGCTCAGTTGAGCATGAAACTGTTTTATAACCTCGGGACCAGGACTAAACCCCCACACACACAGTATGGGTAACAAAAATAGAGCTAGCAACAACAGCTTGAAAGAATGCCTTTACAATATGCATTAGTACCGTTGCCACATGTGCTGCCCCTTTTACCAGTGTTTTGACCATAAACGAGCAATTTTGTAAAATATATTTATAGCTGTGTTCATAGCTTAAAAAGAGTCAGTATGGCTAGGAAATGCAAACATCACAGATCACCGTCCAATCCATGGCACCGTGAGGAGGAGACACCAGGACACAGATTAAGAAATACACACACACAAAAGCGAAATTGTAATTAAAACAAAGCTCCCATCTTTTTCCTCTTCACCAGCGTGATGGTTGCAAAACTAGAAATGACACAAAGACCTGTATCACAAAACCAGGACAAAACCCTCGTGCAATGGGAGTAACAACAATGAACTAACAACAACAGAATCCTCACCTTTAGGGAGCGCAGTGGCTCAGTGGTAGAGTGGTTGACTCGAGACCGAGGGGCCGCGGGTTCGAGCCTCAACGGCGTCACTGCGTTGTGGTCCTTGAGCAAGACACGTTTATCCTAGCTAAGTACTGGTTCAACCCAGGAAGACCCGTCCCTGTTTAACTGAAAGATTGATGATGGGGCTTAAAGAATCAAATAAAAAAAATCCTCGCCTCCTTAGCCACTGGGGCCTTTCATATTTGTTACCAGTAAAATCATTGCCCTAGGTTCTGCTGTTGTTAAAACAGTTGTTTAGCTCTTATGGGGCTTCCTAGCGTATTCAATGTACCATCACAGAGAAACAATCAAATCTAATTAACTGACTAATTTAAGAAAAGAAAATGCCTCATAACTCACAGCCAGAGCTTAAGATAAACAGTAGATGAGCCATAGCGAGAGAAGCCAAAGACACACCAATGAGTGTTTTAGTTCCGTGTAGTCGAAGAGCCTTTGAGGCCTGACCCACCGTCGAACCATAGCTATGAAATGTGATTGCATGTAGACTGTCACATAAAAGCCATGTTATAGACCATTCTTCTATTATGATTGATTATCGTAATTAATTGGTCAGGAAAAGAAGGCTTCCAATGATTCTTTTGAATTGTGTAAAGTAAATATCACCTTAAAATGGGCCTCGTCGCGAGAAAACCTGTCTTCGGGGTTTCCGTCAAAGCGAGTTTCAAACCGGTCTCATCAGCTACAGAGACTAGCTAGAAAGTTGAAATTTCGCTTGTAGTAAGCTTCGATATGGTGCTTTCCAAACAGTGAATAACAAATGCGCTGATCAGACTGCGCGGATGCGCAGGCTGGTCTGCGCCTTTGTTGTTCGCAAACCTCCGAAGACAGGTTTTCTCGCGACGAGGCCCAAAATAATGACAGAGATATGCCCTGGTGCAGATTTTTTTTTTTCAAATCAACATTACATTTAACAATTTAATCTGAGTGTCTACAATATGATTTAGAAAGTGCTTTATGAGGTTTTAGATATTGATAGCTTTGTTTAATTAACTTAGTCAAACATTTATTTCTATTGTTGAAGTCGCTAACAATAGAATTTAGACTTGCCTAACGCGGGGAGAGCGAGGAACATCCTCATCCAGAAAGGGAAAAATTATAATTTCAAAATTATCTCGCTTATAAATTTTAGATGAAAATATTCATTTGAGATAGACAATCGCAAAGGGGGAGTGGGTTCTTTCTGTATCAACATATTTTGCTTTATTTAATTGAAGCTCGGCATATCCATCTGTTCAAAATACGGATCGTCAATAATGAGTTAGTTATCTGAATGTAGAGTTGAATGCATCAATAATCGCCTTGACCATTGTCAGAAAGAGACATGAAGACTCTATCATAACAAAAGAAAAACAATTCCCGCATCAAGAGGAACGCACTAAGTAGCCAAAGATTAACTACCATTTGTCGAAACAATTTGAAGTCAACTCTAACAAGGCAAACTCGTCAAATTTATATTCCCCGCTGCAGGGTTATTTTAGAGAAACGTGTAAATCACAAAACATAAGTCCCATTTCTCCAACCCCTAAGTTCACCTTGGATATCAAAGGCCTGTCAACTATGTTTTAGTGTCATTATGCTTCAATAAAATACATTTATCTGCTGACCTTTCAACCCAACCCCAGATGTCGGGGGTGTGTATAAGGTCAAAGGTTGTGCTTGCATGATGGTCTACACTTCTTTCCCTTTAATTTGATATGCAACATTAGCATTTTCAGAAAAAAATGTCGACCTTTTACCCCACCCCAGGGGTCGAGGGTGTAAATAAGGGCGGAACATTTGCTTGCACGATGCTCTACGCTCCATTCCCTTTAATTTGATATGCAGCATGACTACTATAAAAAATGAACTTTTGACCCCACTCCTTGGGGTCGAGGGTGTATCTGCGGGCACACTATTTGAACCATGTTGCTGTATGCGTCGTTCTCTTTAATTTAATATGCAACATGACCATATTCCGAAAAAAATGAATTTTGGTCTCAGCCCCACACCCCCCCCTCCCCCCGTTATTCCTCCCAGGCATTCAATCCTGTTTGATATCATCATTCCCCTGCTATGCATGCGTGCATAATTTCGATAAACATATTAACAACTGACTTAGTCATTGCAAAATTAAATATTTGAGCTTCAAATGACGTCAGGGGTTGGACTAAAAAATTTGACGATAGCAGGCACATGCACTGGCCAATCATGGCCCACATTTTTTGTTTGTTTGTTTGTTTTGCTGCTTTACGTCCCAAGTCAACAGCTATGGTCATTGCGGGACGGTCAGTTCACCTAACCACACTTTTTCCTGGGCAAGCTTGAACAAGCAGTTAATCAGTACTTCGTGCACATACTTTCGCTTGTAACTGACAACTACCCTTCTTGAATGATTCAGCGGAAGGGAGGAGAATGACCGTAGAAATTATTTCATGATCATCGCCCACAGTGAGAAGTTGTCACATATAACAGCTAGTTCATTACACACACACAAAAAAAACAATACATGTTCTTGCATTATAATTGCCTATTCTAAGCCAAGGGCAATGACTCAAGTGATAATGAGTCAATTTTGACGAAACTTATCTGAAATCAACTATCCATGGTACTCACCATTTATACTAAGAATGCATAAAATCTGACCAATAGGTACTGAGATATTGTTCCAGACAGACAGACGGATAACGCCAAAACTGTATCCCTCTTGTCCAAAAGATAATTAAGTGCTTCACAAACTTTCTGACATGACCACATTTTGTTTTACTGTTCAGAAGTGAAAACGCACGTTTGTCGTTACAAGCGCCTAAGAGGTTGAGTCCTCTTTTAAACTTTGTTGAATTAATGCAGTAAGCTTTCTTTGATGCATGAAGTAAAGTAGTATAGAGAAAGTACAAAAAGCTAGACCAACCAGATGCTAAAAACCTTTTGATCTTTATTTACTTAAAAAAATCATCCTGAATTTTTGACAGCCAAAACTAGATTTTGTATGTAGTTGGAGATGATACATCCATAAGTTAGGGATCTTCCATGTAAATCAAACATCTATATGTCTTGATCCACATCAGAACTTGAATTGGGAGTTTGAGTCTGCCATTGATTTTTGCTTACCTTTTATGGATCCTTTTTTATTTATTTATGTTTGATGTTTGTCTTTGTTCTGCTGTCTTGTCCATTCCTTGCAGCCTTGTGATCACCTGCTGGGAAATGGCTGATCTCTTGGCTCTCTTGAGCGTTGTATTTTCTTGTGTTTTGTCACTTTCCCATATGGCGTTCCGGGTCAGGTGTGTTACTTGATTGTATCGATTCCTGATCTTCGCTTCCCTCCCTAATTTTACCATTCCTCCCATAAACTCCATCACAATATTTTGCAACGTGTTTTTAATGTCAGTGAGGCAAGAAGTTAAAGATATATACAACTCTGTAGTAGTACACGAACTTGAATGATTTATATGATCTTTCATGAAATGTAGGTAGCCAGTTTAATGTAGGAAGCTTGTGAAGACTGTTATCAACAAAAACACCAAACGTATCAGCCATAACAACAATGCCTATCAACGATGGACCTCTCATCAAGGAAAGTATGGAGCTAGTCTAGCTAGCTAGCTAGCTAACTAGCTAGCTAGATAGATAGATAGAGAGATAGATAGATAGACAGATAGAGAGACAGACAGACAGACAGACAGACAGACAGTTAGACAGGCAGACAGAAAGACAGACGGACGGACGGATGGATGGACGGATAGATAGATAGATAGATAGACAGACAGACAGACAGACAGACAGACAGACAGACAGACAGACAGACAGACAGACAGACAGACAGACAGATTGACAGACAGACAGACAGACAGACAGACAGATAGATAGATAGATAGATAGATAGATAGATAGATAGATAGATAGATAGATAGATAGATAGATAGATGGATGGATGGATGGATAGATGGATGGATGGATGGATGGATGGATGGATGGTTGGATGGTTGGATGGCTTGATGGATGGATGGATGGGTGGGTGGTTGATTATACGCACGGACGTCCGGACGGACGGGTGGATGGATGGATGGATGGAAAGATGAATGAAAGGGTGTGGAAGATACCAATTCTATTCTATTCAAATAGAAAGCCACAGTTAGCTCCCGTAAATGTGCGCTCTCCAAAGAAAAAGGCATTTGCCCAAAACAAAGTTCAACTTTTTGCCCAATTTTTGTCAAAAAAAGACATTATAAAATATCAGAGCTTATAATTTACTTTAAAAACAAAATTACTGAGTCCGTTTTCAGCCTTAACAACAGAAAAACATTGCTTTAATATCGAGAGAAATCACTAGGGATAGCTTTTGAGCAGATGCAGGCGTTGTTTATTTGGCATTCTAACAAGCACAGCTTTCCAAAAAAATGCAGGTAACACTCCAGGCAGATAATGGTATATAAAATAAATGTAATATCATCTTTGGTTTGTTTGATTGTCAAGGACATTTGACTATTTAAACATGGAACTATTCATACAGTACTTGTAAACATGAGTTGAGGCTTAAAAGGAGTGTGTGATTAAAAAATATTTTTCTTACATCTGGACTAAAACATATGTTGTGGGTACTCAAAAGAGTCATTTGATAGAGGATGATGAGTAGTATAGCTGGAAGCTTAAAACTTAAGCTGACCCTTGTGCTATGAACCTGTTGTAAAACTGAGTACATAATGAATAGGGCCGAGGGGTGTCCGCTGTAATAATACATAAATACAGTTACATTATGATTCAGGGACTTACCTTCCAAAGAGGTGTTGGTCTTGCCACGCTGAGTTCTGTCGTCTGAATGTCGCTCAGTTCTCCTGCTTGGCGGGCTTTCATTGCATTCAGTCTGTGCGTCTTCTGATTGGTTGATTCATAACATGTTGTTTCCACTACGCCCTCTATCATCGCTGGGTTACACTATATGGTCAAAACATCTTTTTACCACACTCTTCCTCCTTTTGAAAAACTAATGCTCACATTTAATATCTGTCATAAAATCCACCCCCCTTGGCCTGGGTTTTAAATCCTTTCTTAAAGTCTATGTAGAAAAAAATGTCCCTTAAAGTCTTTTGAAAAACACTATTCGTCCTATTTTATGAAATCCACCCCCTTGAGTTATACATGGTGAAGTAGTGTAAATACACTATAAAGGAACAATTTAATATATATACATAATCACAACATCACACGACAACATCCATTCCGGAGATGTTCTGGTTGTATGAGAGCATTCCGGGTAAGGAGAGATTTTGCATACAGAATGCAGTATTCCTGTATTGGACAGTTTTCTGCCTCAAATACAGCAATACAGCATTTGTGGACAACCAAAATACAAACCCAGAATATTCTCAGCACCACAACATCTCGAGCCACATTGTATGTTCATGCATGCATGTAACAAACATGCACACATGTCCATACACTATCACTCACTCCAAATGAGTTCCATAAATGGAAATAAATTTACTTCTTTGGTGTGGCATTACGCCTTTAAAACATACAATTAAAACAAATGACGTAAATTGACGATTTTGACTTGATATCCGAGATATCATATTAAAGCATGGTGATGGTCCCCTCCCCCTCAAAATATAAATTCTCTCCATGGGCACTCATAGTATCCATGATGATAATTTTCTTAAAATCCCCTTGGCATTCTCCGCGACAATATATTAAAATGCCTTAGCATACTGACCCAGAGAACTTTCCAATATCGCAAAAACAATGAAATATTGATAATTATCTAAATTTTTAGGATGGGACACACCACAAAACATTAAATGAATAATTATGAATGATATGACTTTTTACATATAACACTAGAGATGATAACATATCAAAATTATCCAAGTCCATATAGCCTACACTATGGTTGGAATACCGAGGAAAGATGCCATTTCTTCCAGAGCCATAATACACATCAAAATAGTATCCTTTGGTTGAAAGTATGCAGACAGACACCGGACCTTTCAGAGCCAAAAGGATCATAAAATTGAAACCTATACTGAAATAATGTTTCCTGGAAAATTTGAATAGCTAAGATATGATAATACTCATGAGGATATGAGAATGATGATGATTATGATATCACTGATATGACAGGATAAAAAACTAATGTTTATATCACCAAGTAGATATACGAAATGGGTTGATAAGCTAAAATACTAGGTTGATATGCTAATTTAATAGGTATATATGCCAAATTGAGAATATTTTGGAATGAGCTAAATCGAGTGCTGGGAACTTGAAGATTTTAAATTTACTAAAAGCATTACATCAACTGAAACTGTTCGATATGGAAATTCAGAAATCTTATTGAAGCAAATTTGAAGATGAATATACAAATCTCACGGCAATGTGTATACTTTACAAAGTGTAATGAACAAGCAAAATAAACATTTGGACAATTTGAAAACTTGTTCTGCCAGAAATCTATAAAACTAACACAAAATAAATGTCATCTAAGAAGGTGGAATAAGTTTCCATTCAATTACCACAATATCAAATTCAATTTTTGGATGATAAGCTTAAACTTCAATATTATATTAATCAAAATCACATTCAAAAGTACGCATTACATGAGCAAATACTTCAAACTTATTTATGTAACCTTCTCAATAGCTTAAGACAGAATCTGCCATGACATCACAAATCACGATGAACAGAAATGACTCAAAACAAAATATGTAATATGACAAATCAATCAATCTATCATAAATCACTCCTAACCAGCATGATCGTGTGATGCAGTTAAAAACAGCATATCAAATACATCACAAGATAATACATGGCAAAATATATATTAAATCAATAGAAGAAACCGTACCTTGATCCTAAATTAAAGATAACAAAAATATATGTTGATGACATAATTGGAGTTCTACAAGGTGATTACCTAAAGATAGTATTTTATAGCTTGATCTTATGAGAACTATTTTACATGATTTTTAAATTAGTATACACATCTAAGCAAGGTTTAGATAATGAAATAAACAATAAACAGTTGAGTAATATAATATATACTTATACAGCAGTATAGAAAATGAGTTTTACTAATTTTTGAACACTGCTTTAATAAGGATTATGGATTAATATGAAATCTGGATAATATGAAGTGTAGAAAATCCACAAGAAATCCAAGACTCATTCAAATCATACAAACTTATAGACTAAGCTAAATCTATGATTTTCAGTAAATATAGAATAGAATAGGATAAAATATAATAGAATAAATGTACGGACAGGGAATCAAATCACTGAATGTTCTTGCACAAAAATGAAATATGCCGAGGCAAATGAGGTATGAATCTAGTGTTACAACAGCGATGAAAGAATGAAAGTTTGAGGTTTGAGAGTTGTCTATGTCTATGCAACCACGGGGGGTTGACACAGAGCACACACAAAACTCAAATCAAATATGATCTGATAAATGGATTAATGGATTGTGATATAGCTATGATTTCCTATGATGTCAGAATTGGCAATGCCTGCGAAACTAATAAGGGCTAAGGCCCAAACAGAGCACTACCAAAATTTACATCAAATATAGCTGATAAACAATGAAAAATGAAGATTTGTCAACAGATTCGGTGACGGCTATGCAGATGCAAAGAACTAGCAACAGCCAGCACAGAATCTGACATAAGAATTGGTTGTCAAATAAGGTGACAAAATCTGGTTCAGTAAATTAACATTATGTTTCCATGCAAAACAAACTATATCAAAAATAAGAACCAGAAGTATACACTTAGATGTAAACTTTCTATAGATTTACATAATTTGATTAATTTAGAAAGGTTTCATTTAATACACTTTATAAATTTCAAAACTAGAAAATATGTGTTCGATAGAATCTATCGAATGGCTTCAATTTGAAGCTCATACGAGAGGTTCTAAGAATCAGACTATAAATTTTGATAAGTGGCTGAACACAATAAACATTTGAAAAATATATATCAAAATGAAGTTCAGACACATATGATGATAAAAATTCACATAGTTCCATAATTGCATGGGACTGAAACCAATATGAATTTTATGATGATTAAAAATGAAAGCAATTTTATGAATGTCGAGGATTGGCAAGTAACATACAACTACAAAGAGATATTATGCAAATCTCCAAAAACGGACATCAAAATATTGCCATAAAATGAATAAAATTATGAAGCAATATAATGCAAGTCTAGAATTGGCCAATGTCATACAACTCAGATGGCTGAGCTCTTATGACACGTCCAAAGCAGACACTCAAGATTGCAAGAAAATGATGTTGAAAATTGAAGTGAAAAGAAGATAACTTTTCATCATGTAAAGGTTTGTCAGGTCAATATAAAATTAATTATGGGTGGTATGTCTGTGCGCACACCCTTTACTAACTTAAAAAAAATGTTGGGAAAAGGGGATAATAAAATATACTTACACAATTAAGCAATTTTATAGCATTGGTATAATACATCATTTTTTCAACAGCTGTAGGTCTTCGCCAATGAAAATCGCACGAATATGCATGCTAACAACAGGCACGCATACACGCGTAAATAAGATGGTAAAAGGTACAAATGTACAAGAACTGGGTCATGGTGACCACAAAATACCAAATAACAGGACTATGATTGCAGTTACAGATATAGGGATAATATCAAATTATACTAATAAAACCTATCTGAGCCCCATCGCGCAATTTGCAATAACGACATACAAAGTGTGACACGATATGCAAGACAATATGGGCAAGAAATAAAACAACAAGACAAATACATATTTTAATCAAATAAGCATTCAATCATGGCAAACTGTTCGATGGTTCAGAATGAGGCCTTAAAATTTGTGATTTTAAAGCAACTTCATGTAAATACACGTTATCTGGAATAGCGTCGCGGTAAAATTGATGCGATGCTGAAAAATGAAGACATATTCAAATACATATGGGTCATATGGGGGTCCCTACATTTTATTGATAAAAAATAATGCAGACTAGCGTGATATACAAGAATGAAAAAGTGCAGACAAGAATGCACACAAATGCCAAAACGGCATACATGGGTCTAGTACATTATGCACCTAAAATACTAAGCAGACAAACGGTGAAAAACGGAAGTTATGCATTCAAATAACCTATGCAAAAATGATGCATTTTATGCAAAAAAATAAGAGGGAGACCTCATGCAGTGAGCGAAATGAAACAACAAATAAAACGGAAAAGTGCAAGCGAAAATCGCTATATGCAACAGGAATGTGCAAAATAGAAAAAACAAAGCGGACCTGGGGTATTTTTTGGCATTCGGTGAATATATTGCATAGGGTAACATTGGGTAATTCCGACGACATGGACAAAAAGTGTAAACAAAAGAAGTTTACCGGAACTTCTTTTGTTTAATAACCTTTACATAAAATACATATTACGGACGGAAGTCAAACAACAGAACGAAGGTAGGACATATTTCAACGGTAAATTTGCAAAATTTAGGGAAACAATTCAAACGTTCATGAAAATTCAAAGCGAAATATCAATTCACAATGTCAACGGAAATTAGATATGCAAATAAAATGGCGGACAAATACACGGAATAGTCCATTATAGAATATGCAAATGACGGACAAATTCGCGAAAAATGTCAAAGCTAAAACTAAAACGGGGTTATCATGTTCAAGTAAAATACAATTTTTAAATTTTAGAATTTCAAATCCAAATTAGAAAACAGCGGACGTACTGAAAAAGATCAAAATAACAAAATTTCATAAGGTCGGGCCACCCGCGAAAAAATGCAAAAAGCACATGGCTAATTTGCCAACCGATTTACTGCCGCTCCAGTTGTTGTAAAACTGAGTACATAATAAATAGGGCCGAGGGGTGTCCGCTGTAATAATACATAAATACAGTTACATTATGATTCAGGGACTTACCTTCCAAAGAGGTGTTGGTCTTGCCACGCTGAGTTCTGTCGTCTGAATGTCGCTCAGTTCTCCTGCTTGGCGGGCTTTCATTGCATTCAGTCCGTGCGTCTTCTGATTGGTTGATTCATAACATGTTGTTTCCACTACGCTCTCTATCATCGCTGGGTTACACTATATGTCGAAACATCTTTTTACCACAAACCCTTCTTGACAAGCAAAAGGTTGGGGGGCATAGTGTTTCTTAAACATCATTTCTAGTTTCAAGTTTGTTTTTTTCTTATAATATCCAACGGAGGTTAAAAGACTTAAGTGCGCAATTATAGGGGCCTTCACCGTAAAGTTCAAGATTTTGGAAATATCCAGCTTTCACACATGTCTTTGCCTACTAGTGTCTGCAAACAGTTTGGACCCAGATCAGGCTCGACAAAACATGGGGCCCGATCTGGATCCAAACCGTTTGACACTCTGAATCTGATGTTATTTCAAAAAAGTTGATTTTGAAAAAATCATCAGATGACAAAAGGCATGCAAAAATACCCAGAAGACAATTAAGAGTTAATGCAAATGTGATAAGAACAATTATCTCTTAAGCTTTGACTACTGTAGTGTGTAATAATTCATGCTTTTTTGTCGTCTGCTTATATTTTTCAAAATCAACTTTTTGGAAAAATTCTTTCAGGAATATCATCAGAGTTTCAAACAGTTTGGATCCAGATCAGACCTGACGCCTGATCTGGGTCCAAACTGTTTGCAAAGGTTATAAGCAAACAACACTAGTAGGTAAAGAGTTAAGCTTTCTGTTTCAGGTTGTCATGTAACATAGACGACAATGTCTTCTAGTGTGTTTGACAGGTTTAGCCCCATGAGAAGTGGGGCTAGCAGTAGTACAAGTGCGCAGTCGACCCCTGAAAGAGCCACAGCTGGTGTCAGCTCACCACAGGGACTTACTAATACTCCACAGCTTCAAAAGATCTTGAAGGATGTCCTAGGTTTGTAAATAGACTCAAATAAGCAAAACAGTAGACCATAAAATTGCTATTATTTTCTTATCCATCAGCCTCCAAAATATGTTTTTGTTGTCAGACCAGGGATTTTTTTTGTGTTCTCAGGGGCCGAATTTCCAATGGAATTTGGGCGACTTTTTTCCCCAATTTTGGGGAAAAATCCCAATCTTCGAAAAAAAAAATAAAATAATTTTTTTTGAAGATTGGGATTTTCATTCAGTCAACACACACACAAGCTACATCGTGATGTTCTTCAATTTAATGGCAATAGTATGTGTATTAGCTAATTTGTTTTTTTATTGACCAAAAATGACATAATTGTGTACTATGAACACATTTCCCAATTTAGAGGCCTACCACGCTACTTTTCCCAAACTGAAAGGCCGGAGGGCCTCTTCCCAAAATCAAAAAAAAAAAAATCCCTGCAGAGTACATTGTAATAAGAAAGTGATAGAATTATCTGGAGATTGGAAGTCTGTTTTTATAGGAGCAGGAGATTAATCAGTATAAAATGAGCCAAAACATATATGTACAGGCCTCCAGATAAGCTCAGCTGCCTCATCTTAATTAACATAAGTGAATGTATGGGGGGGAGTATTACTATCTCATGCACATATAGTTATTACACATGATTATAATGGAAGTGATATTTCTATTTTTCATATAAAATTTTAAATGAATCTCTTTTTCTGACATTCATTGAACTTGAAGTATTGAAATATTTGGTTGCCATCAAAGTTTACATGAACCCCTCAGGGTCTGTAAAGTTTGCTAATGACTCAGTGTTATAATACTTTGATAAACTTGAGTAATTTTTAGAATGTTTGCATTTATTTTCTTTAATATCTTTATCTTGGTGAGTATTTTGTGGAAATCTGTTTTACTCAAGACTGAAAACTAGACAAAGCTTCTGCAAACAACAAAATGGTAAAAAGGGACATCTTCTTCAGTTTTCTTCACCTTACACTGGGTGACCCTATGTTGGCATCTGATAAGGCCCATTGGCCTCTTCTGATGAATTCTGGATCTGTGTTCTAATTTCTCTCGTATGATGTCTGGGTGCGTAGCAGGATGGACAGAACTTGTATGGATGATCTTGCCTGTTGACATTATACACAACATCCAATCAGATAGATAAAATCAACATCATATGTGATGTCTCATTAGACAATGTTGTTGGCATTAGAAATAACAGTTGGGTTGTGCCCATTAAAACATAGTGTGTGAAACTGGATTGGAAATTCCATCAGTCAAGAAGTTGGGTGAAAGTTTTAAGGATTATACATGAATTCATGATTTTGCGACTAACTTTCAATAGAAATGGAAAATCAGACTCAAAATCCTGAATTAGGCTCTTTGATTTATTTCCATCTTATCTAAAGACAAAATACCATTTAAACTTGAAATTATTGATAATATAGACATACTGCAAATTCACGATTGGAATTTTTAGAAGTTTTTGGATTTGGGATATTTTTTTAACTTCCATCTATGTTATATGAGCCAGTACGTGAGATTTCAAACAATGTGGTATGTGCGACCAGCAAAGCCTCAGATCAGCCTGCGCATATGTGCAGTCTGATCGGAGGCTTTGCTAGCCGCTTGAGTATTCTATGATTGTTAAGCTACTGGCTGAACACCATTTGGAGGTTCTAAGCTTAAAAGGAGGCTGCAGAGGCTCGTCCGAGTCTACACTTGTCAAAATGTCAAATTGTTGGATATCTCATGCCGCAGCTCATGTTGTTTTTTCAGACTGTATAGACACATTAAAGACTACTTTTCATGACGATGGAAATCCTATTGATGACAATAACCAGACTCTTCATCGATTCTGTGCCAAACTGGAGTTCCTGCTGCAATTTGACATGAAAGGTGCTGCTCATTTTTTCTATAACTTAAATGTTCTGAAGTCTGCCCCCTCAGTTGTCAAAATCGCCATTTCTGCACATGTGTTTATCCTAAATACTCATAGACTATGCTTCATATCTACTTATCTTGAAAATTAAAAAATCCATTTAACTACGTTAGGAGGTGTGTGAAATTTTTGACAGTAATTTTGGGTCCTGGATCCAAAATTTACTATTGATTTTTGGATAGCCTAATTTGATTGATTATCTATAGTAAAATAGGAAATTTCACTATATCTAGGAAACCTAAATGAAACAACTTAGTACAAGAAATGCATATAATAGTGTAAAAGATCTGAACAGAAGCTTTAAAGCTTGTAGAGTTCATTCCCTATATATACATGCAGCTACACAGTCTATACAACGTGGCATAAAAGGTCACTATATAAATGTATGTACTTGTTAGCATATGTCTGGAAATCTAGAAATAATTTTAAACAGTAAAGTTGTCGATGATTGCTAGATGAGAGAGAGAGGAGAGAGTTGTGGGTACTCAAAAAAATCATCTTAACAATGAGACGATTCTTCTGAGCATAAAGTGATGGGTAAGAAAATATTGACAATTTCACTCTCAAAAAGGATCTCTAGCGATAAGGCGTATATTTTCCCTAGTTGACATGATTACAAAACCCAAATTTTCAAATTGCCCTAATATTTTTAAAATTGGACTATTTCGGTAATAAAATATGCATAGAAAGCATCAAAATAGGTTTCAAAGCTATCCATCATTTACAAAGCCGTGAAAACTTGCGCCTTCTACTCCCACCCCTCATTTTACGTCTTTAGACTGGGTGCCGTTTAGACGATAGTTTTAGTAAATCCTTTGCAGGTTTTCAAAAAGTAAAAGTGCTAAAATATTAAGGATATAAGTGCTCTTCATTTCCAAAACTTTGCGGTATTCATTCTGCGCATGCGTACGAAATATACTTAAAATTGTGACGTTTGTCATTGAAAAGATAAAACTGGCGTCTTTCAGTTTGTTTTTAGATGCTTTCCCCTTTCCCCCCTAGACCCAAGATGCCCTTTGGACAATTAAATGTCGCTATACATATATATTACATATGTAAACGGCGTCTTGGGTCTAGGGGGAGAAAGGGGTTGTATAAGCAAAAGAAGACATTAAATATCTGACAAAAATAGACCACTTTGCAAGATGGTCGTTTTTATTGTACATCAACTGTATAATTAGTTTTACTGTACATAGCGTTGTTCCCTGTTTAACGGTCTAGTTCCCATATATGTTACTGAATAACAAGCACAGTTGATGATCGAAATAAATTCTCATTCAATAATAAGTAGAGTTATTACATGCATGAAGGAAAACCCGTTTTAAATATACAAATTGGGGGTAATTGTGCATTGACGGCTAGTCTATATACATTTGTTGAATGTGCCTAGTTTCTCCAGTCGTTATTTCAGCAAAATAAAACGAACGTCTCGTTTAGGGAGATTGCTCGCCTTATCGCTAGAAACTCTTTTAGTTATCTTGACCTATGATTTCAGAGCGTAAGTCAATCACTGGCAGGAAGAAAGACTACTGGGACTATTTCTGTACCTGTATAGAGTCTGTAAAGGGAGTTAATGATGGAATCAAATATGTCAAGACAGTTGGAGATGTAAGATGTTTATATTTTTATCTCCCCTTTTTTGCTGCACCTGCTCAACCATGGGCAGCTTAGGAGGGCAGTGGCACAGTTGGTATCATGTTAAGAGTCGCAAGTTCTAGACACTTTATCTTTCAGGTAGGCAAAGTGTATTGTGTAAATGAAAATTAAGGTGCTAATCCTCATTTTGCCTTCTTTTTCAAATTTTCAATTTTTCCTTCTGTCACTCTTATATAACTTTGCCTACCTGAAAGTGTACACAAAATTTCATAATCCTAAATCAAGTAGTTGTTGAGAAAACACTGACAAAAACGTCCATATGTGTTATATAGGAGTGACAGAAGGAAAAATTGAAAACGAGGCAAAATGAGCTTTAGCATCTTTATTTTCATTTGCACAATACACTAAGCCTACCTGAAGGTGTACACTAAATTTGAAAACACTGGCCACATATTGCTTATCAGTCCCTTTATTTGTTCATTTTTCTTTCTCTCCAATGGAAATTTCTGTCACAGATTTCTCAGCTCCTATTGGAGCCAATGTTTTCAAATTTTTTGTACACGTTCAGGAAGGCAAAGTGTACTGTGTAAATGGAAATTAAGATGCCTATCCTCATTTTGCCTTCTTTTTTCAATTTTTCATTTTTTCCTTCTTTCACTCTTATATAATACATATAGACATTTTTTTCTGTCAAAGATTTCTTAGCAACTACTTGAGGTACGATTCTGAAATTTGGTACAAAGCTTGACAGTGATTAGTTGTATTGTGTAACAAAAGAACAGCCACATATTGCTTAACAGTCCCTTTATTTTTTCATTTTTCTTTCTCTCCAATGAAAATTTCTGTCGCAGATCTCTCGGCTCCTATTGGAGCCAGTGTTTTCAAATTTAGTGTGCACCTTCAGGTAGGCTTAGTGTATTGTGTAAATGAAAATAAAGATGCTAAAGCTCATTTTGCCTCGTTTTCAATTTTTCCTTCTGTCACTCCTATATAACACATATGGACGTTTTTGTCAGTGTTTTCTCAACAACTACTTGATTTAGGATTATGAAATTTTGTGTACACTTTCAGGTAGGCAAAGTGTTACTGTATTGTGTAATGAAAATTAAGGTGCTTATCCTCATTTTGCCTTCTTTTTCAAATTTTCAATTTTTCCTTCTGTCACTCTTATATAACACTTATGGACATTTTTCATCAAAGTTTTCTCAGAAACTACTTGATTTAGGATTATGAAATCTTTGACAAGTTCTTCTTTTCTCTGAAAGTGTTACAACCTCTGATGGCTACTGCCGGGGGTATGTGAGCTTTGCTCACTTCTTGCTATATTGCTGTAATTGTTGAAGGTTTGAGCCTCACTGGCGTCACTGTGTTGTGTCCTTGAGCAAGACACATTAACCCTTGCTTAGTGCTGGTTCAACCCAGGAAGACCCTTCCCGACATAACTGAAAAATTATTGACTGGGACGTAAATAATCAAATCAAACAAAACATTCAAGGGTTTGAAAGCAAGAAATGCCTTCATTTTTTAGCATCTTAGTTTTTAAGAGCTTAAATTGAAAGCTTGAAATTTTATGCTCAGTTAAGTTGAGCATGAAAAAAGTTTAATAACCTTGGAGCTTGGTATGTTTCAGTGCAAGACTTCTCTGGGGAGAGGGAGGGCATTCTTACGGTTCTGTCTGATGCACCATCGCCTTGCTGACAGTCTACAGCAGTGTGTCACAAATGGAAAAGCTACCAGGTAAGCTCTAGGCCTCCAGGTAAGACTGTCTGGTGCACCATCGCCTTGCTGACAGTCTACAGCAGTGTGTCACAAATGGAAAAGCTACCAGGTAAGCTCTAGGCCTCCAGGTAAGACTGTCTGGTGCACCATCGCCTTGCTGACAGTCTACAGCAGTGTGTCACTAATGGAAAAGCTACCAGGTAAGCTCTAGGCCTCCAGATAAGACTGTCTGATGCACCATCGCCTTGCTGACAGTCTACAGCAGTGTGTCACAAATGGAAAAGCTACCAGGTAAGCTCTAGGCCTCCAGATAAGACTGCCTGATGCACCACTGCCTTGCTGATAGTCTACAGCAGTGTGTCACAAATGGAAAAGCTACCAGGTAAGCTCTAGGCCTCCAGATAAGACTGTCTGATGCACCATCGCCTTGCTGACAGTCTACAGCAGTGTGTCACAAATGGAAAAGCTACCAGGTAAGCTCTAGGCCTCCAGATAAGACTGTCTGATGCACCATCGCCTTGCTGACAGTCTACAGCAGTGTGTCACAAATGGAAAAGCTACCAGGTAAGCTCTAGGCCTCTAGATAAGACTGTCTGATGCACCATCGCCGTGCTGACAGTCTACAGCAGTGTGTCACAAATGGAAAAGCTACCAGGTAAGCTCTAGGCCTCCAGATAAGGCTGCCTGATGCACCACCGCTTGGTTGACAGTCTACAGCAGTGTGTCACCAATGGAAAAGCTAACAGGTAAGCTCTAGGCCTCCAGATAAGACTGCCTGGTGCACCATCGCCTTGCTGACAGTCTACAGCAGTGTGTCACAAATGGAAAAGCTACCAGGTAAGCTCTAGGCCTCCAGATAAAACTGCCTGATGCACCACCGCCTGGCTGACAGTCTACAGCAGTGTGTCACCAATGGAAAAGCTACCAGGTAAGCTCTAGGCCTCCAGATAAGGCTGCCTGATGCACCACCGCCTGGCTGACAGTCTACAGCAGTGTGTCACCAATGGAAAAGCTACCAGGTAAGCTCTAGGCCTCCAGATAAAACTGCCTGATGCACCACCGCCTGGCTGACAGTCTACAGCAGTGTGTCACAAATGGAAAAGCTACCAGGTAAGCTCTAGGCCTCTAGATAAGACTGCCTGATGCACCACTGCCTTGCTGACAGTCTACAGCAGTGTGTCACAAATGGAAAAGCTACCAGGTAAGCTCTAGGGCTCGAGATAATAGTGTGCAATAAAAAAAAGAAGTTTTTATAATCTCAACAAAAACATATGTTGTGGGTACTCAAAAGAACCGTCTCAATGAGATGGACAGGGCCCCATTGCGCAATCAGTATCATGTCCGATTGCAGATCCAGGGGGCCATGAGTTTGATCCCGGCCCAGCCTCATACTTTGGTGGAGTTAGATTGTGAAATATTTTCTACTGTCATTCTCCTCCTTCCGCTGTTTCAGGGACTGCTGTCAGCTACAAGCAACAGTATGTGCACAGAGTACTGGTTAATGGCTTAGTCAAGCTTGGCCAGGAAAATAGTGTGGTTAGATTAACTGACTGTCTCAACATGACCATAGCTGTTGACTGGGATGTTAAACTGTAACCAAACCAAACAAATCAATGAGACAGTTGTTTTGAGCGCCCAAAACATGGATAAGAAAACATTAACAGTTTTACACCCTAAACTTTTGTGCATCTGGAGGCTATAGTGTAAACATATTAAAGGTTCAACCATGTCAAATGTACAAAATATGAAGCCTGTTTAATTTTGCACAGGTTTTTATATTTTATACATTTTCGGCTGTTGTGATAGCAAAATAGAGATATTGCATGCATTTCAAGCAGTTTATACAGTAGAATTTCCTAATTTCAAAGTCCTCAAGACCAGAGATTTTATTTCGAATTATCAGTAGTTCGAATTAAAGGGAGGTAGACGTTAAAATATATAACCCCCAAAATAAGTATTAACAGTTTTTTTATGCCCCCAAAGGAACTTTGGGAGGCATATAGTAATCGCACTGTCTGTCCGTCCGTCATCAAACCGTCTGTCCCGCTTTCGTGTCCAGTCTATATCTCCTATATTCTTTGAGATAGGAATTCCAAATTTGGTGTGTAAATGCATCTTGGGATGACAGGTTGACACATACCATTTTTGGGTCACTGTGACCTTGACCTCTGACCTAGTTTTAAGAATTATTGTGTCCGGAGCATATCTCTTATATTCTTTAAGTTAGGAATTCCAAACTTGGTTTGTGGATGCATCTTGGGATAGCGGAGTGTCATGCACCATTTTAGGGTCACTGTGACCTTGACCTCTTACCTATTTTTTTAGAATAATCATGTCCAGAGCATATCTCTTATATTATTTGAGGTAGGAATCTCAAATTTGGTGTGTGGATGCATCTTGGGATGACGAAGTGTCGCATACCATAATTAAATCACTGTGACCTTGAACTTGACCTCTGACCTAGATTCTAGAAACTGGTGCATATCTCCTATATTCTTTGAAATAGGAATTCCAAATTTTTTGGTATGTAAATGCATCTTGGGATGCCTGAGTGTCACAAACCATTTTTGGGTCACTGTGACCTTGACCTCTTACCTAATTTTAAGAATTGTTGTGTCCAGAGCATATCTCCTATATAATTTGATGTAGGAATCCCAAATTTGGGGTGGTGATTCCTTTTGGGATGGCGGAGTGGTGCATACCATTTTGAGTCACTTAGACCTTGACATTGACTTCTGGCCTCATTTCTAGGTTTTTTGTGCTATATTACAGCAAACTTTCCTCAAATGTGTCTTATGCTAGACCAATTCCTTTTGGGGCGTTCGTCACGTGTTTGTGACATTTCTTGTTCTCGATCAAACGTAAGTTTTGGACGCATTAGAGAAACTTCTCAATGAGACGTTTCTTTTATGCACCCAAAACTTATGTTATTATAGTCAGTTACTAAAATTGACCATGAATAGGTCATATTTTCTGAATCCTGTGTTTCCCAAATTTATGGTAAAGCGCATCTCAATTTCCAATATATAATTGAATAGAAGGGCAATTCTATGAATACCAGCGATTAGGCAATTTTGAACATTGTCTTTTTATTGTAGTATACAGAGGTTGTTGAAATACCATGCCCGACTTGTCCGACCTGGTCCCAGTTCCATCAGGACAAGTTAGAAATTTCAATTTACGTTCTGGGGCAAGTAAAAACAGAAAGTTAATAAAATTAAGTACTTCATGTTTAGATTTATTTTGATGAACTCACATGTTGTTTGGAAAGCAGTGTAGATCCTGATCAGCTGGCTTCTGAAGAATCCAGCTGATCTGGATCCACACTGTTTTCAATAGAGTTTATATCTGGTTTCATACTGTTTTCAAAAGAGTTTATATATGGTACAGCACTGAAAGGGCTAAATTAAGTTATCTGATCTTTGGGACAAGTAAAATTTTCTTTGTACAAGTACATTATGACCATTTACTTGTCCCTGGGTAAGTATCAAATTTTGCTATTTCCACACCCCTGGCAGTATAATTACAATTTTGGCAGGCAGTCCAGCTCCTATATCACCTTGCTAATAACAAATTTATTAGGTATTCTGTGAGAAGAGGTGTATTCATGTTGTATGTCTTTAACTCCTAACCAAAATTTACCCAAACTAGAATTCATGACTTCCATAGAACTCAGCATATTAATGCATTTTGCTCAATAGCTGCACATGAAAAGTAAAAATGAGCCTCCATGAGAGAAAATCTGTCTTCGGTGTTTGCAAACAGCAAAGGGGCAGACCAGCCTGCACATCCACGTAGTCTGATCAGCACCATTGTTATTCACTTATTGGAAAGTGTCCTATCTAAAATTGCTACAAACAAAATTTTGATATTCTAGCTAGTCTGTATAGCTGAGCAGACTGGTTTGAATCTCACTTTGTCAGAAACCCTGAAGATATATTTACTCGCGATGAGACAGAAATAATCTCATTCTGAGGCTATGACTTGGAAGGGAGGAAACGGCAAACAAACATTTTTTGAAAAATCTTAGACCCTATATAGCTGTTTATGCATGTTCAAATAGGGACTTTACCTTTATTTGATAAGCACAATATTTTATGATTTGTCCCATATTTATTTCAGTATTGCATATGGTGCTAACTCTATCTGGCTACAACATGAGAAGAGTAGTGGTATCATCAGTGCCCTATATGATCTCAATGATGTTGTGTTTGACCTTGCTCCAAGGGGATATGACCTTGACATTTCATGGCCATCTTTTGCAAGGTAAGTCAGTGTATGATTTTTGACAGGTAACTGAATCATTACATTTGTAATTTGGGGTCACTATACAATTGGTCATTTGAGTTATAGTTGGGGAAGAGACAAAGACTGTATTCAACCTAATAATAGTACATTCTCTTTTTCTAATTACTTTTTGGGTTGTTTACACTATATGGGCCGGGACACAAGAAAAACGTTCTTTCTGGGTTCCGACAAAGTAAGATTCAAACCAGCCTGCTCAGCTACAGAGACTAGCTAGAAAATTGAAATTTCGCTCGTAGCAAGTCCAGATATGATACTTTCCAAGCGAATAACAAAGGCGCTGATCAGACTGGGCAGATGCGCAGGCTGGTCTGCGCCTTTGTTCGCAAACCCCCCAAGACAGGTTTTCATGCGTTTAGGTCCATATATGATCTCGGTCCAAGCTGTTTGCAAAGGTCAGCAGATGATCACCAGCAGGCAAAGAGTTAGTTCAACATCCCCCCTCCCACTCACAAGAAACTGTTAATCCTGCTGGTTCTACTGTAAACAATCATTCATTCCATATGCCAATACTATCTGTTGCTTTGCAAAGTATAATACATGAGAAAGTTTGTAAAATGAACATAATTTGACACATAAGTCTGATCAATCCTCAAGGGCAACTGATGGTGCAATAAGGTTGAGTAGCCTGTTTCACCCACTAGGCCTACAGGGCCAGTGAGCAAAAAATTTACACCCCCTACTCCACCAAGTCAATTTGTTGTATGACAATGCTCCAGCCCATAAATTCTCAAGTGTAGCACATCCTCGTATGTACAGTTTTTGAGGTCTAAAAAGATCAATGTATTTTTGTTGCATCCTCCCTAAAGCCTAGAGTGACCTGGCCATTTGCAATTTTTCCTTTTTTCTGATATTAACCCTTGTTCTGCCGAGCATGAATTTGAAAACACTGTAGATCTGGATCAGCTGGTTTCTGACAAAGGATCAACAATGTCTTCAACTCTGATTGAAAATACAACTACAACTGGAATGCTGCAGGTTAACAAGATAATATTGAGATGAAGTGTAATGTAGTCCATTAAGATATTCAAGATGACAAGGGTTAAAATAAACTCACCTATCTGATAGGGGACATTTATCCAGAAGTACATGAGGGTCTGCAGGTTACCAGTTTGTTATGTGTGTACCAAAAGAACATGATGCAAATTGTTTCAAAAATCAGATTAAAAGATTTAAATGTGTTCAGGCCCAGAGATATTAAAACTTTTCATGCTCAACTCAGCTGAGCATGACATTTATCCTGCTTATAAATGTTAAAATGCCAACAATTGTTGGCATTTTAACATTCATTGGCAGGATAAATTCAACATCTGAGAGTGCTAAAGCAAGAAAAATCTTAATTTTGCAGCATTTAAGTTTTTATGAGCAGTTGAAATTTTATGCTCAGGTCAGGTGAGCATGAACAATTTTATAACTTCAGGGCCTGGCTATTGGAATGGGGATATTCAATGTAATTAGATAAACAAAGCAATGTTTATGTAACCTTTTTATGTAATTGTCTTCGTTTTGGAAACACACATGAAATTAAAAAAAAATGTTACTGCTTTTGATTGGGAATGGGAATGAACTTTGGCCCCTAGGAAAAGATAGAATATTCTGGAAAAATGTCTTATCTTGGTCAAGCCACCAGATAAGAGAGCATAAATGAAAAATAATTGTCTTATTTCTCAACCAAAACATATGATGTGGGCACTTAAAAGAACCATCTTGATGAGACGATTCTTTTGAGCACTCAAAACACATATTCAGACTGATGGTTAGGAAAATGATCACATTTTTATGTTAAAAAGGTTCACTTAAATGGACATACATCGGTCTGTGGAAATATCATTTTCAGGATTGAAGCATCAGAGACAACCTTATATAAGCACCCATATGTTACCCTAAGGTCTGGGTTAATCTTTAAAGTTTTTGTTTATTTATTACTTTTATGTTGAATGCATACATCCAGATAAGCAATTATACTCAGAAAAACAATTGAAGGATATTAAAATTGTTTTTGACTATATAACATTTAAGAAAGTAAATTTCTAAACAAAGTATTTTCACATCTGATAGAAGTACCAATATGCAATTCAGCAAAATGCAAAATAAAATTTACGGGTCATTGGTTACGATACAGTACCACACCAAATGTACCAACCCTCTTTACTCAAAGTTCACAAGCAAAATATTAAGCTTTTATATTTTTTGCTGCAACCTTTACCTGGTCATTGCTTAAGTTCTAATTCCAACCACAGACAAGTGTTCACACCCATTTGTCAGTAATTGCACCTTATAACGTGCCAACTTCTTCAACAAAAATGCACTGATATGGCATACCCAAGCCAATATGACAAAAATTGGAAGTAAAACGCTGACAACAGCTACAAAATTAGGTGTCATACTTTTGACTGAGAGCCAGCAATGATTTTGGAGCCAGTCGTCATGGAATACAAACGATAAAAATGGTTTCAATCATTTTTGAATGCTTGTGACTTTTCAGTATAGAGGGTTGAACCATTTGTACATGTACTGTACTTTAATTATTGAAGTGTGGCTTAAATCAAACATTCATTCTGATTGCAGATACCTGGAACTATGAAATGCATGCATAATTAGTTCAGTACAGTCAAAACTCTTTATAACATCACTCTTTATTACAGAATATTCACTATCCGACCTAAAATTGCTGGGAACAGATCTGTTTCCATTAAAATTCCCTCTTTATAACAGAATAATCACTTAACGTCACCAACAGTAACTTCTGGGAACAGATATACAATTTCTATTGAATATAAATTCATTATAACAGAATTGTTACCATGTGTCAGACAATTTTGTGATCAGTTCAAGGTCTTTTGCATGAACAGGTTTCTGTCTCACTTGATAAGTGGGAAGCTTTGTGCATTTTGGTGCAATATGAAATTTAACTTATGTATCCATTTGGAATAATAGCATTTTAATTCATTTGGATATTTTCTTTTGCCAAATGATTATTATGTGGAAATCTGGTAATGGTCAGAATTTCTTTATAACAGCAAATTCACTTTAACGTCAAAGATAGCTGGAACAAACAGTGTCATTATAAAGAGGGTTAACTGTAATTATTGTATTGAATGTTAGAGATGGAACTGAATCTAAATATCCTTCAATTGTTTTTCGGAGTATATTTTGAGTGTATATTTGTGATTAGTTTCTTACCCATTACTTTAAACATGTTTTGGATGATTAAAAGAACCTTCTCATTGAGGCTCATTGGTTAAAAAATAGAAGACAATTGTGTTTTAATTACATACTCTTATCTGGAAGCATGTTAATGTTTATGTTGAATTATTGTACACTGTAGGTAGGGAAAAAAACATACCTGCATTAGTTCAGGTTCTATTTTGACAGATCTATTTTGTATTTAGAAGAAACCCTTGAAAGTCAAATGTATTATTAATTACAGAGGCAGTTTTTATTTTTTTTTAATTCTTTTTATGCTGACCTAGGAGCAATAGACATGTAAATATTTTAGGTATTTTAAGATAAATAAGATAAAGGTTGTATTGTATATCAAATTGAAGGGCATGTTTATTAGAACAAGATGCAAGGTATGTCCTTGTTACCCTTAGATGGACTTAAGGTGTGGAGCAAAGAGAAGAAAACCATCTTTTATATAAACAGGTTTTAAATGTAACATATTAAATTTAAGTGCATAATACCAATGTTAACTCTTTTCGATCAATTTGATGGATTATCCCATTGATAATGATCATTTGATGCAATAGGTATGTAATACATGTAGTTCATTTTATATTTTAATAAGTTGCTGTTCAAAGTTTCTATAAAATGATGTATTTCCCTTAAGATTGTTTTGTCTTGCTAACAGTGCAGACCCTGATGAAATGCTGCCGTTTGCTTACCGGTATCCAGAATGAAGAGATTAAAGAGAGGGACCAGTGCCTTCAAATCTACATATTTTATACCACATCTAAACCAACTCCAACTTTAAATGTATGCTGTTTCTAGCATGGTTTTGATGACTTAACATACGATAGCTGGCACCCATTGTGCTTGGATGTTTCATTTTAACTGCAAATATGTATTTGTCTTAAATATTGATTCTATAAAGCAAGTAGTATAGTACAGGCAGTAAATGGATCATACATATATACATGTTGTTTTTTCTGCACTCAGGATGGCCGAAACTGTATGAACCAATTCATGAGATGTTGCCATTTATCACATAGGGGGTCAATGAAGGCTTAGACAAGCCTGCACATCTACCCAGACTTGGTTTAGCTCTCATTACTAGCACACTCAAAGTATTGAAGTGTATGAAGATACTGATAAGAAAATCTAGACATCTATCTTTAATAATATGAGATGACTTCACATGTATTCTTGATTAGTTCTAACCCTTAGAACGCCAGTCATGACTTTTGTTATCTGCTACTCTCGTCTGCTTATGTTCTTAGGTAGCCTATATTGTAATTTATATGAACCCAAAATGAACTTGAGTAAACACAGCAGATACCGGGCCCCATTGCGCAGTCAGTAGCAAGTCCTACTGCAGATCCAGGGGTCACAAGTTCGATCCCAGCTTGGTCCCATACTTTCTTGGAGATTGGTCATGAAATACTTACTACGGTCATTCTCATCCTTCCCCTGATTCAAGAAGACTTGTTGTCAATTACAAGTGAAATTATATGCGGGAAGTACTGGTTAACCACATAGTCAAGCTTGCCCAGGAAAAGGTGTGGTTATGTGACATGTCTGGACATGGCCATAGCTGTTGACTGGGATGTAAAACCTCAAACCAAACCAAAAATATGCAGCAGACGTAAAAAGTAGACAACATTTTCAGGACCAAAAATTAGTGGAGGGAAAAGGGTGAACCATATTTTATTGCCACTATAATAAACAGAGCAGTCTGATCAGGGTTCAGAGTGTTTGCTTCCATGATAAAAGCTAGTAGGAATTTTTAAAATAGTTCAAAAATATGCAGGACAATCTGAATTTGACATATCGTGAATTTAGTTAGACTAACACAGCTTTTCAAGCTATCAGAGCTCGAATTTTACTGTACATATAATTAAATAAGGCAATGACAAAACATCTGAAATTGTGTCTTCTCTAAATCTTTCCTCTGTTGTCCTCTTAATTCTTTACGTGCTGGGTAATTTTTCATGCTTATTTGTCATCTGCTGATTTTTTTCAAAAATTAACGTTTTCAAAAGTTTTTTTCAGGAATACCATAAGAGTGTCAAACAGTTTGGGGCCAGATCAGGATTGACATTTTGTCGGTCCTGATCTGGGTCCAAACTGTTTGCAAAGGTAATTAGCAGACGACAAAAGTTGCTGCTAGCAAAGAGAGGGTTAATACTTTTGTGATCAGTTATGGGTCCAATCCATTACTGCCAAACTAATCCATACTTATATTGCAGGAAGAATTTGGATAATCAGTATTCATGGGCACTATCAGAACGTTCTAGGACTTCAAGCATGTCAAGCCTGAACAGTGTAGATCAGGTATGTTGTTAGCTTCAGTAATTAGAAGCTGACCAAGTTTCAAAGCTCGTGCTCCAATGTTTGTGAACTAGCTTGGAAGCACCAAATATGGAAGTTGTGGAAGACTTAGACAAAAAAATTAGACCTCTAGCCCAATTGAATAGCTTAGCATGTAGGTTTAGATGATGCTTTTACAGAGATGTAGCACCCATAATGCACAGTATGCAGACGCATGGGTGAAAGTTTTCAGGATTAATCCTGAATTCAGGATTTTGAGGCTGACTTTCCAAAGAAAGTCAGCCTCAAAATCCTGAATTAGGGAGATTATAATAGCTTCAATGATTAATTTTCAGTTTATCTAAACACATTTAACCATTTAAACATGAAATGATTAATTTTTGTAGGCAACCTGCAAGTTTGAAAATTCGGATTTCTAAAGTTCAGGATTTTGAAAATTTTGAACTTTCACCCCATGCAGATGTGTAATGAAAATTGTTCTCATTCTGGAGAAATCACTTAAATTACTGTTTTCCCATACCATAAAGGATTCCTCTTAAAGAAAAGGATTAACTCACCCCAGGAGCAAATTCTTTCCTTTAATAGGAAGCCTCCCAGTTAAAAAAAAGGATGCACTCGATGAGAACCACTGCTAGTTTCTGTAATCTCCGTTTGAAGTGCATAAATATTTAATCGTTTTGGCAACCCTCTCGTTTTTACATATGAGATAAGGTCCATTATTACATGCCTTCTACATTTTACATAGTAAAATTGCCGTTAGCACTCAGTAATATTTTCAATTGGACTGAATCCATAATGGCACAGTCACATGACGATGCCAAAAATCCATATTGGGGCCTCATTATGGATTTTTGGCACTGCCTCATAGTGATGATGTATAGGAATCGTGCTATTTTTCGATTAGAACTAGGCTAGGCTACTCGTTTCAACATGGCTGAGTAGATTTAGAATCGTTAGGAGACCCTGTTTTCCGATGTATTTTATGCTCGATTCAAGCCGTAAAATAGCGAAATGCCAGAAGAATAAAGAGTGGGACATCAGAACAAGGAACAGTTCTAGGCTTTTCGCCAGTTTCGGTTAAACAAACAAAATGACTAGCCCTGAGGTTGATATTGTGTCAAGCTGATCGGATCGATGAGTGATCGGGGATCATTAAGTTCCTGTTTCAAATAAAACACTTTTCGGGAAAAAGGTTGACTTTCCATGAAATACAGTGAAAGAAGAAAGATATACCCATATTACCACGTATCTAGATATGCATGAAAGCTAATCTGAAGGCTGTCTTTGATTGTTTTATTGACAAAAGTCTGTTGAAATGTTTCGTCGTCAATGACAATGTAAACAATGTTAGGCTATCTTATGACGTCATTTTCTATGTCACGCTATTTGTTGCTGCAATTTTCGTTTCGCTAATTTTTCTGACTCACTGGCGCTACTGGTTAAAAAGGCAAAAGAGTTTACGCGGATGTAATAAAAAGGTTATGATATGGCCGAGGTGTGCCTCTAGGTCATATTGGCACTGGATAGCCATATAGGCCCTCAGGCTAAAGCCCTCGGGCCGATATGGCTACCCCAGTGCCATTATGACCTAGAGGCACACCTCGGCCATATAATAACCTGCATTTATTGCATAAAAAGTCTCATTGCACACTATAAACAGTCATGTTTTAACAGGTCTAAACCCATGTATTTACAAGGAAATTAACATGCTATTAATGCACAGATTTGGTACTATTAGTGCCATATTTATTGCAAATTTAAATGAATATTTCGTTGAATTTATGAAATAATAATGATCAAACAATATTTTTCAATGCAGACCAGGTCCCTCGGGGGGATGTTAAAAACCTAGTGCTTAATCCTTGTGCGTTTTTAACATCTCTCAAGGGACCTGGCGAATGTTAATGCATGAAAAATCATATTTAATATGTCTGGCCTATATTTTTTTGTCCCTCAGGAAATATACAGTCCAAGCAAGACCCATATTGCAGCTACCTTAGATGTATCAGAAGTAGAACAATTAACTCAAGAATTGGCCATCTCTGAAAATGTTCGTTCAGACCTAACAGACAAGATGGAAGCCTTAGAGCAGCAGAAATCAATCTTCCAACAGTCGATAGCTGAGTCACGTGGTGAACTCAATATGTTAGAAACGCAGCACAAGCAACTTCAGGCAGAACATAAAGAATTGCAAAACTCATACAGAGAGTTGGAGAAAAAGTATGTATTAAGGTTAAAATATTACTAACAGGCCCAATGAGAAAATGGTACTCATCATATGACGTCTCATCTGGGAGTGAAATAGTGCAATGCATTAAAATCGATAAATCACTAGTGGTTTACAGATTTACGGAAACATTATGAAATTACGCTTTTAACATCATGCATGTGGCAAAACCCTACCATTTACACCAAAAATATGATTTCAAAATAATTTTAATGCCATATGATAATAGAATCTAAAATTCTCGCATTTTATCTCTTTTCCTCAACTCATTTAATAAATTCAATAAGACATGAGCACTCCTCTATTTATTATATGTATACTAGTAAATATGTTTGTTCTGCATATGTGATACTGACACTGCTTTCAACCACTTATCACTTATGGACAGCACATAATCTGTATCAAGCTAAGTTGGCCAAAATCGATATTAAGGTTTGATAATGGGTCATGTGTCAGAGTGATATGGCTTATTTTGCTCGGACAAAAATCCATATCACTATATTTGGAGCTCTAGGTCATCATGTGCATTTCATGTCCACTCATGTCTGTCAGTTAGTAACACATTATTGTCAATTAGATGATGTCAGATATAAACAAGTGAGTGATGTTCCACAAAATTTACATCAAACGCCTCTGTTTTGCTTTAATTTTTGTATGTTTAACATGATAAGAAATGAAATAAATTATGTGATAAACATAGTATACCATAGTGTTTTGATTATAGCCTTCAGTATCATTGATTGGCCATTATCATATTAAAGAGGTTTCGGGTTGATGCATCAGGTGATAAGCAAAAAGCCATACGATAATCTCTAATTCTCGCACATCAGATTGGGATTTCCATTGTTTTTACCCATGTGAGATCATTCTATCTCACGTATACCCGTACCAGCCCGTGGGAAAGATAAAAAACGAATAGTCGCACGCTGGCAGACATTGATCCGTGACATCATTGTAATGTTGAAATTAAGTCACCATGTCACATCTCAGCGTATTCAGGATTTTTGGGAAGTCTTTTCTGTGTTTTTCCAATATAGAATTAGATATTTAGTGGTGAGCAAGAAAAAAATCCATTATTCCTGGGAGGATGGGATAGAAAAATCCATCCCTCTTGATCACTGTTTGTCATCACTCGGCAAGGCTCAGGATGCCAATCGGTGATCCTCGGGACAGATTTTTCTATCCCACCCTCACACTCACGATGGATTTTTATATTATCCCATGGGTTGGTCCATATGTACTAGGTACAATATCAGTCTGGAAAGAATTGAAATATCATCAGGCCTCTATATAAGAGTGTCTAACTGAAAATTATTCTTCTTATTTCTCAACCAAATTTCATGTATATGTTGTTGGTACTCAAAAGTACCGTCTCAATGAGACGGTTCTTTTGAGCACCCAAAACACACATTTAAATTGAAGGGTCAGAAAATAATTACAATTTTACGCTCAAAACACATCTTAAATTGATGGGTAAGAAAATAATGACAATTTTTGTTCAAAAGGTTTTCATTCTCTGGACCTATGATATATATTTTTCACCAGGTATGACAAACAGTGCCTTGAATCCAATTTATCAGATAAAGACAATCAAGCCTCAATGTCAGCTACTGAAAACAAACTTCAGAAAACAATAGAGGAGACGGAACACTTGAGAGATAAACTAAAACAACTGGAAGAGGATCTCCAGCTAGCTCAAGAAAATTTACAAATAACACTAACCGAACGGGATACATTTAAAAATGATTTAGAAGCAGTAAAACAACAAAGTAGTGACATTTTAGATGAGCTACAGAATAATAAGGCAGAGTTTGATAAGAAATTATGTGAGTTAGAAACAGAAAGGGATGAGTTAACAGTGAGATTGAAGCAAATGGAAGATGAAAATGTTGTTCAGAGTGGTAATACTGCTGAGATACAGTCACTGTTGGATGAAAAAACGGGTAGGATCGAAGATTTGGAAAAGAGTTTTGGTGCTATGAAGAATGGGTATATATGGTTGCAAGGGATCAAGGAGAATCAGAGTTATAATGAAGTGAGTTTATTAAGTTCATTGTCATCAGTGAATGTTCTAAAATTTCAAACACTTTTCTTTTTCTGTTCTCAAATAAAATTTGGATTTTAGGGCTGAAATTCACAGACTGTCTGAAATGCAAAACAGGGCAGACCCTGATCAGACTGCTTCTTCACTGGCTCAGTTGGTAGAGCGTTAGGATGGGCATTGATGGGTTGCTAGTTCAAGACTCACTGCCAGCAGAGTTAGGGCTTGTGTCCTTGAGCAAGACACTTTAACGCAGCTTAGTACTGGTTCAACCCAGGAAGACAGAAAATCATCCCAACATGACTGAAAAATTGTTGACTGGGTCATGAAACAAACTGACTTCAGTCTGATCTGGGTCTGCTCTGTCGTCTAGGCCTTTTTGGCAAGCAACTAGCGTTTAAAACTTTAGAGCATTTACCATACTCCTGAATTCAGGATTTTGAGGCTTACAGTTAAACCTGTCTTAGGCGGCCCCTCAAACAGAAGACGAAAAATTGGAAAAGTCAGCCTGAAAATGCTGAATGCTGAATTACGGAGATTTTAATAGATTTTCCTATTTATATACAGTCTGTCTAAAGACAATTGACCATTAAAATTTGAAATTGCGAGTATTTAGTGGGCATACTGCTAGTTTTAAGATTGGAGTTTCAAAAGTTTAGGATTTCGGAAATTTTGAACTTTCACCCATGAAAGCTTTGAAAAAGTTTTGTGCAGGGTGCACATATAAGGGAAAATATGTTGTCTCTGAAGCTGAACAGATGTTTAAGTGATACCTGCTCACAAACATTTAAGACAGGATAGTTTCTCAAACTTTTTTTCATGATCAACACACATGGGCATATGGTTTGAAATCTCCACGAATATAAATAAAAATACATGAGGCAATTTGAGCCGTGACATGTAATTTCCAACAATGTGGTATTTTGACAAGTGTAGACTCAGGCAAGCCTTTGCAGCCTCCTGTAAAGCTTAGAAACTCACAATGATGTTTTCTCAATAGTTTAATATTCATAGAATATTTAAGCGACTAGCAAAGGCTCTGATCAGACTGCACATATGCACAGGCTGATCTGAGGCTTTGCTGGTCGCACATACCACATTGTTGGAAATCTCATGTCTTGGCTCATTTTCCTGCAAACTAAATAAGATAAATGCATTTGTTCTGATCATAAGTTCTAAAATGCATTAATTGATGGCATTTTATAATTTATGAAGAAAACAAATTACATGCTCATGTGAGTTTAGTTGAGCATGAATTTTTTTTTTAATAACTGTGAGGCCAGGTGTTCTCAGATACTCTTCCTTGTCTATTATTACTTTCAGATTTGTGATTTAGATGCTATGGCAGCTAATATATTGAAAGATCTTGGAAGTTATATCAAGGACTTAATGGAACAGAAAACTAAAAGCTATGCAGAATTGGAATTGCTTGCCTCTGAGAAAGATTCATTGAAAGAATTTGCAGCAAAATTAGAAGAGGAAAACAATAGTAAAATAAAAACAATAGACATTATGGAAGCATCTCTTAGTGATATTAAAAAGAAAAATGCAGATATGCAAGAAAACTTATTACAGTTAGAAGAAACTTTAAAATTAGAAGCTGGCAAAACAAACTCAGCTAATGAGGAATTAAAAGAAAAAGAAAGAATTATCAGTGAGAATAAAAATTGTATTAAAGAATTAACATCGGAAAAGACTCAAATGTGTAATGAATTGGAAATGAAGCAAAAGGATTTATCAGTTTTACAAGCTGATGTTCAGAGATCTCGTGATGAACTGCAGAAAACAAATGATTATTATAATATGGCAACAAAGGGTCAATCTGAATTATTGGAGAAATTAAGCAGTTTAGAAAAACAGATTCTTGAAAAAGACAATAAATTATTTGAAACAATAGCAAATGAGAGACACTTGACAGAAGAAAAAATGTCCTTACAGCGTGAAGTTGAAATAGCAAATAACAAAAATGGAGAACTAGAAAAAGAGCTTTCATTAGGAAAAGAGACATATAGCAGCTGTCAGATAAAGCTTGAACAAAATAGGTCAGAACTTGAGAATGTGTTAAAGAACAAAAAAGACAGTGATAAAAAATTAAATCAACTTCAAAAACGATTTACTAAACTTGAAAAAGATCATTTCAATATGAAAGATACATTAACAATCCTAGAAAATGAAAAAGAATCTTTGGAAACACAAATACAATCCCAAAATGTACAAATGGAAGAAAAAGAGGAGAACTTTAGTAGTAAAACTGAAAGTTTGTTAAGCGATTTAGATTCATGCAAATCACAAATAGTGAAGAAAGATGAAGAAATTGCTCTTTTAAAATCAAGATTAACAACATTTGAAAATCAAATTGTTGAATTGAATGAATCCGAGGTCTCACACTCTGAAAAGGTTAATTCATTAGAAAAAGAACTTCGGTCGTCATCAATGTCAATTGTATCTCTTGGAAAAGATATAGAAAACTTATCTAAAGAAAATTCTGTTCTAAAAACAGACAAAGAAAATACACTGTGTGATCTAAAGCTATATCAGAATGAAACATATGAGAAGAAAAGTGAAATATTGTTGTTAAATGAAAAACTTGAGAGAGCTCATGCTGACATGCAAAGAATGAAGGATTTTTATGAACATACAGCAAAAACTGAATCTGATCTATCAGAAAGATTCTCCAGTTTAGAGAACAGTTTAAAGGAAAAAGATAATAAGATACTTGAATTAAATGAAACAGAAAAAGGATTAGCTGTTGAAATCACTAAACTAGAAAGAGACAATTTAGAATTGGAAGAAAAATGTAAAAACCTAGCAAAAACTATTGAAGAAACCATGAATTCTGAAAAGGAAAAACAAACACAGATTGAGAATTTGACAGTCTCCAGGGATGATATTCAATTAGAAAGTAATAAATTAGTTAAACAGGTTGAAGAACATATACAGACGGAGAAATCCTACAAAGGCACTATTGAGGATCAAAACTCAGAGATTGAAAAGACTTTACAAGAAATGACTGACCTTCAACAAGAAATTGAAACCTACAGACTGAAGGAAACAAAGAATATAGAATTCTGTGAAAAATTACAACACAAAGTGTTTGAGCTTGAGCAACGAGAAACACAAGTTAAAAAACAATTAGATCAAATGAAGGAAGATTTTGATATTGTTTCGAAAGAAAAGGATATTCTTGAAAATAAAATTGAAGATCTGGAGGAAAATATATCAGCAAATGAAAAAGATATTGATGCTTTGAATTTAGAGTGCACTAAAATGATTTCAGTCAGAGACGAAATGTTGGGTAAATTTTCTGAAAGTGAAGAGAGGAACAGAGAACTTTGCAAAACTGTTGATAAAGTTAAGCTTGATTACGACACTATTTCTAGGGATAAATATGAACTTGAGGAAAAGACAGAAGGTCTAGAGAAAGAATTATTATTGAACAAGGATAATTTGTCTGTTTTAAGTAGTGATTTATCAGCTCTTGATGCATTGAAAAATGAAATTCAAACAAAGTTAGAATTCTTTGAGCAAAAAGATAATGACAGTATAATAAAAATCGAAACATTGAATAAGCAAGTATTGTGTTTTGAAGAGACTATTACAGAATTAAATGGAAATATACAAGAACTAAAAAATGTGAATCGAGAAAAATCTGAAGAATTTGAATATTTAAAAATGGAATTTGATAAAGTATCAAAAGAAAATAATGTAAGAGAAGTTAAAGTAACTGATTTGCTTAAGTTAAGCACTGAACAATCAGAATACATTGGAAAATTGGAAGATGAACTATGTTCTTGGAAAAATCAAAATGATAATCTTGAGGCTGATAAAGAAGGAATTCAAAAAGAAAAGGAATGCTTAGCTGATAGTCTAAAACAAGTGGATGAAGATCTCTCTTTACTTAATAGAGAAAGGGACCATTTGAAGAGTGACTTAGATATGGTCAGTGCAAATCACTTGGAGACATGCAAGTCTTTCGATGAACTGAAAAGTGAATATGGTAATTTGAAAGAAGAGTTTAATTTGCTTGAGCAGTTGCAAAGAGAAGAAAAGGATCGGTCTGAAAATTTTAGGATTGAAAATATTGAACTCACAACAAAGGCAGAATCCATGCAACTAGAACTTTCAAAGTTTATGACCAGCCACCAAGAAAGTGAAGAAAAAGTGAGGGTACTTATGGAAGTAAAAGAGCAGTTAGAAATGGAAAAAGATTCTATGTCCGTCACTATTTCCAATCTTGAAGAGCAGTGTAAGCAAACCCAGGACACTTTGGATGAATCATTTTCTAGAATATATCATATTTTATATGATTACTTAGAATTTAGTTTTGAACACAAGGAACTGCAAGAATCTCAAACTGTGAATGAAAAAATGGCAGAACTAATAGGTAATCTAGATTCTGTATGTTCTGGTAAGATGTCAGAAATGCAAGAGCTATACAAGTCTTATGATAGCAAATGCACAGAAGTCAGTTCTTTACAAACAGATATATCCAATCTCCATATGAAGGAGAAAAACATCGAAAAAAGAATTGAAGAACAGAATGTGGCATTGAAAGAAGCAGAAAAGATCGAAGATAAGTTGCATGAAACCATGGCTATTATTGAAACCTTAACTGAAATAAAGACAAAACTGCTAGCAGAGAAAGAAGGTCTGTCTCAAGATTTGGAAACTGAAGCAAAGAAATACCAAGGCTTGATTGATCAAATAGAAAAGGAAAGAGAACAAACTAAACAGGAAATGCTGGCAGAAAAGAAGGAGGTTGAAACTCTAGTGACAAAAAGCAATGAAGACAAAAACGTCATTTCCAGTCTGAATACTAATTTGGAAAGACTTCAGAAAGAGAAAGATGCTCTTGAAAGAAGTCTATCTAACCAAATAATAAGCTTTCAAACAGACATTGATCGGTTGAGTACAGAAAATACATCTATGTCTGAAGACATGGCATCACTAATACAGAGCTTGAAAGATATCAAGACAGAAAGTAAAGAAAAAGACACCATTATTGATAAGCAAAAGAATGATATTCTTGAATCATTAGAGAATAATAAGCAGTTGCAAGAAAAACTATTAGAGAGTGTAGAAAGTATTCAAAGTAAAGATCAAGCTTTGAGTGAGCTGAACTGTGAAATAGAAAGAAGAGAAAATGAACTTAAATTGAAAATAAATGATGCGGAAACCAAACAAAAGGAAACTGATGCTAAGTTGGAAGAAGCTATATTAAGCATACAAAGTGTTCAGCTACAGTTGGAACACAAGTCATCTGAATTTGATGATATTTATAAAGAAAAGGAATCATTAGAGGAAAGGTGTCTTCAAGTGGATAAACTAAATGAGGATCTAAATTTGAAAAATGCTGATTTGCACTCACAGTTAAATGACAGTAATGCAGTGATAGATACTACAAAACAAGAGCTAGAATCCTCTGTTAGTAAATTGGAAGAGACAGGAAAGGAACTTTGTCAGACTTTAGATGAAAATGAAGGCTTGCAAAAGAAATTGGAGCTAGCTGTTGAAAACTGTGATGAATGTCAAAAGGAAAAAGATAAGATCACAAGTACTTATTTAGAAATTAAATGTGAACTTGAATTGGTGCAGAAACAATATAATGAAAAGGAACAGGCAGTTCAAGATCTAACATCTGAAACAAATGCAAGTATAGAAACTATTTCAACATTGAGACAAACTATTGACGAAGCAGAAACTATTATAACTGAAGTTAAGAATGAATGCTCAAAACTTAGAGAAGAAGTTGAGGAGAAATGCTTTAATGAATCCCAGATGGAAGTGGTACTTCAGGAGAAAGATGGGTTGATATCAGAACTTCAGAGAGATTTTGATGAAATGAAGGAGAAGTTTAACACTGCTCAATCAGACACTGAGGTATATAAAGAAGAAGTAAATATGTTGAATGAAAAAATTGTAAACCTAGAAAATGTTCAGTCAGAGTTTGACAGTATATTAAAAGAAAACAAACTCTTAGAGGATAGAAACAAAGATGTTATAGCAAATTTAGATTCTCAGAATGATAAGTGTTCAGAATTGACAGCTCTTTTGGATCTAACAAAGCAGGAATTAACACAGATAGAGGAAGAATTGGAGGAAGTAAGAAAAGCTAAAGAGACTGAAACTGAATCTCTTAGACAAGAGATCACGGCCCTAGAGTTTCAACTTAGTTCAGAGCAGTTACAAAATCAAGAAGTACAAAAGGTAGGGTTTATTTTCAGTAGCTAAAGATTGTATTGATCCATGGTTTTCCCTCATGCAGGATTTTTGAATATCCACTCCCAAAACAATGTTTGGGGCTCCCTATTAAAATCTGTGCATCTTTTGTGACTCAAACTCCAAGATACACCCAATAAAAATGTTAGAAATATTGAATTCTCAGACGATTTAATATGCAGAGCATTTTAAGATTAATTTACTCAGTGAAAAATGAGTAACAATCTATACTTGAAATATGGATATGATAAATTTTGATATTTTATGAAAAACAGTGAGTGGCTTTTGCACTCTGTGCAAAAGCTACTTACAGTTTTTTCATAAAAAGCAATAGAGTATTTTATTTTTTTGCAAATTCAAAAAGACTTCTAAATGAATTTTCACCCTATAGTGTGATATTTGATAGTACAGATTTGATGTGTGAGTCAGAGGAGGACTTTATTTATAAACTAGCCAAAATAAGTTAAGCCCCAGCTGATTTTTTTCCATAGACTTAATGCAAAATATTACATGTTGTTTTATCATAACGTTTTACTGAATGAAGGTTTTTGCATACAATTTTTAACAAAGAAGCAGCAATGTTTCTACTCATCATGTGCTAGATTTCACTTTTATTAAAATTTTTTCATAAAATTGCATAATTACACCTAAGATATTGTTGTCTAACTTGATTTGAGTTAAAGTTTTCAATTGTTTTAGATATTTTCATAATAAACAACTAAACTTCAGGAATTTTATATTATGCTTATGAAAACAATTGACATGGGCCTTAA
This sequence comes from Loripinus fragilis, assembly GCA_964019695.1. Classification (NCBI taxonomy): domain Eukaryota; kingdom Metazoa; phylum Mollusca; class Bivalvia; order Lucinida; family Lucinidae; genus Loripinus; species Loripinus fragilis. The sequence continues at coordinate 84,112,604 of OZ026526.1, read as the reverse complement.
CTTATTTTGGCCATTTTACTTCTGAACCCTCAACAAAGGGAAGTAAGTGTCCAAATGACTCTTTAATCTCATTAATGAGGAAAAAATACCAATCAACTTTTCGGGCTTTCGAGTGGGCCCTGCTTTCCCTACTGTTCTTACTTTTCCTGAATGTTTTTAGAAAATGCACAACATCCCTACTTTTTCACTCTTAAATGTCATTTATGCCATAAAAATATAGAAGTTTTTCCTTGCTCACTTGGCTCGGGCTTTATAAAAAAACTTGTCTGTGGCGACCACTAAATATCTCAATTTGAATGTTTTAACTCATAAAGTCATTCAGTTTTGATGATATTACTGTCATGGCTACTGTCCTGCTTATTTAAGTATACAATTATTAATTAATGTTTTTCAAATGACTCTTTGGTATGATTTTTGAACTTGAAAAAGCCCTCCTATTTTTTACATCACTAATCCTTACTTTTTCCAAATTTTTATCCCTGCTTTTTCCCTACCTTTTTGTTGGATGGCACTGGTAAGCCTCTTTTATTTAAAGTCATTAAGTTTATAAAACCATGCAAGATACCACCATTTTGTTACCTACATTCAGGGCTGTGGAAATACCATGCCTGACTTGTCTGAGCTGGTCCCATTTCATTCGGGAAAAGTAGGATATTCCTATTTCTCGCGCACCAGATCTGGTTTTCCATTGTTTTTACCTGTACCAGCCCGTGGGAAAGATAAAAACAAACAGCTGCACATCAGCTGTCTCTGGTTGCAAACTTACAAAGTTGTTCAGACGTATAAAGGAAGTAATTACAATGATTCATATTCACGGTTTAAATTGGTTTAATTTATCCTTTTACCCTTTACCTCATAGAGAGGCCTTTGAAGCTTTTGCAAATGGAACAGACCCAGATCATGCAGCTCTTGTAAGAGCTGCCTGATCAGGGTCTACTCTATTGTCATATGGAAATATGATTAGATATGATCCTACACTAGTGAACCTGGCTAGTAAGTTCTTTGTTCTATGTACAACATGAAAGATTATTTATATAATTATTCACAGTGGATGGAGCTTAGCATGCATATTCATGAAGGATAGGTTAATATGCTGAATATATTGATTTGCTAAAGTTTGATTCTCAAGAAATCCACTTCAATGGTTCTATTAATTATTGTAAACTCACATGTTGTATGGAAAACAATGTGGATCCTGATCTGCATGGGTTCAGAAGCCAGCTGATCTGGATCTACTCTGTTTTCAATACAATATATATCTGGTTTCATACTGTTTACAAAAGAATTTATGTTTGGTTTCAGCACAGTAAGTGCTAAGCTAAGTTCTTTGTGCATTATCTGTTCTTTGGGACAAGTAAAAAAAAATTCTGACAAGTACATAATGAACATTTACTTGTTAGTAGTAACAAAACTTATTTACTATTCTGTGGGTGGCAACTTATTCACATTTTAAAATTATAAGTTTTGTATATGTTCAAAGGTGTGGAAATTGCAAAAGGTGAAACTTGCCCATGGATTGTCCAAACAAAGTTTTACTTGTCCCAAAGAAAAGATAATGTACAAAGAACTTAGCTTAAACAATAAACACGAATTTTTTTTTTAAGATAAGTATGAAACCAGATATATACTCTATTTAAAACAGTGTAGATCCAGATCAGATGGCTTCTGAAGAAGCCAGCTGATCAGGATTGACACTGTTTTCCACACAACATGTGAATTCATATTAATTGTCAAATATTAAAATACAGAATTGTATTAGCTTTCTTTAAACTTATCCCAGTGCAAGTAAACAGAATTTCTAACTTGTCCTAAATGAGGTGGGACAAGTCAGGCATGGTATTTCCACTTTATCAGGTAAACCTATGTTGCCCTTTGCTTAGACGTGATTTGTTCAGGCTAACAATTTTATAAATGCTTAACGTAGACCAAGCTTTTTCTGAAAGCTTATACTTGTAAAATCTTTGGTTTTTGTATTATTTTTATCAGGCAGGAAGTGTGGATGAGAGTGAGTTTACAGAGATGAAAGAGAAACTGATGGAACAAGAATCAATCATAGATAATCTACAGAAGGAGATGGAAGGTCTGCGTATATTATCTGTACAACATAAGGAACAAGCTCATAAGGTAAGGCTACAGTAAGAAATAATTGCCTCAACACAAGAATCAATTATAGATAATCTACAGAAGGAGATGGAAGGTCTGCATACATTTTCTGTACAACACAAGGAACAAGCTCATAAGGTAAGGCTACAGTAAGAAATAATTTCCTCAGCATAAGAATCAATTATAGATGATCTACAGAAGGAGATGGAAGGTCTATGTATATTATCTGTTCAACACAAGGAACAAGCTCATAAGGTAAGGCTACAGTCAGAAATAATTGCCTCAGCATAAGAATAAATTATAGATGATCTACAGAAGGAGATGGAAGGTCTGCGTATATTATCTGTACAACACAAGGAACAAGCTCATAAGGTAAGGCTACAGTAAGAAATAATTGCCTCAGCATAAGAATCAATTATAGATGATCTACAGAAGGAGATGGAAGGTCTGCGTATATTATCTGTACAACACAAGGAACAAGCTCATAAGGTAAGGCTACAGTAAGAAATAATTGCCTCAGCACAATAATCAATTATAGATAATCTACAGAAGGAGATGGAAGGTCTACGTATATTATCTCTACAACACAAGGAACAAGCTCATAAGGTAAGGCTACAGTAAGAAATAATTGCCTCAGAACAAGAATCAATTATAGGTGATCTACAGAAGGAGATGGAAGGTCTGCGTATATTATCTGTACAACACAAGGAACAAGCTCATAAGGTAAGGCTACAGTAAGAAATAATTGCCTCAGCTCAGGAATCAATTTTATCAGTCACCCCTTATATTAATAGAATTGTTTCAACATAACCTAATAAACGTTTCCTATCTCACGGCATGTTACCTTTATCAGGTCATGATGACGTTGCACTTTTTGAATGACGTCGCTTATGACGCTGAATCAGCACAAATATCAAAAATAACGTCATAATCGCTAGTTTGAAGAGTGTTCAACAATGGGTAAACTGATAAATAGAATACCAGGTTCGTGTCTTTTGATATCAAGTTTACCAGGCTCGTCTTTGAGAACGCATTTTGAATCGCTCGGCAAGCCTCGCGATGTCAACAAGCGTTCTCAAAGCCTTGCCTGGTAAACTTGATATCAAAAGACACTCACCTAGTATTCTCTATATAGATGACCTACACAAGGAGATGGAAGGTCTACGTATATTATCTTTACAACACAAGGAACAAGCTCATAAGGTAAGGCTACAGTAAGAAATAATTGCCGCAGCACAAGAATCAATTATAGATGACCTACAGAAGGAGATGGAAGGTCTATGTATATTATCTGTACAACACAAGGAACAAGCTCATAAGGTAAGGCTACAGTAAGAAATAATTGCCGCAGCACAAGAATCAATTATAGGTGATCTACAGAAGGAGATGGAAGGTCTACGTATATTATCTGTACAACACAAGGAACAAGCTCATAAGGTAAGACTACAGTAAGAAATAATTGCCTCAGAACAAGAATCAATTATAGGTGATCTACAGAAGGAGATGGAAGGTCTGCGTATATTATCTGTACAACACAAGGAACAAGCTCATAAGGTAAGGCTACAGTAAGAAATAATTGCCTCAGCACAAGAATCAATTATAGATGACCTACAGAAGGAGATGGAAGGTCTGCGTATATTATATGTACAACATAAGGAACAAGCTCATAAGGTAAGGCTACAGTAAGAAATAATTGCCTTAGTACAAGAATCAATTATAGATGATCTACAGAAGGAGATGGAAGGTCTATGTATATTATCTGTACAACACAAGGAACAAGCTCATAAGGTTAGGCTACATTTAGAATTAGCATTGTCAAAGGCATACAACCATTGAAATGGACAAAATATGAAACCTGTGCCATTTTGCACAGGTTTCATATTTTATACATTTCACGGATTTCGGGGTCTGGGGCCAATTTGAGTTGCTCATCGTAATTTATAGAAATAATAAGGAATTATAAATGAAGTTGGAATCATGACAAGAAAATATTTGGATCACCACTTAAAAAATTATCTGCACAATCACAGCCTTTCAACGTGCCAATGCAAGCAACTTAACTGTTGCCACATAACCATATGTTAAATGAGGAGAAATCTATTCTGCATTCACTAATATGGCTCATTTCGATTATGATGTCGGTGTGCCGCGGTCCCTTCGCACTAGGCATATACAGATATGGCTCATTTGGTTGATGCATGCATTATATAGTCAAATATTGGATTAAACAAAACACGTACCTAGCATGTGTCAACTACCCCGCCATCTTGGATAGTCCTTTCCACTTCCTAAAAAAATATTCGAGAGCTCTATCCAGACATACTAGTTTTATAAGAGTATATGCTTATAAGGTCAAATACAGGAGTTCAGTATAATTGAATTGATATTATCCAAAATTGAGATGGAATAAGCAATAGACTCTTTTCACATTGTTAGTGTGCATGCACAAAACTGTCTCATTCCACTTTATCTCTGTGAGATTACTCGAATGGGCAATCTTTATACGGCTGCCTGAACATTACACAATCGAATATGAAAAAAAGTTAAAAAGATAAATAAATTCGCAAATTAAGATTAGACAAATAGTAAAAATAAATGAAAAATGTAACAAATAAGTGATTAATTCTGATATTCTAAGCATCCAAGACTGACTTTTTCCTGAATAAGCGGGTGCATTACTGTGTTGGTCAAACATTACATCATATTAATAAATTCCTTCAATACTATGCATATGCCATGTCCTACCAAGGGTTGGGATTCACTATCTTGTTGAAAAGTAAATCCTGCAAAAACTGCGGGTGTCAGGTTATAATTTTCAAAATATATTGTATTCTTTTGTCTTGAGATCTTTTTTAACTTTACAATAAGTGTAGACCCTGATGAAATGCAGCATTATGCTGCATTTCATCTGGGTCTTCACTGTTTGCAAAAGTACTTGTTTAGGGGTTTCCTGAATACAAAGGGTCCATGTTTATTTCTAGATACAAGACTTAGAAGAAGAGCTAGTATCTAAAGAAGATAGGAACAAGACACTAGAAGATAAGCTACAGCAGGTATGAAAGTCAGGGACAGATCCAGGATTTCTGGAAAGGGGTTTCATATGTATAAATGTGTGGGGGGTTTATCTCATTTTCTTAAATATCCCATGAAAATGAAATAATTTGGTCTCACTGAGACCAAATTGTTTCATTTTCATAGGATATTTAAAAATGTGGGACGGGAAGGGGGGTTCAAGCGAACCCCCTGAGCCCCCTCTGGATCCGCCACTGAAAGTATGATAGTATAGGCTTGAAGTGGATTTAGTCCAACACAAGTTATTTGAACTCTTAATGATATGTCTACAGTCACTCTTTAACCCTCGGTATACTAACAAATTCTTCTATCATGTTTGATACAATTGGCCTTGGATGGTTCATTGTACATATATCAAGTGATCACATGTTAAAATTCCCAAATTAATATGTAGTTAAGTATTTACCTGCGTTGCTTTAGCAAAAGCAGGTCTAGTAATGGGTCCACTCTGTCCGTCCATCCGTCAGTCCGCAACACTTTGGGGGTGCCTAGTTTGTGTAATCTGTAACTCCAGTGCTTTTATTAGGGATTTTAGGGAGCTACCTTTTCCTACACATTTGGGAAAAATATTTTATTACAATTGGGAAAATAAGTGCTAAAATACATGAAATTGGGAAAATAAAGACCATTTTTGGATTGGGAATGACTCCCATATAAGGCCTTAAAATTGGCCAAATAAAATCACTGAACTCCAAAAGTTTTCATTCCTTTTTATTCAAACTTTGTATAATGATTGTTCACATATTAAAGATGTGCACCTTTACAGTAGACCCTGATGAACTGCAGCGTTATGCTGCATTTCATCTGGGTCTTCGCTTTTAGCAAAAGTACTTGTTTAGGGGTTTCTCGAATACAAAGGATAAAGGTAGTGAATGGAATAATGCAACCAAATTAGCTGGAAATTAGGTATACATATACATTATTTGGCCTAATGAGTGCACTATTCATATATGTTTTGCAAAATTCTATAACCTCTTTTGAAAATAGTGTTGATCTTTGATTCTTTTGAAGCCAGCTGATCAGAACCCACACTATTTTACATCTACTCAATGATTCCATATCAAAACTGAAATTGCAGCTCCTGGTTGACCAAAAATCAAGTTGATATATCAATCACAACTCAAAATGAACTTGGTGTATGCTATTAATAGCATGTGCACTTATTAGGTCCAATACTATAATTGGGCCTCGTCGCGACAAAACCTGTCTTCGGGGTTTCTGACAAAGCAAAACTCAAACCAGTACCCTCAGCTACAGAGACTAGCTAGAAAATTGAAAGTTTGCTTTATAGCAAGTTTAGATGTGATACTTTCCAATAAATGAATAACAAAGGCTCTGATCAGACTGAGTGGATACGCAGGCTGGTCTGCGCCTTTGTTGTTTGCAAACACCAAAGACAGGTTTTCTGGCATTGTGGCCGAAATGTAATCAATCCATGAATATGTTTAACCCTTGTCATTCTGAATGTTTTATGTACTACACTCCTCCCCAATTCTTATCATGTTAATAATTATTGCAACATTCTAGTTTTAAGCATATATTTTCAATCAGAGTGGAAAACATTGCAGATCTTGATCAGTTGGCTTCGTCAGAGAGTTAGTGAGTATGATCAGGAAATACTGCAATCACACACTGCAGACCAACCCACAGCACCGTGAGAAGGAGCCACAGAACATTAACAATAACAAGACATAAGACAATAAAAGCAAAGCAACCAGCTCTCTCTTCCCCGTCAAGATGATTGCAAAACTAGAAACCAGCTAATCTGTATCTACAGTGTTTTCAAAAAAGGAAAAATCTGGGTTCAGCAGGACAAGGTTTAAATAACAGTATTTTGAAGATCTGTGTGATAACCCAATGACAATGTTATTTCAGATTGAAGCTAACTTAAGTGAGGAGTTGGAGAGCTCACAGAGAGTTAAGGTAATCTACATATTTATCGGTCAAGTCCGTGGGATTCTTGTAGGTTTTGAAATTTATCAATTTTCATGGCATCTGATTGTGCTTAGATCCAAGATGAGCTAGACAATGACAAATTTAGTTTGAAGCATCAACTAGGTCCTTATTACTTATTTGCAAAACAGTTAAACCTTTGAGACCCTCTTAGGGGTTTTGGGGAACAAGGAAAAATGGCATTTATTTCAGGGGAAGGGGGGAACAAAGGCCAAAACTTGAGGGAAACAGGGGAACAAAAACAATACTGGGGAACAGGAAACATAAGAAAACAAATTTTCGATTTTGGGGAACAGGGGAACATGCCAATTTATTTCAGGGGAACACAGGAACAGGTACCCCCCAGGGCCTCACATTTGGTAAGATGCTGTGTGTATGCAGGCTTGTCTGAGCAATCTGATATTCATCCTATCACATATTCAGTACAATACAGAGGCCTCTAGAGAAGAGTGTGTAACACAGATTTAGATAAACAAACATTTCAGCATGACATTGTTAATATTTTCTTACCCATTATTTTTAACATATGTTTACCGTCTCATTGAGAAGGTTCTTTTGAGTACCCACAACATATGTTTTGGTTGAGAAATAAGAAAATTTTTTTTTTGTTACGCACTCTTAACTAAAGGCCTGGTGTAATCAACATTTTTTTTTTATTTATCAACCAGATCATATGTTGTGGGTACTCAAAAGAACAGTCTCAATGACAGGGTTCTTTTGAGCACCAAAACACAGTCAATGGCCTGTCTGATTGCAGATCCAAGGCTCATGAGTTCAGTCCCGGCCCGGTCCCATACTTTCGTGGAGATTGATAATAAAATAATTTCTACAGTCATTCTCCTTCCGCTGATTCAAGAGTTACAAGCCAAAGTATGTGCACGAAGTACTGCTCAGGAAAAAAATGTGGTTAGTTAAACTGACTGTCTCTACATGACCATAGCTGTTGATGGGATGTAAAACCTAAAAAAAGCCCCAAAACAAGCACCCAAAACATATGTTACAACTCATGGATGTTTATGGTGTTTGTATCCAGGTAATGCTCAAAACAGTCATCTCAGCTACACAGATTATCTTAAACTTGGATAGAATATCTTGTCATCTGAGAAGAAATTAATAATGATGCTGATCAGATTGTGAATATGCAGGCTGGTCTGCACCTTTATTGTTTGCTGGTTAACAAACATTTGCATATGTAACAAAATATTGCCAGACATTTGGTTGTTAATGGCTTACCCGGGGTAGTAGCTATAAATAATATATTTTGAACAGACACTTGTTCACATCCCTATATCTAACATCATTCAAGGACATAATAAAAGTAAATGATCTAAAATTCCGAACACTATTGCCTTCCAAAAACACCAAGACAAACAGTGCAGACCCAGATCTTCTTAACAAGGAGTCTTTAAGAAGCAATCTGCTCAAGGTCTTCTCTGTTTGTTATTCTGACAAGCATTTTGTGAATTCTAGCCCTATTAACCAAAATTTAATTTGATAACAGAAAAGAGAAAAGTGTTCAAAATTTTAGGACAATTATGGTAGATGTTACTGACTTTCTTGTTTTACATTTACACCAGCTTGACCTTGATGATGAAAGACAGAAGTTGGAAGAGAGTCTAGACATGAAGGACAAAGAGATAGAGGAGCTTAAGGAAGACGTAGATCAGTTGAAGAAAAAACTAGTCAAACTGATAAAGTAAGTACAACCGCACTAGTCAAACTGATTAAGTAAGTATAGCCAAACTAGTCAAACTGATCAAGTAAGAACAGCCAAACTAGTCAAACTGATTAAGTAAGTACAGCCAAACTAGTCAAACTGATTAAGTAAGTACAGCCAAACTAGTCAAACTGATTAAGTAAGTACATCAGAGCTATTCAAACTGATTAAATAAGTACAGCAGATCCAGTCAAACTGATTAAGTAAGTACAGCCAAACTAGTCAAACTGATTAAGTAAGTACAGCTAAACTAATAATACTGATTAAGTAAGTACAGCCAAACTAATCAAACTGAATAAGTAAGTACAGCAGAGCTATTCAAACTGATTAAGTAAGTACAGCAGATCCAGTCAAACTGATTCAGTAAGTACAGCAAAACTAGTCAAACTGATTAAGTAAGTACAGCCAAACTAGTCAAACTGATTAAGTAAGTACAGCCAAACTATTCAAACTGATTAAGTAAGTACATCAGAGCTATTCAAACTGATTAAATAAGTACAGCAGATCCAGTCAAACTGATTAAGTAAGTACAGCCAAACTAGTCAAGCTGATTAAGTAAGTACAGCTAAACTAATCAAACTGATTAAGTAAGTACAGCCAAACTAGTCAAACTGAATAAGTAAGTACAGCAGAGCTATTCAAACTGATTAAGTAAGTACAGCAGATCCAGTCAAACTGATTAAGTAAGTACAGCAAAACTAGTCAAACTGATTAAGTAAGTACATCCGAACTAGTCAAACTGATTAAGTAAGTACAGCTGAACTAGTTAAGCCGATTAAGTAAGTACAGCCAAACTGATTAAGTAAGTACAGCCAAACTGATTAAGTAAGTTCAGACAAACAAGCCAAACTTATTAAGTAAGTAAGCCAAACTAGTCAAACTGATTAAGTAAGTACAGCCAAACTAGTCAAACTGATTAAGTTAGTACTGCAGATCTAATCAAACTGATTAATTAAGTACATCCGAACTAGTCAAGCTGATTGAGTAAGTACAGCCGAACTAGTCAAACTTATCAAGTGAGTACAGCCAAACTAGTCAAACTAAGTAAGTACAGCAGAACTAGTCTGTCTGGCTCCCATGAAAAAATATATGAGATAGTGGTACGTAGTTGGAGTCATTGAGAGTCAGTTAAAGCACTAAATCTGGAAGAAAAATAAAGGTATGTTGTTTGTTACCATTAGAATTGCCTCATTGAGGCAATTTTAATGATTACACACAATATACTTTTTGAAGTTGAAATACCATTAAACTGCCTAAATCAACCTAAATATATGGCAATGGATATATTTTTCTAGTGGCTCAAAAGGGAGTTTGAATTAACCTTCAGTAAACTAGTCATTGAAATTTCACTGTAATACAAAATAGCAGTCAACAGCTATAAAACTTTTATGAGAGCAGTATTGCAATGGTAGAGTGTTAGACTTGAGATCAAGGGGTCACTAGTTTGAGAATTACAGGAAGCACTGTGTTTTGTCTTTGAGCAAGATGATCCTCTGCTTAGTACTGGTTTATTCCAGAAAGACAGGAAATCATCACATGAGTGAAAAATTGTTGACTGGGATGCAAAGTATCAACACAGACCAAAGAGTCACAACTGCTGATTGGCTTATGTAATGTTCAATTTACATCATATTATAGAGATTTTTCTTTCTGCAGGGAGAAGGATACTTTGTGGCAAAAGACAGATCGTTTAGCCCACCAACACAAACTACATGTGACTGAGAAGTGGATGGATAATAACACAGTGACCAATTGTCTCAGCTGTAACACAGAATTCTCTTTTACACTTAGAAAGGTAAGAACCTCTGACTGAGAGGTGAATGGATGATAATATTGTCAATATCTCTCTCAGCTGCAACACAGAGTTCTCATTAACATGAAAACTGAGATTGTTTAGCCGACCACCTTAAACAGCGTGTGACTGAGAAGTTGATTGATAATAACACCGTGACTATTTGTCTCAGAGCTTGTAACATAGAGTTCTCTTTCACTCTAAGAAAAGTAAAATCTGAAATCCGTTTTTGTCTTGGACCTAAAATTACCAAAACAGAGATGTATCTGTGCAAGTTGGAAGTTCTTGTACAATCTGTTCTGGTCAGATTGCATCCTCTGGCCAGATGATACCAACCTATATATCCATCTATTGGATATTTGAGGTGTCAGATCAGTCTAATAATCACCTTTGTTACATGTTGTGCCAAAAGTGTAATGTATAACGCTTGTATACTACAGTCAATTCTTCATCATTTTAGCTAGTCTCTCTGTAGCTGAGCTGGATGGCTTGTATCTTACCTCAGGGGACAAAATTTCCACTTGTCCGCTTGTAATTACAAGTGAAATCTAGAAAGGACGAGTAATTCTTCCCAAAGCACTCGTCCTGTAGGATTAGTGCTTTGGGAAGAATTACTCGAGGAAGACATATAACATATTACTCCCTTATGTTCTTTATTGCATACACTTTTAAAGGACAGGTGCATGTGTTTGCAGGACGAGAGAAAATTTAAGTCACTCGTCCTGCAGGACAAGTGCAATATTGAAATATTTTTGTCCCCTGTACCTGATAACAAATCTTGAAGAAAGTTGAATGTGGCTAACATCATTTGTATAACAGACTTGAATTAATCGTGTCTGGATATAAAACTTCTATCAATGCAAGGTGTGATTTTGTTTATATAATCACTAATTAGTCTAATGATATACAGAAAAAAAGCTTTTGAGTAGAAAAAAAACAGCATTTATTTGTTGTTGTTGTTTGTTTAAATTTGGCCAACATTTTAACAACTCATAATAAGTCTTTTCAAAAAATGGTCATGTGATGAGATTGCTTTGAGCTACCGATGCTTTAAACAACTTTGCTGTGTTTTTCTTTGCAGCATCACTGTAGACTGTGTGGTAGAATCTTCTGTTATAGCTGCAGTAATCATTGGGTCATGACAGCCAGTAGCAGGTAAGGCAATACCCATTAGGCCAAATGAAAAAAATTAGTGTGTTTCGAGTAACAGGTCTGAACATTGTAGGTAGGGTAGGCACACATATATTTTTTTTAATTATTATTTTTCTGGAAAAAATATAATCTTATGCATTTTGAAAGGCATTTTGCCTTTCAAAATGCATTAAATTATATTTTTTCTAGAAAACCTGAAAAAAATTCTAGGTTTCACCAGTAAATTTAGGTAGAGTTGGGTTACCCTAAACACAGATATTTTTTTATTTGGCCCTATACCATTTATCCTAATTAAGCCAAACCCAGATATATTCCATTTCAAAGACAGTGTGAATCCACTTTTTTGTGCCATGCTACTTGTAGCTACATGCTAATAACTGGAATCTTGTAAGTTTATTGGAAAAAAATGGGAAGGAGTGTAGTGCATAAAAGATGCAAGGCTTTTTAAGATTGATTAAGGTGCTGTGATGTTGGGGGTGCATGGATAGCTCAGTCAGTAGCATTTTTAGCTCTGACTAGCTAGATACCTCTGCCACGCAGGTTCGATTCCCTCTAGTGTCGCTAGCAAAAATATCAATTAGTGAAACAATTATCAAAATAGTTCCTGTAGTGGTATGTATCAATGGTTTGACTGTCACCTTCTGGGTTGCGATGGCTTCAAAGGGTATTCCCCGGCCGAACGCCGAGAACTGCACTGGCTTTCCCCCACCACTTGACAGTCGGCGTCTTAGAAGCAGAATTGCTTAAGTCTGACGTCTATCTACAGTAAGTAAGTAAGTAAAGACATGACTTTAAATTCACTCTAGCTTCTGAATTATAGTTGATTAATGAATGATGCAAAATGTGTATTCACTCCAGACCTGCTTCTTTGCCATAATGAGCACTGACATGAGATTCCTAACAATGTGGTATGTGCGACCAGCAACAGCTCAGACCAGCCTGTGCATACGCACAGTCTGATCAGAGCCTTTGCTAGGTGCTTAAATATTCTATGACTGTTAAACTTCTGACTGAACAGCATTTGGAGTTTGAATATGGAGGCTGCACAGGCTCGTCTGAGTCTACACTTGTCAAAATGCTACATTGTTGGAAATCACATGTCGCGGCTTATTATTCTGATATCGCATATAAACTGTAGCATTATTTTTGCAGCACTTTCAGCTAGCCAGTACAAAGTACAAGTAGGGCTATTGCTGCCACAATTGGTTCAACGTTGGTTTAAGATTTTGTTAAAGGTTTTACAAGGATGTACCTCCTGCACTTCTGGATCAAATAAGTCTATATCTGGCCATATTTTAAATACTCGTCTGAAGTTTTATGTTGTAACACATCAATGACCTTTGGGTAAAGTTATGTACCTAAAGATTAATAGTATTACTATTAAATACCTTCTGAACTGCTCCCTGTCTCTAGCTTATACTTATCTTTGTATCAGATACTAGTTTAAAGTTTCACCTGTACCATCCCGACCCTGATCTGTGATCTTGAGGTCAAGGTCAATGACATAGAAATTTAATGCTTTTGGTAAAAGCTTTTGAAAGTGTTTACCATCTGAACTGGTCCATGTATCCAGCTCATACTGATCTTTATGTCAAATACTGGTCTAAAGGTTTTGTCCTTACCATCCACATCTGAGTCAGTGACCATGTGAAGGTCAGAAAATTGAAAATTTTATCAATTGGATTAAAAGTTTTAAATAATCAACATATGGGCAGATCAATATGTGCTTTCTTGTAATCTAATTAGGTGCAGTATCTGTTGTATCATTATACCCCCCGCAAACTTTGTTTGTATGGGGTATACTGTTTTCACGTTGTCCGTCCGTCCGTCCGTAACGCTTTGTTTCCTTAATAACTCGAAGAGTCATTGTTGGATTTTCATCAAACCTTGCAAACATGTTCATATATGCAAGACAAATACTTTAGACAAAAAAGTAGGGGCTAGGGGCCATTTCTATTAGAGTTATTTCCCTTTGTAGTTCTAAATGGCTTTTAATATAGTGCTTTATGCTTATGCTATTATAGGCCATACACGGGCCGATCAACTCCTACCACAGCTTTTGATGGAACAATTTGATACTTTTCCTATACAATGTAGACACATTGAACATATGCATGAAGGAGTTTGGTTCAGAAAAAATAATTTTTGACAAAATGACAGCTGTGAGAACTTAGACAATTTTTCCCTAATAAGGTGTTTGTATATGCATAGTCGGTGCCATTATGGGCCGATAAACTCCTACCACAGCTTTTTATGGAGCAATTTGATACTTTGCCTATACAATGTAGACACATTTAACATATGCATGAAGGAGTTTGGTTTAGAAATGATATTTTTTGACAAAATGACAGCTGTGAGAACTTAAACAATTTTTCCCTAATAAGACTTTTGTATATGCATAGATTGTGCCTTCATGTGCCGATCAACTCCTACCACAGCTTTTGATGGAACAATTTGATACTTTGCCTATACAATGTAAACACATTGAACATATGCATGAAGGTTTTTGTTCAGAAAAATAATTTTTGACGAAATGACAGCTGTGAGAACTTAGACAATTTTTCCCTAATAAGGTGTTTGTATATGCATAGTCGGTGCCCTTATGGGCCGATCAACTCCTACTACAGCTTTTGATGGAACAATTTGATACTCTGTCGATACAATGTAGACACATTGAACATATGCATGAAGGAGTTTGGTTCACAAAAAATAATTTTGACAAAATGACAGCTGTGAGAACTTAGACAATTATTCCCTTATATGGCTTTTGTATATGCATGGATAGTGCCTTTATGGGCAGATCAAGTCCTACTACAGCTTTTGCTTTGTTTCCTTAATAACTCGAAGAGTCATTGTTGGATTTTCATCAAACCTTGCAAACATGTTCATATATGCAAGACAAATACTTTAGACAAAAAAGTAGGGGCTAGGGGCCATTTCTATTAGAGTTATTTCCCTTTGTAGTTCTAAATGGCTTTTAATATAGTGCTTTATGCTTATGCTATTATAGGCCATACACGGGCCGATCAACTCCTACCACAGCTTTCGATGGAACAATTTGATACTTTTCCTATACAATGTAGACACATTGAACATATGCATGAAGGAGTTTGGTTCAGAAAAAATAATTTTTGACAAAATGACAGCTGTGAGAACTTAGACAATTTTTCCCTAATAAGGTGTTTGTATATGCATAGTCGGTGCCATTATGGGCCGATAAACTCCTACCACAGCTTTTTATGGAGCAATTTGATACTTTGCCTATACAATGTAGACACATTTAACATATGCATGAAGGAGTTTGGATTAGAAATGATATTTTTTGACAAAATGACAGCTGTGAGAACTTAAACAATTTTTCCCTAATAAGACTTTTGTATATGCATAGATTGTGCCTTCATGTGCCGATCAACTCCTACCACAGCTTTTGATGGAACAATTTGATACTTTGCCTATACAATGTAAACACATTGAACATATGCATGAAGGTTTTTGTTCAGAAAAATAATTTTTGACGAAATGACAGCTGTGAGAACTTAGACAATTTTTCCCTAATAAGGTGTTTGTATATGCATAGTCGGTGCCCTTATGGGCCGATCAACTCCTACTACAGCTTTTGATGGAACAATTTGATACTCTGTCGATACAATGTAGACACATTGAACATATGCATGAAGGAGTTTGGTTCACAAAAAATAATTTTGACAAAATGACAGCTGTGAGAACTTAGACAATTATTCCCTTATATGGCTTTTGTATATGCATGGATAGTGCCTTTATGGGCAGATCAAGTCCTTCTACAGCTTTTGATGGAGCAATTTGATACTTTGCCGACACAATGTAGACACATTGAACATATGCACGAAGGAGTTTATAATTTTTGCTTCCACAGATTCTACTGAAATCTTCTTATCAAAACTAAGGTCTTCTTGTTTGAACTATAACTTGCCAAGTTTTTTCACTGACTCTTACTGTGCGGGGTGTATATAATAAGCATTGCTTATTGACTTTTTTCATTTCTCTTGATTCAGAATTTCAAGATTCTAGATATTCTCTGTAGCTGAGCAGGCTGTTACGATGTATCTAACCTGATAATGAATTCTAGAAGAAA
Source organism: Loripinus fragilis (assembly GCA_964019695.1). Classification (NCBI taxonomy): domain Eukaryota; kingdom Metazoa; phylum Mollusca; class Bivalvia; order Lucinida; family Lucinidae; genus Loripinus; species Loripinus fragilis. The sequence goes on along the minus strand of OZ026526.1, from coordinate 84,096,704 downwards.
ACGTTTTTGTTTGATAGGGCCCATTTTAATGTAAATATTGAGAGGTAAAGCATGATTTTGGCAAGCTACCCTGTCCTGCAAGAGCTCTTATTGAAATGACTATTTTGTTGTGGCCGTCAAAATGAAACTGCTTGCATACAATGTCGTTAAACAAGGCTCTTGTATAACTGTTGTTTAGTTGGTACGGTAAATGTTCTCAATTTTCATACACTTTTCTTTTTTTGTTCTCAATCAAAATGTTGGTTATCAGGGCTGGAATTCACAAAATGCATATCAGAATAGCAAACAGGGAAGACCCTGATCAGACTGCTTCTTTAGAAGCAGTCTGATCTGGGTCTGCGCTGTTTTACTATGCCTTTTCATCAGCTACCTCTCATAATAACTGCATTGTTGCACGTTGCCTGATAAACGTCTATCTCACAGCATGTGCCTTTAAAAGGTCATGATGACGTTGCACTTTTTGAATGACGTCACTAATGATGCTGAATCAACATAAAAATCAAAAATTACGGCATAATCGCTAGTTTGAAGAGTGAAACAACAATTAAACTGATAAATAGAATACTAGGTTCGCATCTTTTGATATCAATTTTACCAGGCTTGGCTTTGAGAATGCTTGTTGAATCGCTCGGCAAGCCTCGCGATGTCAACAAGCATTCTCAAAGCCTTGCCTGGTAAACTTGATATTAAAAGACACTCACCTAGTATTCTCTATTTAGCAAGCAACTAGTGTTCAAAATTTTAGAACATTTACCGTGTTATACACAAAATTTCCCTCTTATTTTCAGCAAGAAGTTGAGAGCCTGCACAGCATGTTATATTCAATACAGCACCCCTACAGAAGAAACTAAAATGGACAGTGACATTGAGGAACAAAGTGTAGAGATACCAAAACGTCGTTTCATTGGTCAGAGCGGCAGTGCTCTACAGGATACCTCAAGTCTTAGCATGGTCTCCTCCACTGGTTCTTTGACAGGTACCATTTTTACCAGGCATAGGCCAGTTTATAAACTGTCAGTTTTATGTACTGTTGAGTCCTAATCTTTGCTTTATCTCCTTTTTATATCTTGATTTATATGTTCTAGGAGATAATTCATAGATAAGTTAGGGATCTTTCATGCAAACCAAACATCTATATGTCTTGACCTACATCAGAACTAAGGCTAAGGTAGGTACCGTTAAACTAGTTTAAGCCGCCAGGAAAAAAAAATTTACTGACCTTTCCAAGGCAGAGCTTCTTTTGTGGATCATTTTTGTTTTTGTTATGCTTTCTTGTCTGTTAATTCCAGCATTGTGGTTACCTGCTGGGAAAGGGCTAACCTCTTGGCTCTCTTGTGTGTGGTGTTTTGTCACTTTCCCATGTGGTGTCGTGGGTCAGTAGTGGTATTAGATTGCAACGATTCCTGATCTTTGCCTCCTTACTTACTCTCATAGAGCCACATGCATTTGGCCCCTTCTCAGAACAAAAATTTGGCCTTTCTCAATGTGGGTCTCTTCTTACTTTGTTCCTATTCTTACTACTCCAATGTGTCCCACAATGCTTTTGAGCCTTATATACTACCATTATTTTTTGTCTTTGAAAATTGTGTCTGCTTTTTGCATCTACTGCATATATTCAAAATGTACTCCAAATTACATTGATCATGTATCCAAGCAGTATGAACCATGATCAGACTGATCTGGGTCCATACTGTTTGCAATATTGACTACCAAAGTACATGCACATCAGCAGATAACAAAACAGATTGCTCTAAATGGGATAAAATGATAAATGTCTGGAAAATTGAGATCTTTTAGGATATTTCAACTATTACCATGGAGTCTTGGGATCAATTAGTCGCAAAATTTTCTCTTGTCTAAGGTTAGAGAAATTATCAATTCCAATTTTGTCTGAAAAGGAACCAAAATTAGCACTCCACATTACTATGTATATCTTTTTGATATAGCATTGTTTATTATCAATTTGTGTAACACTATCAGAGTGTCAAACAGTTTGGATCCAGATCAGGTAACAAGCCATCGCTGTTCGATCCATTGAAGCCTAAATCGAATCCATTTTTCAGCCTATTTGCTCAAAATTTGATGTCTAAATTACAAGCTGAAAGACAACTTTACATATATTTTTCAATGAAAGACTTTTCATTCAGATACTGAGAAGAGCCAGGAACCAGAAGAAGGTGAAGCAGTGGGAACCAGTGATGTAGTTTTTACTGTTGGAAATGAAACTGATGAAGATAAATTGAAGGATAATGGAGAAAAAGAGTAGGTTTAAATATAAAACTTACACTTTCAGAACTTTTATTTACCACATGTTTCCTTGTAGTCTATCTAGTTGTGCACCTGCTTGTTTGTTCCTGTCTTTTGAAAAATAATTGCGCCACAGATAACTTTGATTTTCATCACTTATCAGATCTCCTAACAACCACAATGTCAGGTTTTTCTGATTCCTACACTTCAGATTCCTCTTGATGCCTGGATGTGTATCCCAGATTTTTTTTGTTCCAAAGCAGATATGGACAAGTGGGGACAATCTTTGTGATTGGCACTATAATAACACTGTATCAGTTATTTATTATACAGTAGAACTTCAATGGCTCGAACTCTGATGGCTCATTCACCTTGGCTGGCTAAAACTTTCATTATTGTCCCTACAGGTCATTTTATACATAATCCACCCTGGATGGCTGGAACAACCCTTGGCTAGGACTATTTTTCATGTGCCCAAGCCTGTTCGAGCCATTGAAGTTCTACTGTATCTCCTCAAAGGCCATTGGACCACTCTGCAAGTGATTCCATTCTGCAATTTTGGTCTTGTCTGATAAAATTAGTATTAAAACACATTAACTTGGTGTTGTCTATTTGAAGTAGCACATGAGATTTTGGTACTTATCACATATGCATGCCATAAAGCCACTCTTTAAACATTCATGTGCATCTATCTTGCATGGCTACCTATACAGGTTTAAGCTTTGGTCAGACCTACATCTACATCCATACTTTGTGTATGCAAGATGCGAAGGCTCTGGTGAGACTGCACAGATGGGCAACTTGACTTGAGCCTGCGAAACTTGCATATGGAATAAATACATCCCAGTCCCTTTATAACACACCTCGTTATAACATGGATTTGGATATAATGCTGTCATACTGGCTCCCAAATCTTTGAAAATGGTCATTTTTCTATAATTCTTTTGTAAAATTGTCGCTTTATAGCATGGTTTACTTATAACACAGTCCATCCCTATGGACCCCAAACAAAATATTATAAAGGGACTGCACTGTACCAAAATATCTTGAGCTGGCTCATTTCTTCTGTGTTAAGGCCTCTAGTTTAGAGTGCGTAATCAATAATTGATTTTCTTATTTAGTCAACCAAAACATTCTTATTTCTCAACCAAAACATACGGGGCTGTGTAGCTCAGTCGGTAACGTGTCTGGCAAAAGATGCAAGTCTGACTGCAGATCCAGGGGTTGCGAGTTTTATCCCAGCCTGGTCCCATACTTTCTTGGAAATTGATCATGAAAAATTTCTACGGTCATTCTCCTCCCTTTCTTCTGAATCATTCAAGAAGGGTTGTTGTCAGGTACAAGCCAAAGTATGTGCACGAAGTACTGGTTAACTGCTTGTTCAAGCTTGCCCAGGAAAAAGTGTGGTTAGGTGAACTGACCGTCCCGCCATGACCATAGCTGTTGACTTGGGACGTAAAGGAACAAAACAAACAAATCAACCAAAACATGTTGTGGGTACTCTAAAGACCCGTCTCAATGAGACGGTTCTTTCCGGCACCCAAAACATGTTATAACTTATGGGTAAGAACATATTCACAATTTAACGCTCAAATATTGTTTTTATCTATACATATGTATGTATAGGTGAAAGTTATCAGAATTAATCCTGAATTCAGGATTTTGAGGCTGACTTTCCATAGAAAGTCAGCCTAAAAATGCTGAATGAAGAGATTATAATAGCTTCTTTAATTTGTTTTCAGATTATTTAAACACAATTAATCATTTTAGCTTTAAATTATCCATTTTTGTAGTTATCCTGCAAGTTTTAAAATTTGAATTTCAAAAGTTCAGGATTTTGTAAATTTTGAACTTTCACCCATGTGTATGTTACTTATAGAGAGACAGATGACAGTGAAGACAGGTTCCATGTGATAAGTGATGAAGAAATACAGAGATCACTGACTATGAGTGCTGAGGTCGAGCCTGCAGCAGAACCAGAACCAAAGTGAGTTATCGTTGAACCCTCAAGGAGCCGCCTGATTTGTGGCAGACACAATTTTAGCCCTTAAAGCGCCAAGAAAAAAATGCATCTGAAAATGTCACCTGCTGAAGTCGTCTGTCGCAAATAATTGCCTAAGATTACTGACAAATTAAGTATAGAAGCAAACTGCGTGGACCCAGAACAGACTGCTCCTATAGATAGGAGCAGTCTGGTCTGGGAGCACACTGTTTGCCATAGAGGCTTCTTAAACCTTTCAGCAGACGAGAAAAGCAGATGACTTTTGTTGCGATTGGCGCATTAAGGGTTAGAATTTTATTGCAGATTTTATTTTAGGAATTGAACCAATCTTGATATTGCATGTGAGTCATCTGCTCCGAACATAGGTAGAATGATGTTTTAAAACTAGAAAAGGGTGCTTCTTAACAGTTTAGATCTTGATGTGAGGGTCAGTAAGTGTTGTCTCATGGGGATCTAAACTGCATGTCATCAGCTCACCTGAGCGGAAGTGAGGTATTAGTATGGCAATGGTGCAGCAGTGGCTGTGTTTTTGTATGTTCACATTTTCAAAGAAGTATATCTCTAACGTCAGTTGGCCAACTGTGATTAAATTTCATGTAAAGAATCATCAGGTAGCGGGAAAGGTTGCATAAGGTTATTGGGCAGATTAAATTGGAACTCTGGTTGCCATAGCAACATTAAGCTCCCATAGGCATAATGGGAAAAACTTTAAAAAATCTTCTCTCAAACTATGAGGCCCACAGTTTCCATATTTAGTACGTACCAATGTCTAGTGGCCCCCTGCATAAATCATGCCAATCAAGCCCCAGGGGTACAAACTGGCCACACCCCGGGGTATACTTATAATAGGAAAAACTTAAAAAATCTTCTTCTCTGAATGCATGAGGCCCACCGCTGATATATTTAATATATAGCGATGTCTAGTGGTCCCTACATAAATCCTTTAACATAGCTCTTCTTCTGTAAGTCCCATATTTTAGGATTTCAACATATGAGGGCTGTCCCAAAAGTTCGTGGACACGGCTTGATTTGGTTGTTTCTTGAAAGTGATTCAAATAAGCTATTCATATTATGACAGAATAAAACATGAGTGAATAGATCATCAAAGAAAATTTAACCTCAGCCACATATACACACAGTTACTGTTGCTATGACAATGCATGGCAGAGGTAACCGGAGCATGTCAAGTTAAATAGTATATGTTTATGCCTGTATTTTACAATATGAGTGAAAAACTGCCGTGATATTAAGTATGAATGCCTTGCAAACACTAAACATCAATTCTAGAAACTTTGAGCATGAACGGGTTTCTTATATTGATATGATGGTATTTTAATGAGATTCGTTGTAAATTAAAAATCTAAATCATCCTGACTTCGTCATAATGGGCAGAGCAGGGTCTTCAAAACTATTTAGTATAGAAGTCAGAAAATTTACAGTAAACACCAAAATATCCTGCAGTCATCTTTTGTTGTTTAGGTGATACAATTTTATTGTATAGTAATAGCATTAAAAGAATTTGTAGCGATAGAGTTTTAATAATGGCACATTTCACAACGCCTAGGTTACTTTTTAAAAAACATTGACAGTTTTAGTAGGAGAATAAACTGTATAATACTGGAGTTCAACAGTTGGCTGTACTGAAAAGAGTGGTTGCATAAAAGGGAACAATACATCATATTTTCTTAAAATAGGTTTACTGAGTTCAGGTGTGCATTCCGTATGACAGTGTGTTTAAAACCTAAAATTGTACATGGCTTTTTCCAATATGGTAATATCACATTTTTATGATGACGTCAAAGCTCAAAGTGCAGCTGCTCCGCCGCTGCATTCAAATTTTGTATAGAAATAGTCAGTATAATGGGCACAATAGTAGTAGTCTTTATATGCTTTTTCCGCATATTTGCACAAAGTTCTCTATGTTGTCCACAAATTTCTGGGACAGCCCTCCTATTTTCTGTTTGACTTTATGTTTTGGTATACGGTTTAGTATGCTTCTGAATCCTGAAGAGCTTGAGAACGGTGACATTAGAAATCAGAATGAGCAGCAAGATATTATATGTTATCTTTATGTTCCAGCATGAGCTGTTGTTTATTTTAAAGTGGGCAATCTTTTGCTGTACCAGTTGAAATTAGCAAACTCAATACGGTGTTTATATGGGCCATGAGGCTAGAAAACCTGACATTGTTGCATGTGAATAATAAAGGTGCAGACCAGTCTGATCAGCACCTTTGATACTTGTTTGTAGTAAGAGAGAGCCTCATAGCTAAATGTGTGACCCTCTAGAAATAAAGTTTATTATTATTATTTTTATTCACTACCTACCAAGAATGATAATTGAGCTGCGACATGAGATTTCCAACAATGTGACATTTTGACAAGTGTAGACTCAGAATAGCCTTTGCAGCCTCCTTTTAAGCTAAGAAACTCCAAATGATGTTAGTTCAGTAGCCTAGGAGTCATAGAATATTCAAGTGACTAACAAAGGCTCTGATCAGACTGCGCGTATGCGCAGGCTGGTCTGAGCCTTTGCTGGTCGCACATACCACATTGTTGGAAATCTCATGTCCCATTATCTAACATTACATTATCACAGCTCACATTATCTAAGCTTGCTTCATAGAAAAATTTCAACATTCTAGCTAGTCTCTGTAGCTCAACAGACTTGTTTGAAACTGACCTGGCCCCGAGGTTATAAAACTTTTTTCATGCTCAATTCAGCTGAGCAAAACATTTATCCTGCTCATAAATGTTAAAATGCCAACAATTGTTGGCATTTTAACATTTATTAGCAGGGTAAATACAGCATCTGAACGTTTTAAAGCAGGAAAAATATTTATTTTTCAACATTTTACTTTTTAGGAACAATTGAAATTTCATGCTCAGTTCAGTTTGGTATTAAAAAAGTTTTATAGCCTTCAGACCTGGCCCCGAGGTTATAAAACTTTCCATGCTCAACTCAGCTGAGCACGAAATTTATCCTGCCCATAAATGTTAAAATGCCAACAATTGTTGACATTTTAACATTTATTAGCATGATAAATACAACATCTGAGAGACTTAAAGCAAGTGTAACAGATTGGAATCTGTAATTTTGCTTAAAATCTGCAAGATATCAGCTGTACAAATAATTGAAGAAATCTTCATCAATTATCAAAGAACTTTAATAAGTAAACAAAAAGATGAAAGTGACAGTAGGAAAGAAATGAGAGAAAGAACATAAAAGAACAATATATTACATTCAATGCATCAAATATACCAATCAACTTCTAATATTCAAACTTAATTGTTCATCTCATACTATATTCATGTGAATGTTCATTCAATAACTTGTATTGTCAGAATACTCTGAATGTTAGCATGTTTCTTTGCATAAATTATCACTATAAAGAATCTGCAGTGATTAATGTTATAAATCTATCAACATTGTTTATATTTCAGTAACTCAAATATATATGATCTGATCCACTTCTATATACACATTTCAAGTAACTTTATTTCGGCTATCTCTCAAATATTTCACCATCTGTCTACTAATTTCAAATGTATATAGTTTTAGTTGAGTCTACAGAATTAGCACAGTGAGACGGTTCCCTTTCATTTAACCCGATCTTGAGGTACATCATCACAGATGACTGTCATAGTCCATAGTTCACCAACATCATGCAAGTAAACCCCATAGACACCAGTCCCATAGAAAAAGGAGGAGAATGTAGCAACCCCTGCCCACCAGCTATCAATATCCACTTGTCATATTGTATTTCTAGAATTATCAGCACATTTTCTCTGTTTCACAAAGTCTCATAACATCAAACACAATGTTTCTCCATCTATCTAGTATTCACAACTGACCAGCTTAACAGTTAATTTATCCAACAAAATCACTCACTATAAGCCAAACACTGCAGATTAAATATATACTTGCTATTTACAGGTAATACTGTTCTATTAAAGTGTCACTTGCCACACAGGTAGATTAGTTAAATTCCACAGTTAAATGTATACTTGCTGTTCACAGGTAATGCACTTACATTAAAGTGCCACTTGCTATACAAGTAACTAACTGAATTTGTCACATACCTCCCCCTCAAGATAGATAATTCCACTGACAATTATCTCAACCAACTACACAAATTTAGTTATGGAATCTTGACAGGAGATCTGCTACAGCAGTCTTTACTCCAGGAATGTGGTGAATCCTGAATCTATATTCCTGTAATAATAAACTCCACCTCAATAGTCTCATGTTATTGTCCTTTGCTTTATTTAGCCACTGTAGAGGAAAATGATCACATTCAATCACAAATTCTGTACCCAGTAGGTACTCCCTTAGTTTTTGCACTGATTTCACTATTGCTAAACACTCCTTTTCAATTGTACTGTATGCTTCTTCTGCGGAATTAAGCTTTTTACTAATGTACATCACAGGGTGTCTAATACCACAGTCCTCTTGCAATAAAACTGCACCTATTCCCATGTCACTTGCATCTGTCTGCAAATAAAACACTTTGTCAAAAATAGGACTTCTTAGCGCAGGGTATTGAGTTATGCATTGTTTCAGTTTGTCAAAGGCTATCTGGTGATCTTGTAACCACTTCACCTTATTACTTTTGTCTTTTGTTGTTAAATCTGTGAGTGGCAGAGCAATTTCAGAAAAATGAGGAATAAATCTCCTATAAAAGTTCATGGTTCCAATGAATGACCTAACCTGCTTCTTGGTTGTTGGTGGCACTATTCTATTTATGGCATCTATTTTCTCTTCTGTGGGATGAACCGCTCCATTACCAACTTTATGTGCCAAAAATTCAAGTTCTCTAAATCCTAACAGTGTTTTACTGGGCTTGGCGGTAACATTTGCTTTTCTGAATGACAGTAACACCTGCTTGAGATGATCTAAATGTTCATGAAAAGAATCACTAAAAATTATCACATCGTCAATAAATGCATCAGAGAAATCTTCTAGACCCTCCAATATAATTTTCATGAGCCTGACAAATGTAGCCCCTGAGTTGACCATTCCGAAGGGCATAACATTGAACTGAAAATGTCCAAATGGTGTAACAAATCCACTCTTTTCTTTGGCACTCTCATCTAAAGGGATTTGCCAAAATCCTGTAGTACAGTCAATTTTTGATATGAATTTAGCCTTTCCTAGTTTGTTGAATATGTCATCCAACTTTGGCATTGGTTGGGGATCAAATACAGTTATTTCATTAAGACCTCTATAGTCAATGCACAATCTCATACTGGCATCTTTTTTTTTGAACAACTACTATTGGAGCACCATATGCACTTTTAGATTTTTCCACTATTCCAGCACTAAGCATATTCTTCACCTCTTGTTCAACTTTCTCACGCACGGCATATGGCATAGTGTAAGGTCTTTTATAAACTGGTGTTTCTGACTTTAGCACAACCTTGTGTTCAATAACAGAAGTTCTTCCGGGAACATCAGTGAGCACATCATCAAATTCTTTGCACAAATCATTTAACTGTTGTTTTTGTTCCTCTGTAAGTAAACTGTCCATTCTTACGTCATTAACTGATTCATGAGGAACAAGCAATGGATTTTCTATATCTTCATAGGCAAAGTCTTCTTCTTTACCATATATAATGCAGATACTATGAAAATGCCTATCATCTGCTTCATCAATTATTTCATCCTGGTTATCTACTTCCAAGTTCTCATCCTCGTGTCGATCATACCATTTCTTTATCATATTAATATGGAAAGTTTTTGTTTTCTTCTTCATTTTAACAGTGTAGTCTACAGGACTTACTTGATCAATGATTTCATACGCTCCTCTCCATTCTGCTAAAAGGTTGTTTGTGCTTGTTGGAAGGAGTAACAATACTTTATCATGAACTTTCAATTGTCTATCCTTGGTTTTCTTATCAAAATACTTCTTTTGTTTCTCTTTCTGTGAAATTTCTCTAGAATTCGCTAGTGCTGTCATCTTCTTGAGTCTTTCTCTAGCATCAAGTATATAACTTATGGCAGACTGTTTGACATCTTCAGGTTTCAGGTCTTCCCATTCTTCCTTTACAATAGATAGGGGTCCTCTTACATGCCTGCCATATAACATCTCAAATGGAGAAAACCCAGTAGTTTCATGTTTTGCCTCCCTATATGCAAACAACACATATGGAATATTTTTATCCCAATCTTTTGCAGTTTCATCTGAGTAGCATTTCAGCTTTTTTTTTCAAAGTTCCATTGGAATTTTCAACCAGACCATTGGCTTGTGGATGATATGGTGATGTTTTCAGCTTTTTAATGTGCAATAGCGAACATAAGTGCTTAATTGTTGCTGACATAAAGTTAGACCCTTGGTCAGACAATATCTCACGTGGAATTCCAGTCCTAGAAAATATGTCATTAGCTACCGTTTCAGCATCTATGGTTTTCAAAGGGATTGCCTCTGGATACTTTGTTCCATAATCACACACAACTAATATAAATCTATTTCCCTTTTCACTTCGCACTAATGGGCCTACAATGTCCATGGCAATTCTTGCAAATGGTTCATCCACAGGTGGAATTGATATCAAGGGAGCTTTAAACACTTTTCCTTTCTTAACAGTCTTTTGACACACAGCACAAGTTCTACAATAATGTGCAACATCAATAAATATACCTGGCCAGAAAAAACTTTGAAGTATTCTTTGCCGTGTCTTTCTATTCCCAAGGTGACCCCCTAAAGGCACATCATGTGCTATCTGAAGAAGCTTATCTCTAAATTTTAGAGGAACTACTATCTGCTTGAGTCTATCTCCAAACTTTGAAATAAACACTCTATACAAAATTTCATTTTCATAAATGAAATAAGATCTTTTCTTTTTCTCACAACATGTTGATTCTATATCTGATTGGCATACAACATACTTCTTTACATTTATGAGAGTTACATCTTTTTCCTGTTCTATTAGTAGCTGATCTTTTGAAATTGATAAATCTATGTCAATATCTGTGTTCATTTGACCTAAATCAGAACTTTCATTTTTATCTGAGTTTTCTATTTTGCTGCTCAATTCTTTATCATGTAATCTTTCACTTTGAATTTTTGCTTCCGTTAATCTTTGCACAATTTCTTCTTTTTCCCTTTTTTGTTTTAATGCTCTGGTCTCCACTGCTTGAAAAGAATCTTTGTTATTCTCATTCTGAATATGACCCACATTTCCAATTACTAAATCTGCAAACGGATTATTCATAATCAATGCTTTCACTTTACCAGATATGTATGCAGTCTCTATCTGTACTAACACTTCAGGGCATTTAAGATTACTACCATCAGCCAGAGTAACGTTCTGACAAGTTCCTGTTTTCTGACCCTTCTTGCTAACATATTCTGAGATAAATATAGTTGTGCATCCAGTATCTCTTAAAACTTTTACATCTTTGCCATCTACTTTACCATCTGATATGATTAAACCATTTGTGAGAGTTAATGTTTTATTTCCTGTATTTTCATTCATACTATTCTCAACTGGAATTTCTATCTCTCTATAACGATGCTCACATTTTGTTGGAGAATGAATCAGACCATTTGCTTGATTTTCTTTATCTTTTCTTCTGGATGGATCATTTTTCTCATTTAAGTTTAACTTAAAAGGACACTTAGCAATAAGATGATCTTCACTCTGACAATGAAAACATTTACGCTTCTCCCACGGCTTTGAAAACTGAACAGATCCTCCAACTGCTCCAGATGAAGAATTATCATTACCTTCATATTCTCTATTTTGATATCTTAAATGTGGGGGCCTGTAGAATTTCTTTGTTTCTTTGTTTTTATGAGCAAGCTGATAAGCATTGGCAAGTGCTACCAGATCTGACAATGACTTGGGTTCTTTTTCTTGCAAGTAAGTTTGTAGTTCTGAACTACAATTATAAAGAAGTTGGTCACGTATTATCAAATCTGTGAGCTTAAAATAGTCATTTTCAACCTCTTCACTGTCTTTCCAGTGTTCAAAATATCTACTAACACGGATAGCATATTCTTTAAAAGTTTCATCACCTAACTGTTCAGCATTGCGGAACTTATCTCTATATTCCATTGGATTCAATCCAAAACGTTCAAATATGGCACACTTGATTTTTTCATATGACTTACTATCTGGCACTGACATCCGAGAATACGCTTCTAACGCTTTTCCTGATAACTGAGGTACAAGACGAATGGGCCAGTCTTCTTTTGGCCATTTATGTAATTCTGCTAACCTTTCAAAGGAAGTTAAAAATACTTCAATATCTTGATGCTGATCATATTTTGGTAATGCAACTTTTGGTTTTATTTCTGAAGCAGCAGGCTTTTTATCTATTTCCAATGCTTTAATTTCTAGTTCTTTAAGTTTAATTTCTTTATCAGTCTCTAACTGAAGTATTCTTAACTGCCTATCTTTTTCTTTCTCTTCTGCGTCCCTTAAAGCAGCCTTTTCAGCTCTAACAGCAGCCCTTTCTGCACGTTCAGCCTCATCTGTTTTTAATTTATCTTCACGTTCAATTTCTTTCAATCTCAGGCTTTCTTCCTTTTCAGCCTTTTCTTTGAGGTAAGATAAACACACATTGACATCTCCCCCTTTTTCAATGACTTTTTCTAACCAAGAAGGTATTTCAGTCTTTGGGTCAGCCATCATTAACTCTATATATATATCTTCAACTATTTATTCAGCTATTTTGCAACCTTTAAGCCGCTGCCACCATTGTAACAGATTGGAATCTGTAATTTTGCTTAAAATCTGCAAGATATCAGCTGTACAAATAATTGAAGAAATCTTCATCAATTATCAAAGAACTTTAATAAGTAAACAAAAAGATGAAAGTGACAGTAGGAAAGAAATGAAAGAACATAAAAGAAAAATATATTACATTCAATGCATCAAATATACCAATCAACTTCTAATATTCAAACTTAATTGTTCATCTCATACTATATTCATGTGAATGTTCATTCAATAACTTGTATTGTCAGAATACTCTGAATGTTAGCATGTTTCTTTGCATAAATTATCACTATAAAGAATCTGCAGTGATTAATGTTATAAATCTATCAACATTGTTTATATTTCAGTAACTCAAATATATATGATCTGATCCACTTCTATATACACATTTCAAGTAACTTTATTTCGGCTATCTCTCAAATATTTCACCATCTGTCTACTAATTTCAAATGTATATAGTTTTAGTTGAGTCTACAGAATTAGCACAGTGAGACGGTTCCCTTTCATTTAACCCGATCTTGAGGTACATCATCACAGATGACTGTCATAGTCCATAGTTCACCAACATCATGCAAGTAAACCCCATAGACACCAGTCCCATAGAAAAAGGAGGAGAATGTAGCAACCCCTGCCCACCAGCTATCAATATCCACTTGTCATATTGTATTTCTAGAATTATCAGCACATTTTCTCTGTTTCACAAAGTCTCATAACATCAAACACAATGTTTCTCCATCTATCTAGTATTCACAACTGACCAGCTTAACAGTTAATTTATCCAACAAAATCACTCACTATAAGCCAAACACTGCAGATTAAATATATACTTGCTATTTACAGGTAATACTGTTCTATTAAAGTGTCACTTGCCACACAGGTAGATTAGTTAAATTCCACAGTTAAATGTATACTTGCTGTTCACAGGTAATGCACTTACATTAAAGTGCCACTTGCTATACAAGTAACTAACTGAATTTGTCACAGCAAGAAACTTCATTATTTGTCAGTATTTTAGATTTTATGAGCAGTTGAAATTTTGTTCTCAGTTGAGTTGAGCATGAAAAAGTTTTATAACCTTAAGACCTGGTCCAAAATCCCAAAGACAGATTTCCTCGTGTCAAGGCCCATATATGACCTGTATTATCTCTTTGTTTCAGCATGAGCTGTAGTATGTTTCTAAATCTGGATGAGCTTGAGAATTGTGACATCAATGGTCAGAATGAGGTGTGGATCAAATCTGGGAAATGCTTTGCTGACCAGTTTCCTCGTGTCAAGGCCCATATATGACCTGTTTTATCTCTTTGTTTCAGTATGAGCTGTAGTATGTTTCTTAATCTGGATGAGCTTGAGAACGGGGACATCAATAGTCAGAATGAGGTGTGGATCAAAGCTGGCAAATGTTTTGCTGTACCAGTTGAGATTAGCAAACCCAATACAGTGTTTGGTTGGGAGTTTACTTCCTATCCTAAGGTACATATGACCCATGAGATTTAGGTACTTATCGCATAATTATGCAAGCAGTGAAGGCCAAGATGAGTCTGCATATCTGTGCAGTCTAACCAGAGATGTTGCTGGTGACACATCATACAAAATAGAGAAGCAGGTGGAGGCATGATCAAAGCTTAGGTCCCGAGGTTATAAAACTTTTTTTATGCTCAACTCAATGGAGCATGAAATTTCAACTGCTCCTAAAAACTAAAATACCCACAGCTGAATAAGTTTCTTGCTTTAAGTCTCTCATATGTTGTATTTATCCTGCTAATAAATATTAAAATGCCAACAATTGTTGGCTTTTAACATTTATGAGCAGGATAAATTTTGTGCTCAGCTGAGTTGAGCATGAAAAAAGTTTTATAACCTTTGGGGCAGGCCTCTAGTCTCACAATATAGCTACCAATATATGTCATAAGAACCAAATAAAAGCCACAATGGCCATCCAAAATGACTGGGTTTTTTTCATAAAAAAATACCAATTAAACATTTGATATACTGTAAATTCAGAATTTTTCCGGAGAATTTTATTTTCTGGAATAGCGTTAAGACATATTTGCCAATTTAAATATTCCCTATTAGGGCCTGACTTACCTACGTCAGAAAACGACAGAGTGATTTCACCATTTCACGAGGGTTTTACTTTTGCAAAGTTTCACGAAAATAAAACCCTCACGAAAATTTCCAAATTTACGGTAATCATTTTTATTATCATGAATTGGTATATTTACAGGGCCAAATGAGATCAGAAATCTGTTCAGCACCTAAAATCTGTTGGTTTTTAGTTTAGCCGCAAATTGATTAGTATTTTGTCTATAAAAATGTAAGAAATCCGTTTTGGACTGATAAGTGTTTGTTTTAGTTAAGTTATGTTGCCAACATAACTTAACGAAAATGAATAAATATTGCCAACATAACTAAACAAATGGAAATATATTTTGCCAACATTACTTAACAAAAGGGAAAACAATATCACATTTAATAGTAAAAATATTGTCATCGTTACTTATCAACAATGGATAATTGTTGCCAACTTTTTGAGGAAGACTAAGAAGTAAATGTCCTCAACTCCATATGACAAAAACGAATAAATGCTGCCAAAATTACTTAACAAAAACAAGTTGATATATTTCTTTTAGCCACAAAATGGATTTCTGGTCTTTATAAGGACATAACAGCTTTACCCTTGTTTTGCCTCATTTTATTACATACTTCTATTGGTATTTACAGGATGTTGTATTCAGTGCCACATATCGTCAAACTCAGGGTGTACCTTACAGGGATGGCCAGATTCTGGTCCCACCGTGTAAATGTGACTCACACAAGGAGGCTACCCGCGGAGAACTGACAGCCAAACAGCCAGGGATATACACACTCATATTTGACAACACCTACTCAAAAATGACAGCTAAGAGGGTTAATTATAGCTTATATTCCAACTCAGGGAATACTACATCAGACTCGTAGTACAAATATGACCTGCATAGTTATACACAAGATGCTTTTTTAACAGCCCCCCCCCCCCCCCCCCCCCAATAAGAATGCTAATAAAATTTGGTTTTCTTATTTTTCAACCAAAACATATGTTGTGGGTACTCAAAAAAACTGTCTCAATGAGACGGTTCTTTTGAGCACCCAAAACTTATGTTAAAATTGATGGATAAGAAAATATTCACATTTTTATCCTCAGAAATTTTGTTTAACATGACCTAATAAGTTCTTAGTTTATTAATCCAAAAAGAGTGGTAACTTTCTTTTTCTCCATGTTGTGCTCATTGGAAACCATAGGTCCAGTTGATCATGATTTTTCAACATAAAATTGTGATTTTCTCCTGTTTTATTAGATTTAACATGTGTTTTGTGTGCCCAAAATGAGACGGTTCTTTTGAGTATCCACCATACATGTTTTGGTTGAGAAATAAGAAAATAGATTTTTACTTTTGCACTTTTATCAGAATACCTAGAAGCATCATGTGATGCTTCCACTGAGCAGCACAGCAAAAGTTTCTTTATAGATATAAGAAAAATATCATCTTTTTTTTATAAAAGAAGTTTCTTGTTTATAATCTTTATATACAGGGCTATGACTTTTAGTATGAATAGGGTAACAGATAACCATAACCTTTGACCTGCTGTAACAAATGATATGATTTTTCTGATGCTGTATGATATTTTTTGACCATGGATTTTATGATGGAATGACAAAGAGAGGATTATGATTTGTTTGTTTCTTTGTTTGATTTGATTCTTTACATCCCAGTCAACAATTTTTCAGTTATGTCTGGACGGGTCTTCCTTGTACTAAGAAGGGATTAATGTGTCTTGCTCAAGGACACAACGCAGTGTCACAGGAGAGGCTCGAAACCCACTGTCTCGAGACAAACACTCTACCACTGAGCCACTGCGCTCCCAGGATCATGATTTGAGGAAATTATTAGATGATCAAGATATATACATGTCTACCCTGATTTCTATAGAGGACATATCAAGTTCAGATGGACATAGTTTAATCTTTTCATTCTGATTGATACAATAAGTATGGAATAGTTCATTTTGTATTTTAATAGGTCTCTGGTCAAATTTTCTCTATAATGATGTATTTCTTTCCCGGAAGATTTTTTTTTTTATCTTAACAAACAGTACAGACCCTGATGAAATGCTGCCAAATGCGGCATTTCATCTGGGGCTTCACTGTTTGCCAAAGTAACCGTTTACTGTTATCCAGAATGAAAAGGGTCAAGGTATAATGTCTCGAACCTATAGTATCATAAACATTCGTTTATTGAAGTGAAAAAAATGTTATTTTATGAGTAGCAATGTTAAGATTTATCACTTCACAGGGTAAAATATAAGTCCTATTCATATCAAAAATGTTAATTCTCTTTTTAATGAAAAGAATAAAATACATTTCAAGGAGACACTAATCTTCCTGTAAATAAAAGGTATTTCCGTTATGTTATAGTTTACTTGTGAAAAAAGTTATTTTATATATTTAAGGTTTTTTGTTGATTTGTAGATGCAAGAAAAAAGGGCCCTTGACCATGTGCAGACAACAAAGGCCCTGATCAGTCCATGCATCTACACTATCACCTTTAACAGATCCCACCTTTGAATCAAGTTAATAAATGTCTGGGACTGGTAAAAAAAGTCATTTTTCAAAAGAAAAAAGTCATTTTTTGCATGTGTAGCATAGATGTATCTAGTAATCGGATTTTTGTATCTCATCTATATTTATTTTAATTTAATATAATTTATAAAGTTTAAATATTTACTATATTTTAGATTTTTATTTCTTTGTTCCTTTTAATTAAGTTCTTTCGTTTTTTTAAGAAGTGATAGAATTTAACAGGTGCTAATGTAGATTTCATGAAAAATACTGCTTTTTGTTTTAGTTGCGTAAATATTTATATGTAGTGAGTGTTTTGTACCATGGGTCTCAAATTTGGTACTGCAATTTTATACATTTGGCCAGTCTACTACAGATAAATACCTATGGAGAAATGTGAGGTATGAGTTCAGGCCCTGGGGATTAAAAAAACTTTATTCATGCTCAACTCGACTAAGCACGAAAATTCAATTTTTTTCATAAAATGTAAAACAATGAGAAATAAAGATTTTTCTAGCTTTGAAATTCTCAGATAATAAATCATGCTTATAAATGTTAAAGTGCAAATAATTGTTTTTTATGCTCAACTCAAATAAGCATGAAATTTCAAATGCTCATAAAAACTACCCAAAAAAGAAGACTTTTCTTGCAATAAATCTCTAATATGTTGTATTTATCATGCTAATTATTGGGCAAGACAAATTTCATGCTCAGTTCAGTTGAGCATGAAAAAAAAGTTTTTTAAACTCAAGGCCAGGTTTTCCATCTTTAGGTCATATGTTCACCATTATCTTGCTGAATATTTTATATGCCATATCCAACAAGCATGAGGATGAGGGGATGTTAGCCCTTATTCTGCCCTCATTTTTTTAAATCCAGAAATTAGTGTACGTCTGCTTATTAAATTTGTTGCAAGTATTCAAACAAAACTCAAAGACTAATTTTCTCATGAAAGCAAACACTAAGAACCCTGATCAGACTGCTCCCTTAGGAGCAGTCAGATCTGGGTTCATTTTGTTTGCAATATAGGCTACCAATGTACATCATCAGATGAATAAGCACACTGCAATTGTCATGAATGGTGGGAAAATGGCTAGTAGAACATATCTGAATAGACTCTACCTCAAGAAATTAAATTGGTGTACTCCATAATCCCTTTATAACACACCTTTTAATAACACTTACTTGGATTTAAAACGGTCATGTCGTGGCTGCCAAATTTTTTTACTATGTAATTTTACGAAGAAATTATAGGAAAATGACCATTTCATGGTCATTTTCCTATCATTCCTTTGTAAAATCGTCCCTTTGTAACACAATTCACTTATAACATTGTCCATTCCTATAGACCCAGAACATAGTATTATAAAGGGACTGCACTGTACCACTGTAAATAAGCAAAATTTTAAAGTTGCTTTTATCGTTTATACCTTATTTTATCTAAATATTTGGAAGCCTGAAAGTGTTACTATAGTTATCATCAAATTTTAGCCAGTAAGTTTGTCTACCTGATGAGGTGTGTAACGTGTCATGTTGGAATTACAGACATTGTTAACCCTTATCAGAATACTCCTTTAGGAATAGACTGATCTGGCTTTAGACAGTTTGATAGGGCCTTTCTGTTGAAATATTTATTTGATTTGAGAATAAAGAGAAAGTGCTCAAAATTTTAGAACATTTACCGTATATATATGTATGTCACTTGTGTGTGGTTGTTTGTTGTGTTTTTTGTCATCTGCACTTGAGCTTCTGTAGAACAATATATGAACAGACACATGAGATTTTGATACTTATCACATCGGCAAGATGCCTAGGCCCAGATGAGCCTAACTGTTTAGGCTCAGTCTTGCTGGAGCCCTTGCTGCTCACATACACAAAATATGGAAAATGATGAAGGCTCAGACAAACATTTAGACCTCTAGGCCCACTGTGTAGCTGTGCATGCTTGTTTGAAATTATGTATATGTAATAACAGTAAAACCTGTGTAAAACGGTCACTCTCAAAAAGACAGATAATTGATTTTCAAGACCAATTATCGCTTAATGCAGGTCAAAAGTATTGCAGAATGCTCCAAGGGGAGCATTCTGCAATACTTTCAACCTTCATTAAGCTACCATTTGTCTCTAAGATCGTTGTTATGTCTATTTTTGAGTGGCCATTTTACACAAGTTTTACTATAGTACCAAAATGTAGTGTGTTAGCCCATATATCCTCACAACAGTTGTATAGTTTCCATACTTGAAAAAGTGCCTTGGTGAAATTGCTCAGAAAAATGCATGTTACCCTTTAAGCTATTATTCATCAACCTAGAGACACATTCATTACTTTAATTAACATTAATGTTTTAATCAGTTAAGCTGTACACTCCTTATGAATGTGCACAATGTACCTTCTTAAAAATGATAAATTTATCAGTTAAGCTCTATAGTCCTAATGAAGTTTTACAGGTACCTTCATAAATAGTTAATCTGTATAAATCTCATGCAATTGTACATGTACATTTTTACCTTCTTAAAACTAATGAATATCTTAAAAACTATTCATATCAGTTAAGCTGCACACATTTATGAATTTGTACATTCCCCTTGTGAAATATCATGAATTTATCAGTTCAGCTTAACATTCCTTAGAGTTCGTACATGTCCTTTCCAAAAAATCATGATTTTATCAGGGAATCTGTACACTCCTTTAAATTTGTTGATGTGCTTTCTTAAAAATCATGATTTTATCAGACAAATTCTAGTTTTGCAATCATCTCGACGAGGAAGAGATAGCTGGTTACTTAGCTTTTATTGTCTTTTGGATGTCTTGTTACTGTAAATGTCCTGTAGCTCTTCCTGAGGGTGCTGTGGGTTGGTCTGCAGTTTGTGTTTGCCGTATTTCCTGATCATAATCACTTACTTTTTACATTCCTTATGAATTTGTGCATGAATCATCTTAAAAATCTAATTTTACAGTTAAGTTGTACACATCTTATGAATTTGTATATGCACCTTTATAAAAACCAAGCTTTTATCAATTAAGCAGTACAGGTCATATGCATTTGTACATGACTTGTGCCATCTTAAAAACAATGCCCCACTTAATGGCACTTATGTATTTTGAATTGTATATTCTAAAATCATGTTTTCATCAGTTAAGCCGTACATTACTTATCAATATGTATTTGTACATCTGTATTCTTATCAAATTCAAGTAAGCTGTAGTTACATGCATACATCAAGCTTTGATTATATATGTTGATAGTGCCATACAGCCTCAAAGCAATGTAATTCATGGTTAGTGAGTAGAAAATAAGACACAGTTCTAGTTTAAAAAAAATGTTCTTGTTAAAATTAAAAGTTGTTTGTTTTCCTATAATTGCAATAAACGTACATACAATGTGTTGTTGCTCTTATGTTTAGACCTAGAGCTGTTTACTATAGGGTAAAGGTAATTCTACTGGTGGGTACAGTAAAACCTGTGTAAAACGGCCACTCAAAAATAGACAAAACAAAGATCTTAATGACAAATGAAAGCTTAATGAAGGTCGAAAGTATTGCAGAATGCTCCCCTTGGAGCATTCTGCAATACTTTTGACCTGCATTAAGCAATAAATGGTCTTGAAAACCAATTTTCGGTCTTTTTGAGAGTGGCCGTTTTACACAGGTTTTACTGTATAACAAGAGGGTAAAGATGGCCCTGTTTGAAAGTCCTAAAAAGTTAGGGATGAGGAAGACTTTTTTACTCTGCAATGTTTTGTAAGATAAACAGATGAACTTCATTTAGCCTTTGTCAGTTTATGGTCTTAACCCTTTTATTCTGATGGATTTTCCCATACATATTGACACAATAAGCATGGATTTGTCCATTTTGTATTTTAAGGGGTCACGGGTCATTTTAGAAATGAAATTAACATAGTTCTTCCCTGAAGATTTCTTTTATCTTAGCAAACAGTACAAACCTTGGTGAAATTTCTAAATGCCACTTCTAGACCTCTGTGTTGACATTTGAATGTTGGCATTTCTTATCATAACTAACCAACATTTCATTTCTGAGATGGAAATTCACTTCATTTAAGGGCGTATGTATGTACATATATGTGTGTGTGTGTGCGCGCACGTGCCTGTGTGCGTGTGTGTGCGTGTTGTACGTCCATTATATATTTATGTATGTATGTATGTATTGTATGTACATTATGTATGTATGTATGTATGTATGTATGTATGTATGTATGTATGTATGTATGTATGTATGTATGTATGTATGTATGTATGTATGTATGTATGTATGTATGTATGTATGTATGTATGTATGTATGTATGTATGTATGTTTGTATGTATGTATGTATGTATGTATGTATGTATGTATGTATGTATGTATGTATGTATTGTACATATGTATGTATTGTACGTACATTATATATTTATGTATGTATTTATGTATGTGTGTATGTATGCATGAAGGCAGGCTGGCCAGCGGTCGGTCGGTCAAGGGAGAATCACTTGAACCCCACACACAAACACACACACCCAACCCCCACCACCAAAGCCCAAAATGGGCTTATTTCATTCCGATGCTAGAGTTGGCAATATTATTTCCTTAGGTCCTATTTATTAGGTCCTAAATATAGATTTCCCTCTAATTTTGATTTCCCTAAATGGCGTAGAGATCTAGCTGCTTCTTTAAATGAATTCAGTAATCGTTGGTGCAAACGGGAAAATGTTGAACCTGATGCCTTGAAGAAATGGAAGATTAACATTTTTAAAATTATTGATACTCGTGTTTCGTTTTACTCTCGAAATACACATCTTTTACCCCCTAAACCTAAATCTTCTTTTCTTCATCTTAAACGAGGAATCCAGGATTTTCATATGAACTATGTTTTGGTTCCAGCAGATAAAGCTGCTATCAATGTTGTAGTTGTTTGACTATTGTATTATATTAATACTCTTAAGCGTGAGCTTGTTGACACTATTGCCTATACACTGCAGCATTCTTTGAGTGAGAGGGCGATTGTCGATGGGCATGGTTGTCATACAGCCCTACATTTCGGTGTCAAGCAAAAGAAAATCAATACAAAGTTCCTACCTTGTACTGGTTACCTTAACTCCATAAAAACCCTATAAAAAAGATTTATTGCTAATTCTAGTTCTTGTACGACAACAGAACTTTCTAAATTGTTAACCTCGTGCCTTACAGCTGTTAAAAAATATGTTATCAAGTACTGTGAAAAGGTATATGAGAGATCTGGTAAAAACCTATTTTGGTCTATTAAAAATTCAAGTGAAATTTTAGATAAACTTAAAGCTATAGATTTCAATGCGACCAGTTTGTCTACTTATGATTTTTCTACTCTTGACACTACTTAATTAACCTCATAATTTAATTAAAGATAAACTTATTCATCTTGTTGAAATAACCTTCCAGAGAGAAGGCTCTCCTTACCAAGCATGTAATGACAAAAATACATTTTTACTTCGGAAAAACCTAAAAAATATCATGCATGGTCATGTCAAAATGTATGTGATGTGCTGACCTTTTTGTTGGATAACATTTTTATTTGGTTTGGCACCAAGCTGTATAGACAAATAGTGGGGAATCTTGTGGGCAGTAATTGTGCTCCCCTGGTTGCCGATTTATTCCTGTTTTGCTATGAGATATGTCTCTTTCTGCTGATAAGCAGGCTGACGTTATTGGTGCGTTTAACACTACATCCAGATATTTAGATGATATTTTAAACATTAGTAATGTTATTTTGACAATATGGTAAGTCAAATATACCCTTCAGAGCTCCAACTTAATAGATACCGAAGCTGCATTTTTAGACTTGCATTTGTCAATTTCAAATTATATTGTTTCTACCAAAATTTATGATAAACGTGATGACTTTGATTTTGAATTTGTCAATTTCCCATTTTTAGACGGTGATGTTCCTTGCTCTACATCCTAAGGAGCACACTGGTCAATGTAAATGCACCGGTGGTTGCTTCACCGAGCTGGTGGTGGCAATTTTTTCTGCACTGGTGCTGGCATAAAAGGTAAAAAATCTATACCTGTTGATTTTATGATTTATTTATAAGCTTGCATTTATTTTATTTGTGATGACACCTGGCGCACATACCATCGGTAACATTGCAGTTTATGGCTCTGCCAAGCAATTGGTGATTTAATTCATGGTTTGGATGGCAAATCCAGCACAATTCTGGAGTTTTGGCCAAGGCAAGTGCGTTTTTCTAGTGTAATTGCCTAAAATTGAGGGGAATATGCATGTCTAAGCACAGCTATTATCATGTTTACATGTTAAAACATCCAAAAAACGATTACCACTCTGTATTTTTTTCTTGGTAAACTAGCTAACGTTTTATTGAGGAATTTTATTACAACGTACTGGGAGCATTTTTGACGCATTGATACAACACGCTGATGGTTGCCTAGGTGTGCCATGGTTGCTGGTGCAGCCTCACTACAGCATTCACTGTTCTTATAAGCGGTACACAAATCACCATTTGAGCCAGCACATGATATTTCAGTACTGTGGCGAAAACTCAAGTGAGCCTGTGTAAATGTACAGACTCACCAGAGCCTTCTCTGCATAGAAAAAATAGAGAATGGTAATGGTTTTTACTGTTATTTCATGGGACTATGATAACATAGGTGCAGCTGTGCTTAGACATGCAGAATTCTCTCAAGTTAGGCAGTCACTATAGAAAAAAGCACCTGTCACTGTCAAGCTCCACATTTGTGTCGGATTTGCCGGTCAAAGCATGAATTAAATCGCCAAGTGCGTGGCGGAGCCATAAACTGCAATGTTACTGACGGTTTGTGCGCCCAGTGCCATCAAAAGTAAAATAAACGCAAGCTTATAAAGAAATCATACAGTCAATAGGCATAGATTTTGTGGTTTTGTACACTGATGAAGTCTCAAACGTGACTGCAAATGTGTAGACTCACCAGAGACGCCCCAGAGACTGATGTCATCCTTCTTGACTTTGCCAAGGCATTCGTGCCTCATCATCGCCTACTACATAAGCTAAACTACTATGGTGTTCGAGAATCTACTCTATGCTGGATCGAATCATTCTTAAGCCAAAGGAAGCAATCTGTCTTGTTGGATGGTACCCAATCTACAGAAGCAGATGTATTGTCTAGGGTGCCGCAAGGCACTGTCCTCGGGCCTCTACTTTTCCTGGCCTTTATTAATGACCTGCCAGAGTCCACTAACCACTCAGATGCCGGACTGTTTGCTGACGACTGCCTACTCTAGACATGTCACGTCAAGTCAAGACCAAGCCCTCCTTCAGGAAGATTTATCAGCGCTTGAGAGATGGGAAGAAACCTGGCAAATGAAATTCCACCCCGACAAATGCACAGTCATCAGAATCAGCACCAACAAGAAACAGATCTTGAAAACCAACTACCATATTCATGGCCATACATTGCAGGTAGTAGACAGCAGCAAGTACTTGGGTATCACTATCAGCGAGGACCTCACCTGGAAGAAACACATTGACAACACAGTCAACAAGGCCAACAAAACTCTCGGCTTCATCCGACGTAACCTAGGTGACTGTACAGCTCCAGTGAAGGCAGCCGCTTATTCAACAGTAGTGAGACCTGTGCTCGAATACTCCTCCACAGTTTGGGACCCTCATCAAACCAGCGACATCCACAACCTGGAACAAGTGCAGCGAAGGGCTGCCCGCTTCGTCCTCCGAAATTATACAGAACGAACCCCAGGATGTGTCACCAACATGGTCCAGAGTCTTGGGTAGGAGTCTCTACAGCATAGACGGTACACAGACAGACTCTCTATGTTATTCCGAATCCAGCATAGTTTGGCTGACGTCACTACCGACAACATTCAACCCAACGACACCCGTGCGAGAGGTTCCCAACGCCTGCGGCAGCTACAAGCTACTAAAGACGTCTACAAGTACTCTTTTTACCCCCGTACTATCAGTGACTGGAATCGACTGCCTACCACTGTTACCGATGTCCAGACTCTCCAGGAATTTAGGGAAGGCCTCTCAAGTTTGCCTCCCCAGCTCCTGCGACCCTACTAGATTGAGCCACCTGTACATAGTTTTAACTGGGGATCTGGGGTATTTTACCTGTTTTATCGGGCATCGCAGTTTTTACACAGGGTAACCTACAATCTGAGAGATTACTACCCTTACAGTGGAAGAAGAAGAAGAGCTATTCCTCTTCGTACTTTGATAGTGTGTCTGCCTATTATTTCAGATTGGCCCCAAAACTTTTAATTTGATGAGATTGTTTGTCCTTTATGATACATAACAATAGTTAAAAAGCCTCCATGTGAGCTGAACATTAATCTAGGGCGAAGATTTTGTACCATTAAAATGCATTTTATTACCCTAGTGGCTTAGGCTGCCGTATGTTCTAAGGCGGTGGTTCTGTTGTTGTTGATTCGTTGTTGATTGTTACTCCCATTATAAGATTCTGTAATGTGACAGTGCTCTCACGTTTTATTCATAATCTCAAAAATTACAGTTGATACTCCTGTGAAATAAACTGTTCTCAGTTCAGAAATGAATTATTATTGTCTTTAATTTTCTTATAAAAAGTCAAAAAGCCACACAAAAGCTCTCCCAAGAACAGGTTTTCACACGAGGTGTGTGTTGTGTTTTCTTTCTTGTGTTGTGTCACTTTCCCAAATGTGTCCTGGTCCACATATGAATGAAGGGCGAGGTTGGCACCGAGAAACTGGTTTAAACCATCCAGTAAAATATTTTTACTGACCGTTTCAAGGCGGTACTTCTTTTGTGGATCATTTGTGTTATTTACGAGGGATGTTCGAAATGAATTGCTTATTGTCCTATATCTCGATATCCACGAGGGGCACGATAAAAACAATATATAACTATCTAGGTTTATTCAAGGTCTACACAACGGTGTATAAATGTACATGTTAGATAAAATGTAAGACATAAATTTACCATATTAATACACGCAGTCATTGACCACAGTAAAATGGTTGGTAGAAGCGTCGACCAGAAATAAGAAATACAGGCATACACCAAAGCTCGCTCAAAACTTGGCTGTTCTTTGAAGCAGCTGATGACTGAATTTTCTACTACTTAAGGACCTTCTTGTGTGTCTTATGACACAGTTAGGAGCTGGAAAAATAAATTTGAATCTGGTGTAGAGTCCATCAAAAATGCACCAAAATTAGGTAGGCCAAAATTTGCATCTCGTAAAGAAATCTTTTCAAAAATAAAGGTAATCATTGAAGGAGATGCCAGATCTACAGTTCGAGATATTGCACGAAAAGTAGGCATATCGCTATCAACGGTTCACCTTATTTTGAAGAAGCATTTGAAAGTCCGAAATATTTTTGCTAGATGGATGCCGCATCTGTTGACTGATGAACAAAACAGACAACGGGTTAAAGTGGCCAAAAAGATGCTTCCAATGTTTTAAACTTGTGACAAAAAGCAGTTTGCAATTTATATGATTTAACTCAAGTAAAAACGCTGGTCAGATTCTACATTTATTAAACTAATATCATTCTATTTACAACATAACTTTGGCCATGAAGAACCAACCCAGATATGAATGACAGCCAGCGTTGGCTCAGCTAAACACGTCAAAATAAGTCCCATGTCACTTTTTTACATAGCCATAATGTTGAATTCCCAAAGTTTAGTTGTTTATTTCAAAAATATCGATGGTAGTTGAAAATTCTAATTCCATCCAAGTTAAACAAAAATGTCTTAGGTGTAATTACACAAATATTGAATTGAAAATACCGATTTTCTTTGGGTATGTGCTAAATTTTCCAAGAGTGTCCAATTTTTGGCCAATTTTACTATAGGAATGATAGGGAACGAAATGGGACATTTACTGGAATGTGTGGAGCTCTATGGAAAACTTATCAATAAATCTGAAATCTAGCGTATGTTGAGAGGAAACATTGCTGCTACTTCGCTGAAAATGTTATTGAAAAATCTTTATTCAGTAAAATGTTATGATAAATTAAACATGAATGTATTAACATTAAGTCTATGGGAAAATTTCTGGTGGGGCTTAATTTATTTTGACCAGTTTAGTAAGATTGCAGACCTTTAAGCCCAGTACGTGCTGTTTAGAGGATAATAAGGTGCAGCATGGCATAGTACATGCGGTCTGGCATAGCACAAGCCACTACATAGGATTCCAGCTGACTTAGACCCTGCACATGGTGGACCTGCATAGCCATGAATATCTGAAGAGATAGCTGACTGATACAGTTAGAGTCACCAAGGTCGCCAGGCTGGGTCTGCCCTAGCATCTAGTGTAGCACTATGTCAGAGTATGAGCCTGCAAGTCAGGGTGGTGGACACGGTCGCAGCCACAGAGTCTGTGGTGGACTTGATCCAGCCAATTGGTGTCTGCGGACCCCTAACTGAAACAGGTTAATCAGACAGACAGCTTGAAGGCTTAAAGGGTGTAAGTACAAGCAGGCAAGTCAGTGCATGATTCGGATCCTGCAATAGAGGAAATGAGTTGATTTCAGATAGAAATTAATTCCCCCCTTCCCCCTAGATTGACCTTGAAATCAAATGCAAATCCAACTACTGGAATGCCAGGAGTGTAAAATTTACACTTTCCTAACTTATATCTGGGTTGTTTCTTTCCAAATGTTGAACAAAGGTGGAGAAAGGGGTTGGTGGTGGGTATCCAAATGCTGTCCTGCAAACAGCTCGCAAGCAGAATGATAACTGAGCCCAGATTTTGTCTGGGACAGCTGAGTATGCATAAATTCTATAAATAACAATTTGTCGTAGAGACCTAATGTCAAATGCACACCCTAGTACAGGGCTGCAGAATAGTTACAAGTATCATATAAACTATATTTATTCCAAAATAAATAACAAATGTGGTCACAGGTGATGAAAATTAGGTCTATTATTTTGAGCCCGTCAGAAAGTTTAGCGAGAAAATCTGGGCCTCCAAACATAGCAGACGCCCAATAATTGCCAAACGGTCTTTGAGTGCATGGAAGGTTTGGTATGCAATTTTCTTCTCTGGTGAAGGAGTCACAATAAAAGTGCCGATGGAAAATGACAAAAAAACATCACCGTAAAGCACTAGAAAGACATAGTACTGGAGGAGCCGAAAAATATTATCAGAAACGACGTCCTGTCACTGGTTTTAAACACATCCGTCTTCTACACGGCAATGTCCCTGCTCTTGCCTCCGAAATAGTTACGCGTTTTGGAAGA
Source organism: Loripinus fragilis (assembly GCA_964019695.1). Lineage (NCBI taxonomy): Eukaryota > Metazoa > Mollusca > Bivalvia > Lucinida > Lucinidae > Loripinus > Loripinus fragilis. The sequence goes on along the minus strand of OZ026526.1, from coordinate 84,067,924 downwards.
AAGAAAAAGTAACTGTTTTGCCTCACCTCCCGTATTCTCTAGATCTTGCCCTATGTGATTTCTTTATGTTTCCGAAATTGAAATAATTCCTTGCTTGGCGGAAATACTAGTCCTGACAGGCTCTTGGATCTGCTATTCATCAGTACCTTATTACTGTGCCCAAATCAGCGTACCGTGACGCCTTCAGGAAGTGGATACATCGGTTGAAGCTTTGCATTTCTAGCCACGGAGAGTTCTTTGATGGCATGGAATGAGCACTTTTGGGCTTACTTGAAATTTGAAGTCTCCAGATAGAAATAAGCAATTCTTTTCGAACATCCCTCGTATGTCTTTTGTTTGTCATGCTTTCGCGTCTGTTCATTGCTGCCTTGTGGTGACCTGCTGGGAAAGGGCTGACCTCTTGGCTCTTATTTGTGATGTTTATTGTGTTTTTGTCACTTTCCCATGTGGTATCATGGGTCAGGTGTGGTACTTAATTGTATCGATTCCTGATCTTTGCCATCTTTTTTACTTTGTTCAAGCTCTTGTCTTTGGTCAGGCTTGAACTGACATCTTTGCAGGTTCCTAAGACTCTGTAGTAAACTGTCATTGTACGACAAGGACTATATTTTAAACACCAACCTCTGGGCAAACTGTGTTGAAAGAACATCAGTCTACTGGAAGCTGTGCTCTTACATATACCAGGGTTCAAACAGGCAAGTTTCTGTAAAATTCATTCTAAAAGCCTCTCCTACAGTTTTCAAGGACTAAAAGCTTATGAAAAATACTAATCTAAGTGTTAAAATTCTACTTCAGAAATGCAAGACTGAGATAAAGGAGACAAAATAGTATTAAGTACAATGTATAAGAAAACTAGAGGACCTGAAGGTCCTGAAGCGCTCAACTGATCTGCTTAATAATGTTAAAATATATCAGGGTCAACTTAGGCTAACCAATTAAACACATTTTGTTTTACCATATATGCGGGTTGCGGCCATTTTGGTCAAATAACCTAAAACAATAAAAAGAATACTCCATATGAAGTTTGAGTTTTAACAGCCAAGTGTTTTCTGAGAAAAAGATGTTTCGATATGTATGTGGCAGTCTACATGATTCCGGCTTAAAAAGTTTATGATAAAAATTTCAAGATTTTTCCCATATGAATGCATTAGGAATCGAATTTGACCTTACCGTAAAGTAGGTCAAGGCCAACCCAGAATAATCATTTGTGCAAAGTTGATAGGGCCCACATCTCCATTGCTTAATGCCAAGTCCCAAGGTCATCGGCCTTCTGGTTCAGGAGAAAAAGATGTTTAAAGGGGTTTTACCATATATTGGTGTGGTGGCCATCTTGGTCAGGTGATCAAAACAGTTTGCATAATTTTGGCTAACCTGTCATAAGGAGACTACATATTAAATTTGAGTTCAATTGGCCTAGTGGTTTCTGAGAAAAACTATGTTTTAATATATTGATGGAACTCAATATAAGGGACCTTGGCTGAAAGGTTAAAGGTCAACCATGACCTTTAGAACTTATCTATAGCCATTGTCTCATTATGTTAAACATATCAAGTGAGAATAATGACTTTGGCTTCAACAGTTTTCAAAAAATAGACTTTTCAAAAAAAAAAAAATCCCATTTAAATGCATTAGGATGCAAATTTGACCTTGACGTTTAGTAGATCAAGGTCAACCTAGGATTATTATTTGAACAAACTTGATAGGCCCCACATCCCCAATGCTACATACCAAGTCCCAAGGTCATTGGCGATTTGGTTCTGGAAAAGGTGTTTTACAATATATGGGCGAGGCAGCCATCTTGGTCATGTGACCAAGGCCACTTGGATGAACTTTTGTTTCCACATCCAATGGATTCTCCATATGAAATTTGACTTCAGTTGGCCCAGTGGTTTCTGAGAATACTATGTTTTAATTTATTGATGGAACTCAATATGAGCGACCTTGGCTAAAAGGTTAAAGGTCAACCATAACCTTTAGAACTTACATATAGCCATTGTCTCATTATGTTTAACATATCAAGTGAGAATAATGACTTTGGCTTCAACAGTTTTCCAAAAAAAATCCCATTTAAATGCATTAGGATGCAAATCTGACCTTGACGTTAAGTAAGACAAGGTCAACCTAGGATTATTATTTGAACAAACTTGGTAGGCCCTACATCCCCAATGCTACATACCAAGTCCCAAGGTCATTGGCGTTCTGGTTCTGGAGAAGAAGATTTTTAAAGGTTTTTACCATATATAGGCATGGCGGCCATCTTGGTCATGTGACCAGGACCATTTGAACCAACTTTCGTTTCCCATCCTAAGGAGTCTCCATATGAAATTTGAGTTCAATTGGCCCAGTGTTTTCAGAGGAGAAGAGGTTTGAAAATGTTGACGGACGACGGACAGACGGACGCCGGAGTCATTGGTATACTATTAGCTCACCAATGAGCCTTCCACTCGGGCGAGCTAAAAATTAGTATAAAATTGTTGTGCCTATATTTGGTGCAGCATTCCGGTGAGCTAAAAATTAGTATAAAAATGTTGTGCCTATATTTGGTGCAGCATATGCTGCACCAAATAAAGGCACAACAATTTAATACTGATTTAGTCTCTCTCAACAGTGCTAAGTCCTACAGTAAATAATAGAATTCAAGGACTTTTCAAGGCTTCTCAGTGATTTTCAAGTACTTTTCAAAGTAAGTAAGGGTGCAAAGATCTCAAGTACCACACCTGACCCAGGATACCAATGGGAAAGTGACAAACTCACAGTAGACACCACAAACGAGAGCCAAGAGGTCAGCCCTTTCCCAGCAGGTGACCACAAAGTACATATAAACAGACGCGCACAAAGACATCGCAAACACACGACAGAACAAAAACATAAAAGATCCAAAAAAGAAGTACCGCCTTGGAACGGTCAGTAAAATATTTTACTGGTGGGCTTAAACCGGTTTAATGGCAGATTTAATTTTCATGGACTTTTCAAGAAAATCCTTTAACTTCAAGTACATTTCAAGCCTGTGCCAACCCTGTATACTACTCAATTTTTTATAAGCATCACTATTCAGATTTCCATAGGGCTCGATGCATTGAGCCTACCCTTTTGACACCGGATAACATTTGGGTTAAAACATATTTTGCAACAGGACATATCAGAATCTATATTTTATGGGGATTTAGTTTATTAATTCAATAGAATTATTGAAAAAAAAAACAACAACAACTAATTTTAGTGATTCAAAAAGATAATCAAACGTTATATAAAAGTTGTTTATAACTTGGATGTCATGGGATAGTCTGCTTGCCTGGTTTTAAACCCAATCACCGTTTCTAGTTATGGCTGCACGATGGTGGGTCAGGCTTTAGACTCAATATCAGCTTTGAAGTAAAGCTTTAATTGGGGGGGGGGGGGGGGGTGGTGCCTGATGCTTATCTGTAGCTGGGCCCATCCTGGCTCAACTTGAGGTTTTCTAAAGCTCAGACTATCTGTGAGTTGTGAGCCTTTTTCTTTGTTTCATCAAGGTGTGTTAATTTGATTAGAATTTTTCTCCATGATGATACATTGCAATAGTTAGAAGGCCTCCATGCGAGCTGAACATTTTTTTGTACTTCAACAACAGCAGAATAAAGGGCGAAGATTTGGTACCAGTAAAATACATTTAAGCTCCCCGGTGGCTTAGGCTGCTGTCCGTTCCAAGGCGGTGGTTCTGTTATTGTTGTGTTGTTTCTCCCAATGTGGGAGTCTCTGTAATCGTTCTACGTTTTGTTGTACGTTACTTTATATTAATTCTAGTTTTGCAATCATCTTGATGGGGAAGAGACAGCTGTTTGCTTTGCTTAGTTTGTCTTCCTGGTGTCTCTTGCTTAATGTGTGGCTCTTCCTGAGGTGCCAGAGTTTGTGGTATTTCCTGATCATTCTCATATATCACTATTTTGACGTATTTCTGAAAACTAAACGAAATTTTCAGTGGTAATTGAAAATACATTGGGCTACAGTTGTTTTATGCAAATTGCTCGCTAGATAGCCCCTTGGATGCCCAATGGTTGGGAAATGCAAAATGTGTCTTTTTGAAACTCCATAAAAACATTTTTTTCTCCATTATATATACTGAGCATAAGAAGAAACATGAACAGGGTTGCCACTCAATATCCATTTCAAAATTCCCTGACTTTTCACTGACTTTTCCCTGACTATCAACCATTTTCCAGACCCTTTTGGAAGGCCAATTTTAGCCATTTTCATCCTTCGACTATTCGAAGATTTTGCACAAATATTTGAACTTGCTGATTTAATCTTTAAAGAAAAATCTTCAACCATGAATATTAGAAAAGGAATGTTCCTGAACATAAATTGCTTGCAATTCATGTTCAGGAACATTCCTTTTCTAATATTGCTTGCAAATTATGGAAACTAAAATTTCCAGAAGCCTGTTGACTAGCATCTTTTTAGGAAAATTTTGAAATTCCCTGACTTTTCCATGACTTTTTTCATTTTATTTAAATTTCCCTGACTGAAAATGTAATTCCCTGACTTTTCCCTGACCTGGAAAATTTTTCATTTTCCAGAACTTTTTCCCTGACCGTGGCAAACCTGATGAAATATCATTGAATAGCACATTGTCAAACTTTCAATATCTGTTTGAAACCCATTCGTTACTGATATGGTAAGTTATGGACCAAATTCTAACCATTGAAAATAATGCACTTTTTTACATTTTTCGACCAAGTGGCGTCCATGGCACCGTCAAGTGAGTGATTTGCATAAAAAGGTGTAGTATATGTTGATGCTTATCAAAAATTTGAGTAGTATATTACAAAAAAGAGGACCATAGGGCCCTGGGTTGCTCATCAGAGATAGCTGTTCATAAGGTCAGGGAAAAGCATCATCTAGCCCACAAACCAGCTTTGATGATGGATCTGACAGCATTTTTAAATAAGACGTGGAGTTTGTAAAACTTCTCCCCGTACATCGAAACAGTGTTGATAGTTTTTCATATTCTGGTCCTTCAGGAATATTTTCGGTTCTGACGATAAGCAGAATACAGCTTAAGCCTGTGCTAGGGAGTGTGAGAACTGTTGCACTTTCCGTAAGTTCTCATGAACAGACTCAATTAAACCGAGTCTGCTGTTTTTGTTATATAGTAGGTTCTCTCTTTTTCTGAAGGATCCATTTTCCAGATTAATAACATGAAATTGAAGTTAAACAATGGAATTTTCTAATGTTTTCCTACTAGAAGCTTTTGTAAAATATGTGACCCCTGGGGAAGGGACCATTTTTGGCCCCAGAGGTATAAGGACCTCAGACAGTCTTAATGAAGAATTGCCCATAAAAATGACTAGAGAAAAGTTTCAAAGAAAATGATATTTTTCTATGAAAAAGACAGTAGGGTCAACCTGCGACTTATCCACAAAAGCCGTTTTCTCATTGGACAAGTATCAATTGAAAATATGGGTTGAAAACTCTGTTTTTGCTATTCAACATATAGAAAATAGAAAAAGTTTTACTGAAGTGCTCCCCCCCACCCCCCGTGACCAAACTAATCCTTTTGCATACAGTTGTAGTTTTACATTTCACACATCATATAAAAACGGCATGATTGGTCACGGGGGGAACGCTGTCAAAATGCTCAAAAACACTTTAGTACAAAAACGTATTAGAAACTTATTTTTTCAAAACCTGTAGGTAAATATCAATTTGCAATGGCATGTATCAGGGCTTTAGTTATGAGTGCTTATAAAGTAATTAATTGTCTCATTTCTCAACCAAAACATATGTTTTGTGTACTCAAAAGAACCGTCTCAATGAGACGGTTCTTTTAAGCACCAAATTATTGGATAAATCTAATGTGTAAGAAAATATTAACGATTTTACGCTCAAAAAATGTGTTTATCTAGACTATGATATATACAGTATGCAGATATTATACACCTCAGTGCACAAGTCATACTGGTTGACCTTGAAACATTACAGGTAATAGTCAAAAGTAATTGACAGAACACTTCTTTTGATGAAACAATGAAATCTTCTCAATCCCAATTTTAAGCAAACGCATCACTCTTGTCTCAAGTTATATGCCGCAAACATAATATTTACATGTATTTAGATGAATACTCGACGAAACTCTGACTTTTTGTGAAATAAAATTTGGTCACAAAATATACCCCACCCCCTTAACCCTAGAGTTCTGACATGAGTATGCAATATTTTCAAAATATTTTTATTTTGCTAGGTGCACTAAATGTAAAGGTTTGATTTAAGCCCAAAACTATAGTTGTCAGTAATGTGTTATCCTTGCGACAGGCTGTCAAAATTTGGGCAGATTGAATAGGAAACTGTCCGAGGTCCTTTGGGGTTTAACTTAATTTTTTCTATAGTCTGACAGAAGTTTCGGTGGACCATGATTCGAATACCATACAAAATGTTTTTACATATTTGGAAAGCTGAGACCTTCTACTATGAGAATCTGATTGATGACACCTTGTCACTCTGGGGCAATTGGAATAATCAAGATGGCGTTCAAGATGACCACCATAAAAGAAAAAAAAGACTAATATTATACTGTATAACCATCCTTTTACTGTCTGCTTGGAGAGTTAAAGATGCAATATAGCATATGCTGATGCTTTTGGGTCATAAGTATGTAGTTTATTCCCAGTATTTAGATTTAGGGCATTCAGGATTGCTTTAGGATGGAAAAATGACCGAATTCTACAGTTGAACTCAATTACCCTTTATACAGAACAATTTGGCAACAGCCATGTGACTAATAGTAAAAAATTGTGAGAACACATATTTTAGAATATTAATATATGCATAACTGCTGCCATGGCAACATACATTATACGTATCACTTAATTTTATCAGAACTGCTTGCGCCTTTGATTGTATTACATGTTAGAAGCAATTTGAATCTTTTGTAAGAACATGCAAAATTTTGAAAATTTAGATGTTTTTGGAATTTTGATTACACAAAAGCTGCTAAAATGCCCGAAGGACCCTTTTGTCAGATCCGTGCTCATGTATAATGAATAACTCTTGTATCAGAAACATAAAACACTGAATAAGTGTCACCTAGGCTTTTTATGTGTAAACCATAAACAAACATGACTAGGAGTGAGCGCCCTATACATACCGAAAACTTAAATGATATGTCATAGATACAATCATACATTCTGTGATTTTTTTTTAAAAAAGCAGATCATTTGGCTTGAATATTATCAACACTTACATGGAATGTTCAGAGAGTGTCACCATTGTATAAAGCCAGCTTCCAAAGCAAAATTTCCCAATCGCTTGTTACAACATCTTTCTGCAGAAAGTTATTATTTTCAACAATAGAAAATGTTCTACTAGATTATGAATAGATCAAATAATATATGTACAGTTTTGATAAGCACATGCTGCTGCAGATGCGTCACTGTCATTTTGAAATGACCTAAATCATGAGAAAACCTGTCTTTGGGCGTTTAGATTAAGACACAATGCCTGATGCTAGCAAGTGTTTGAAAGGAAAAGAAACTATAAACATCATATCGGAGCAGCCAAAAGCGAAGGTGTCAATCAAACTGCAAATTTGCAGATTCTAGATGTGCAGGCTGGTTTTCAGCTTTGATGATATAAACCTAAAGCAGGGTTTCCTATATTGAGTGTAGTATAACCATTCAATATCTGGTTAAAATAGTAGGCTCGTAATGGTTTTGTTTTTCTTGTTACAACACAATGAAGTACCATGATATACACATGATATTGTACATGATAGCCTCGCCTTATTACAAGAACATCTTAAAGACACACATGGTGACTGACATTCGCAGGAACACTCAATATATCTTAGAACTTCCTCAGGGGCAAGTCACACATTCTTTGGCGGAGTCACAGAGACAATTCTTAAGTCGTTTCATCTTTTGCCCATCATAACTGTCTAGTGGGTCAGTATCAGCAGCATGAAGAAATTGAAGAAGATTGTTGGCTCTAATAATTTTTCAGCGCAGTTCATTAAAATAATTTCCCATTTTAAAAGGATTGGCTATAACATTAATGTATCGCAACAGATTGCATGCTTGGTGGTCAACCCAATCACGGTTGGCAACTTTACTTTCCTCTTTAATTGCACGCCGGTGGGTCTGACTTCAGACTCTATGACGGTTGACTTGAAGACTTATCTATTGATGAGATGGTAGGGGCCTGATGCTTTGGCAGTTGTCAGGCCCACCAAGGTTTACCTATTGGATTTCTTTTTCTCTGGTATTCAGTTTTATTTACTGTTGAGTCCTTATCATAGCTTTATCTCCTTTTTACATCTTGATATATATGTTCTAGGAGATGATGCATTGATAAGTTAGGGGTCTTTCATGCAAACCAAATATCTATGTGTCTTGGTCCACATCTGAATTAAGGGTGAGGTTGGCGCCCTGAAACCTGTTTAAGCCCTCCATTTAAATATTTTTACTTACCGTTCCAAGGCGGTATTTCTTTGTGGATCATTTACGTTTTTTTCTGTCTTGTGTTTGTTATGCATTTGTGCGCGTCTGTTTATTTGTGCCTTGTGGTCACCTGCTGGAGAAGGGATGACTTCTTGGCTCTCGTTTGTGGTGTCTAACTATAAGTTTGTCACTTTCCCAGAGGTATCCTGGGTTAGGTGAGGTGTGGTACTTGATTGTATCGATTCCTGATCTTTGCACCCTAACTTACTTTGCTCTTGAGTAAGTTTTAAAGTTAATTGAGTTTTTCTGTGAAGGTCAGTAACCATGTGTGTCTTTAAGAAGTACTTTTAATAAGGCGAGTATTCTGCGCATGGTAAGGTACTGCATTGTGTTGTAAGGAGAAATTAAAACCATCATGAGTCTGCTGTTTTAACAAGAAATTGAATGGTTATACTACACTCAATAGCCTAAAACAGCCTGCCCATCTAGCATCTGCAGTTCGATTGACACCTTCCGTTTGGATGCATCTATAGTTGTTTTTATTCCAAATTTCAAACCACTTTCTAGCACCCAGTGTTGTGTCTTGCTCGATCTAAACGCCCATAGACAGGATTTCTCGTAATCTAGGTCATTTCAAAAGGACAGTGGCGCATCTGCAGCAGCATGTGCTTATCAAAACTGTACATAGATTCTTTTGCCTATTCATAATCAAGTTGAACATTTTCTATTATTGAAATAAATATCTACGCCCTAGATTCTGTTGTTAAAACACAAAATTGTTTAGCTCACATGGAGGCTTCCTAACTAATGAAACGTATCATCACAGAGAAACAATACGTTTTTGGTAGGTGTATTGGACGTTCAATCCTAGTCATGTTTATTAGAAAATGGGTTTACAGTATTTCACAAGACTAAATGGGCCCATAATCGATACTATCAGTTGTATTTTTGACCATTTGAGTCATACTTGCATGCATATATGAGCCATGACATGAGATCTAACAATGTGGTATGTGCGACAAGCAAAGGCTCAGACCAGCCTGCGCATAGCGCAGTCTGATCAGAGCCTTTGCTAGTCCCTTGGATATTCTATATCTATTCAGCTACTGGTCGAACATCATTTGGAGTTTCTAAGCTTAAGGGGAGGTTGCACAGACCCGTACGAGTCTACACTTGTCAAAATGCCACATTGTTGGAAATCACATGTCGCGGGTCATATGCGTTAACGTAGGTATGCCCCTGATGCATATAGTATCATTTGCTTAAATGAGGTGGATGTTTGTTTGAACTTTTGTCTTTGGTCAGTCTTGAACTGACATCTCTGCAGGTTCCGGAGAGCCTGTAGTGTACTGTCATTGTACGACAAGGACTATTGTTCAAACACCAGCCTCTGGGCAAACTATATTTAAAGAGCAACAGCATATTGGGGGATGTGCACTTACATATTTTACTCAAAAATCACATATATTTTAGCCATCTTCTGTAGAGGCTGGGTAACCTAGTAATTATTACTACAAAACCCTTTTTAAATTCTAACATTTGAATTCAGGAGATATTTAGGTAAATAAGGGAAAACTGGAAGCACTGCTAGTGGCCATATTATTTGACAGGTCTAATTCGCTAAAACATTTTCGCAGGTCGTTTAATGACCATTTTTGCCAAACAATTTTGAATTCTGAAGATTATCAAAAAAAAACAAATAAGCCATGCCACCCTTGGTGGCCATGTTTTTTCTATGTTGTTTATTTTGTTTGTTTGATTTGATTCTTTACGTCCCATCAACAATCTTTCAGTTAACCGGGGACGGGTCTTTCTGGGTTGAACCAGTACTAAGCTAGGATAAATGTGTCTTGCTCTAGGACCACAACGCTGGACGCCGGTGAGGCTCGAACCCGCGGCCACTCGGTCTCAAGTTAAGCACTCTACCACTGAGCCACTGCGCTTCCTGTTGTTTGTTTTAGATGGTTCAAATTCATATGCGCAGTCTGATCAGAGCCTTTCCTAGTCACTTGAAAATTATATGAATATTAAGCTACTGATCGAACATGATTTGGAGTTTCTTAGCAAAAAAGGAGGCTGCACAGGCTCGTCTGAGTTTATTCATGAAGTTTGATGAGTGGCTTCGGGTAGATGTTTTTTTTTAAAGTTTTCCATGAAGCAGTAAGCCCCATGATTTTGACAGATAAAATTTGGTTTACTCTTCTTGCTGATGGTCTTCTTGAGATCGATCATTTATGCTAAATTATTTTTACTTCTGACAATTTTTTTCTAAGATGTTTCCAGTTTCTTATATATGCATATACAAGACCAGCCATGTTTTTTAAGAGAGCAAATCTGTATTAGATCTTTTTGTTAAAGGTCAACCAATGACCCAATTCTGCCAATTATAGTGAAAGGATCCATCAGAAACAGAGAGAACCTACAATTATAAGAAAACAGCAGATTCAGTTTAATTGAATCTGTTCATAAGAACTAATGGAAAGTGCAACAATTCTCACACCCATGAATTCTGATCAGCGGCTTCAAAGATTTTAAAATTTCTCTGCATACCTTAGTAGCCATGAGTCCCCCTGGCAGATCAATTTAGTTGTACCTTTTTTGTATAAGGTCACCTAGTTATCATCTCTGTTAACATTTGTATAGAGGTACATTGGTGAAACCAGCCATTCACCCTGGTGGGATCAAACTTATTTATAGTATTTCTGCTGGTCATATTGTGACCATTGCCGGGCCGGATCAAATTTATTTATAGTATTTCTGTTGGTCACATTGTGACCATTGCTGGCCAATTGTTCTCAATTCTGACCATTGATTTCAGATATGTTGTCTTTCATAGGTACATAGGGGAACTGGCCACACCGCATGGTGGCCATTTTTTTTGACAAATCAAATTTGTTTCATTTATATTCGTAGGGCACCTTAAGACCATTCTTGTCCGATAAGTGCAATTACAGACAGTGTATGCATAAGATTTATTTATAAGAGACAGAATGAAGCATGCAATTCTTTTTTATAACTTCAATATAGATTATCCTTCATTGGGCCCTAAAGTAAATAGAGCAGACTTGTATACTCTTTAAAGAGCTTGGTAACCGCATTAAGGGTCAGGGAATCCGCTCTAAATGGGGTGTTATGAAAGAAGAGTATCAACTCTTACAGACAGTAGATGCAGAATATTAACAGCGGATGATAAATATTATAGCACACAGTGGATGCATAATATTATAACAGCCAGCAGATGCAGAATATAATAACAGGCATCAGATGCAGAATATTGTAACAGGCAGCAGATTTAGAAAATTATAACAGGCAGCCGATGCAAAATATTATAACAGGCAGCAGATGCAAAATATTATAACACGCAGCAGATGCAGAATATTATAACATGCAGAATATTATAACAGGCAGCAGATGCAGAATATTATAACAGGCAGCCGATGCAGAATATTATAACAGACAGTGAATGCAGAATATTATAACAGGCAGCAGATTTAAAAAATTATAACAGGCAGCCGATGCAAAATATTATAACAGGCAGCAGATGCAAAATATTATAACAGGCAGCAGATGCAGAATATTATAACATGCAGAATATTATAACAGGCAGCAGATGCAGAATATTATAACAGGCAGCCGATGCAGAATATTATAACAGACAGTGAATGCAGAATATTATAACAGACAGCAGATGCAGATGATTATAACAGGCAGCAGATGCAGAATATTATAACAGACAGTGGATGCAGAATATTATAACAGACAGTGAATGCAGAATATTATAACAGACAGCAGATTCAGATGATTATAACAGGCAGCAGATGCAGAATATTATAACAGACAGCGGATGCAGAATATTATAACAGGCAGCAGATGCAGAATATTATAACAGACAGCGGATGCAGAATATTATAACAGACAGTGCATGCAGAATATTATAACAGACAGAGGATGCAGAATATTATAACAGAGGATGCAGGATATACAGACAGAGGATGCAGAATATTATAACAGACAGAGGATGCAGGATATTATACAGACAGAGGATGCAGGATATTTTAACAGACAGAGGATGCAGGATATTTTAACAGACAGAGGATGCAGGATAATAATAATTACAAACATATACAGACAGCAGATGCAGAATAGTGCTACAGACAGATGCAGATATTGGAGATTATAATAGATAGATGCAGGATATAATCTCCTTCATTTCAACCAGAAGTATACAGAGCTGACTTGTAAACTCAGTTTAAAGCTTCGTAGCATCCATTAAGGGTCAGGGAATCCGCTCTAAATGGGGTGTTATGAAAGAAGAGTATCAACTCTTACAGACAGTAGATGCAGAATATTAACAGCGGATGATAAATATTATAGCACACAGTGGATGCAGAATATTATAACAGCCAGCAGATGCAGAATATAATAACAGGCATCAGATGCAGAATATTGTAACAGGCAGCAGATTTAGAAAATTATAACAGGCAGCCGATGCAAAATATTATAACAGGCAGCAGATGCAAAATATTATAACACGCAGCAGATGCAGAATATTATAACATGCAGAATATTATAACAGGCAGCAGATGCAGAATATTATAACAGGCAGCCGATGCAGAATATTATAACAGACAGTGAATGCAGAATATTATAACAGGCAGCAGATTTAAAAAATTATAACAGGCAGCCGATGCAAAATATTATAACAGGCAGCAGATGCAAAATATTATAACAGGCAGCAGATGCAGAATATTATAACATGCAGAATATTATAACAGGCAGCAGATGCAGAATATTATAACAGGCAGCCGATGCAGAATATTATAACAGACAGTGAATGCAGAATATTATAACAGACAGCAGATGCAGATGATTATAACAGGCAGCAGATGCAGAATATTATAACAGACAGTGGATGCAGAATATTATAACAGACAGTGAATGCAGAATATTATAACAGACAGCAGATTCAGATGATTATAACAGGCAGCAGATGCAGAATATTATAACAGACAGTGGATGCAGAATATTATAACAGACAGCAGATGCAGAATATTATAACAGACAGCGGATGCAGAATATTATAACAGGCAGCAGATGCAGAATATTATAACAGACAGCGGATGCAGAATATTATAACAGACAGTGCATGCAGAATATTATAACAGACAGAGGATGCAGAATATTATAACAGAGGATGCAGGATATACAGACAGAGGATGCAGAATATTATAACAGACAGAGGATGCAGGATATTATACAGACAGAGGATGCAGGATATTTTAACAGACAGAGGATGCAGGATATTTTAACAGACAGAGGATGCAGGATAATAATAATTACAAACATATACAGACAGCAGATGCAGAATAGTGCTACAGACAGATGCAGATATTGGAGATTATAATAGATAGATGCAGGATATAATCTCCTTCATTTCAACCAGAAGTATACAGAGCTGACTTGTAAACTCAGTTTAAAGCTTCGTAGCATCCATTGAGGGTCAGGGACTAGGCTATAAACGGAGTGAAATGATAGTTGAGAGCATCTTATTTGCAAGAGGCTCTAACGGACAGCAGACAAAGAAGATTTGCGGACAGTGAATGCAGGAATTGCCAATTTGCTTGAGCAAATGGTGGCATGAGCAAATGGTGCAAACCCAGACCAGACCATTCCAGTAGGAGCAGTCTGATCATTGTTTACACTATTTCCTATTTAAAGACCATTCCATGCCAGAGCAAATAATGTAAACACTAATCAGACTGTTCATTTAGGAGTAATCTGATTTGGGTTTTGTCTATTTGCACAGACATAACATGGTCCTAAAAGGTAGCGTTAAGATAACAAATGTTGACAACACAGATCAGACTTTCCTGCAGGAGCCATCTGATCTGGATTACTCATTTGCTATATCATCACTACCTCTTAAATCAACATCAGACACAGAATGCAGGAGACAGCAAATTTTCTGAGCATATAACGCTAACTTAGATCAGACCATTCCATCGAGAGCATTCTGATCAATGTTTACACTATTTGCCACTCAGGAACTATCCTTCATACAACTCATCATGTCTGAGCACAAAATGTAAACAGGCATAATAAGGTGCTAAAAGGGTAGTGTTAAGATGGCTAAAAATGAAAACACAGATCAAAATTTCCTTCAGGAGCAGTCTCATCTGGGTTAAATATTTGCTCAGGAACTATAAGCTGCTAAGAAGGTGTGTTTTAATGGCAAATATTGTAAACACAGATATGTTGATCTTTTAGAGCAGTCTGATCATGGTTTACATTATTTGCCGCCTCAAGCCTACCTTTTACACTTAAGCTTAAAATGTAGTGTTAAATTGGCTGATAGTAAAAACACAGATCATACTTTCTTTCAGGAGCAGTCACATCTAAGTAAACTATTTACTCAGGCACTAAAAGGCGTTTTGGAGGTAGTGTTTAAATGGCAAGTATTGTAAACACAGATGAGATTGTCTTTTAGAGCAGTCTGATCAGGGTTTACACTATTTGCAACCTCAAGCCTACCTTTTACACACCTTTTCTTGCCCACCTTACCTTGCCTGAGCAAGCAGTTTAAAAACTAACCAGACTGTTCCTTCAGGAGTAGTCTAATCTGGGTCTAAACCATTTTCTCAGGCATGATAAGGTGTTTAAAAGATAGTGTTAAGATAACAAATAGTGACAACACAGATCCAACTTTTCTTCAGATGCAGTCTGATCTGGTATAACTATTTGCTCAGGCACGATAAGGAGTCTAAATGGTAGTGATGAAATGGCAAAATGTTGTAATCACAGATATGACTGGCTGTAAGAGCAGTCTCATCAGTGTTTACACTATTTGCCACTTCAAAACTACCATTTACACATCATATATTGCCTGAGTAAAAAAAGACCATACTGTTACTTTAGATAAGGTCAGATCTGGCTTTACTCTATTTACTCAGGCATGATAAGGTGTTTGAAAGATATTCTTGAAATAGCAAATAATGTTAACACAGATCAGAACAACTCTTAGAGCAGTCTGACAAGTGTTTACCCAATTTGTCATTCCATTCTAAGAACTCTTTCACACCTATTCATGCATGAGCAATAAGTGAAACATTGATCAGTCAACTCATGAAGGAGCAATATGATCAGTTTTTACACAACTTGCTTAATCATCACTACCTTTTTACTATATATCAGAAAAAGCGAGAGACAACAATTTTTCTTAGCATAAAGCGCTTACTCAGATCAGACCATTCCATCAAGAGCATTCTGATCATTGTTTACACTATTTGCCATTCAGGGACTAGCTTTCACACAACTCATCATGTCTTAGCAAAAAAAGTAAACATTGATCAGACCTTTCCTTAAGGAGTGGTCTGATCTGGTTTTGGCTCTATTTGCATGAGCATAATAAGAAGCTTAAAAGGTAGTGTTAAATTGGCTGATAGTAAAAACACAGATCATACTTTCTTTCAGGAGCAGTCACATCTAAATTAACTATTTACTCAGGCACTAAAAGGCGTTCAGAAGGTAGTGTTTAAATGGCAAATATTGTTAACACAGGTGAGATTGTCTTTTAGAGCAGTCTGATCAGGGTTTACACTATTTGCAACCTCAAGCCTACCTTTTACACACCTTTTCTTGCCCACCTTACCTTGCCTGAGCAAGCAGTTTAAAAACGTACCAGACTGTTCCTTCAGGAGTAGTCTAATCTGGGTCTAAACCATTTTCTCAGGCATGATAAGGTGTTTAAAAGATAGTGTTAAGATAACAAATAGTGACAACACAGATCAGACTTTTCTTCAGATGCAGTCTGATCTGGTATAACTATTTGCTCAGGCATGATAAGGAGTCTAAATGGTAGCGATGAAATGGCAAAATGTTGTAATCACAGATATGACTGGCTGTAAGAGCTGTCTCATCAGTGTTTACACTATTTGCCACTTCAAAACTACCATTTACACACCATATATTGCCAGAGTAAAAAAAGACCATACTGTTACTTTAGAAGAGGTCAGATCCGGCTTTACTCTATTTGCTCAGGCATGATAAGGTGTTTGAAAGATATTCTTGAAATAGCAAATAATGTTAACACAGATCAGAACTACTCTTAGAACAGTCAGACAAGTGTTTACCCAATTTGTCATTCCATTTTAAGAACTCTTTCACACCTATTCATGCATGAGCAATAAGTGAAAACATTGATCAGTCAACTCATGAAGGAGCAATATGATCAGTTTTTACACAACTTGCTAAATCATCACTACCTTTTTACTATATATCAGAGAAGGGAGAGACAACAATTTTTCTTAGCATAAAGCTCTTACTCAGATAAGACCATTCCATCAAGAGCATTCTGATCATTGTTTACACTATTTGCTATTCAGGGACTAGCTTTCACACAACTCATCATGTCTTAGCAAAAAAAGTAAACATTGATCAGACCTTTCCTTAAGGAGTGGTCTGATCTGGTTTTGCATCTATTTGCATGAACATAATAAGAAGCTTAAAATGTAGTGTTAAATTGGCTGATAGTAAAAACACAGATCATACTTTCTTTCAGGAGCAGTCACATCCTAAATTCACTATTTACTCAGGCACTATAAGGCTTTTAGAAGGTAGTGTTTAAATGGAAAATATTGTTAACACAGATGAGATTGTCTTTTAGAGCAGTCTGATCAGGGTTTACACTATTTGCAACCTCAAGCCTACCTTTTACACACCTTTTCTTGCCCACCTTACCTTGCCTGAGCAAGCAGTTTAAAAAAGTACCAGACTGTTCCTTCAGGAGTAGTCTAATCTTGATCTAAACCATTTTTTCAGGCATGACAAGGTGTTTAAAAGATAGTGTTAAGATAACAAATAGTGACAACACAGATCAGACTTTTCTTCAGATGCAGTCTGATCTGGTATAACTATTTGCTCAGGCATGATAAGGAGTCTAAATGGTAGTGATGAAATGGCAAAATGTTGTAATCACAGATATGACTGGCTGTAAGAGCAGTCTCATCAGTGTTTACACTATTCGCCACTTCAAAACTACCATTTACACACCATATATTGCCAGAGAAAAAAAAAAGATCATACTGTTACTTTAGATGAGGTCAGATCTGGCTTTACTCTATTTGCTCAGGCATGATAAGGTGTTTGAAAGATATTCTTGAAATAGCAAATAATGTTAACACAGATCAGAACTACTCTTAGAGCAGTCTGACAAGTGTTTACCCAATTTGTCATTCCATTCTTAGAACACTTTCACACCTATTCATGCATGAGCAATAAGTGAAACATTGATCAGTCAACTCATGAAGGAGCAATATGATCAGTTTTTACACAACTTGCTAAATCATCACTATCTTTTTACTATATATCAGAAAAAGCGAGAGACAACAATTTTTCTTAGCATAAAGCTCTTACTCAGATAAGACCATTCCATCAAGAGCATTCTGATCATTGTTTACACTATTTGCCATTCAGGGACTAGCTTTCACACAACTCATCATGTCTTAGCAAAAAAAAGTAAACATTGATCAGACCTTTCCTTAAGGAGTGGTCTGATCTGGGTTTGTATCTATTTGCATGAGCATAATAAGAAGCTTAAAAGGTAGTGTTAAATTGGCTGATAGTAAAAACACAGATCATACTTTCTTTCAGGAGCAGTCACATCTAAATTAACTATTTACTCAGGCACTATAAGGCGTTCAGAAGGTAGTGTTCAAATGGCAAATATTGTAAACACAGATAAGATTGTCTTTTAGAGCAGTCTGATCAGGGTTTACACTATTTGCAACCTCAAGCCTACCTTTTACACACCTTTTCTTGCCCACCTTACCTTGCCTGAGCAAGCAGTTTAAAAACTAACCAGACTGTTCTTTCAGGAGTAGTCTAATCTGGGTCTAAACCATTTTCTGTAGGCATGATAAGGTGTTTAAAACTTAGTGTTACGAGGGTCATCCAATAAATAGAGAGAATTTCTTTATAATATAAGAGTTTGTACCGTTTTAACATTGCAAATATAACCATAAGGTGGCATAACTTGTTGTGTATGCAACAACATATCTAAAAGTTTGACAGAATGTGATGTCGCTTGTTGCTTAGCAACGCAAACACGTAGTTAAAGCTTACCTGGCCGGATGCCTTAAATTGGTTACCATGGTTACTGGCATGTGCAGATCAGTTCCAAAAAGCATATATTCTATGAACTACAACATAAGGCAATTACTCTGTAAAATTCATTGACTTCTTATGAAAAATGTCAAATTGACAGGTTTATTTAGCATAAAAAAGCGACAAAAATGCAAATTTGTTGAATCAGAAATAGGGGTATGGGTCATGAATTTGCTCATGAATTATTGTTGGTTGGTATATAAGTTTTAGATCACCCTAAAATTATCAAATATATTCTATATTTTCAAACAGTATAATTAACAAACATGTATTCCATGTGTCCATTGTTGCCTAGCAACAGAAAAATATAGACTTAACAAATAGTCCATTTTTTTCACAATTGCCTGGTTGCTAGGCAACCAAGACTAACTGGTACATGTTAATGACCATATTTTATATAAAACATTGAGAACAATTAAACTTTAACAGATTTAAGGACAATCTATGTTCAGATAAATGATAATATTTAAATGCCAAACTCTGTTTTATTAGCATTAGGTTTTTGTATGTGGAAAATCTGGCCAGGCTAGCTTTAGTATCACTTTTTCGTTGCTAGGCAACAAGCGACCTCAATTTCCAACAACATTTTGGATATGCTGCTGCATGCCCAACACGTTATGCCATCTTATGATTACATTTGTCATGTTCTTATGGTACAAACTCTTGCATTATAAGGAAATTCTCTCTATTTATTGGATGACCCTCGTAAGATAACAAATAGTGACAACACAGATCAGACTTTTCTTCAGATGCAGTCAGATCTGGTATAACTATTTGCTCAGGCATGATAAGGAGTCTAAATAGTAGTGATGAAATGGCAAAATGTTGTAATCACAGATATGACTGTCTGTAAGAGCTGTCTCATCAGTGTTTACACTTTTTGCCACTTCAAAACTACCATTTACACACCATATATTGCCAGAGTAAAAAAGACCATACTGATACTTTAGAAGAGGTCAGATCCGGCTTTACTCTATTTGCTCAGGCATGATAAGGTGTTTGAAAGATATTCTTGAAATAGCAAATAATGTTAACACAGATCAGAACTACTCTTATAAGCAGTCAGACAAGTGTTAACCCAATTTGTCATTCCATTCTAAGAACTCTTTCACACCTATTCATGCATGAGCAATAAGTGAAAACATTGATCAGTCAACTCATGAAGGAGCAATATGATCAGTTTTTACACAACTTGCTAAATCATCACTACCTTTTTACTATATATCAGAGAAGGGAGAGACAACAATTTTTCTTAGCATAAAGCGCTTACTCAGATAAGACCATTCCATCAAGAGCATTCTGATCATTGTTTACTAGTCAGGGGCGATCGGGACTCCCGTGCGAATTTGATGCCGATTTATGGTGACCTATACCAAATCAAACTTTAGGGGATAACTAATAAAAATCACCTGGTCACCCATCTGGGTTTTACGTCTGGACGTCATTATGACGTCATCAAAATAGCGTATATTGTATCAGTGCATTTTAAACGGTATGCCCATTGTAGTCTATGGCGATCAGGACTTTCTTGCATTTTGTTTGCCAATTTTAGTCGAAATGCACCAAAAGATGACGTCATTGAAATGACGCCTAATATGTAAATACATGTACCACATATGTATGCATTTTGTCCACTTCCAACGCTTGGAAATATTCCTTTAATGAACTGGTAGCCTTATCATGACTGAATGCAAACTCTTTTAAATCATAACATACAAAATATATTCAGATAGGGTGAAGTCAGTTCGAGGGTGGGACGTAAATTCCGTCAAAATTTACGAATAAAAAGACAGTGGAGTGAATGAAAAACAAACAGTGTTCTTGATAATAAACGGAGTAAATACAATCTCTTATGCTTATATATATATATATATATATATATATATAGATGATATATATATATATATATATATATAGATGTACTACGACCTCTGACCAATGACCTTTGGGTCTTTCTATTTCAAACGATTGATGCAGAATACGTTAAATGAGCCAGTCCGGCTAGAACATATGTGCATGTCAAAGCTTTTATAGTAAATGTTAATAAATGCTTGAAACTCTTTTTCTAAAACAACATATCAATATTGTAAATAGAGTCACGCTGTAGCTGCTTATCCTACACCCAAATAAAAAATAGTAGTAATAATCATTTGCATACAATATCAACCAAACTCATTATAGTCCGATTTCGACCACTGAAGGATCAAAAGTTAGAAGAGTCTACTTAGTAGTTCATGATATGGAAATAAGGATAAACCCCTCTACAAGTTACCCATTGTACTTCGATAGCACGGGCAATAAAAAACTGTTACAATCTGATTTATCTTTCGCATGCTACTAGGTAGAATCGTCTTCAAAGGTCAAAATCGGACAATAAGGCATTCTTGTTGATACGGCTAAAGAAATATATGAATCCACATGAAAATAGTTGTTCAAAAGTCATAAGCATATTGATCACTGGCAATATTTTACATGAGTCCTCTTCTGCTCCACAGCAACACAAATCAGTACAATATAAATGGTTTGCTTTGTACTTACACCGAGATGTTTCGCATACAGACATGCTGCAACCACATTTTATCAGCTGCAGAGGGGTTTCGGGGGCAGGAGGCAACATGAGCGGATCCAGGAATTTTTGTCAGTTTTATTTAGTCCTCAGCTTATTTTACAGTTTAAAGAGGGGTTCCAATGGTTTTATTGCTGAGAAAACTATACTTATACTTTACAAAGGATCCAGAGGCGGTCCATTATTTTCCGGGGGCGGGGGGGGGGGGGGGGGGGGGGTACAACTTTTTCCAGGGGGGGGTCCAAAGGCTAATTTCTATAGAAACCCATAAACGTACTTGTTATTTTCAAGGGGTAGTGTCCGGACGCCCTATCCCCTTCTGGATCCGCACATGGGCAATGTCATCATATCGGGACAATATTTATCACAGTCCGACCTCTAACCATAATTGTCAGGCATTGATTTGTCAGGAATAATGATAGGTGAGGTTTTCCAAATGATTCACTGATACCGCGCACGTTTGACACCTTCGAGAAACACAGCTCTCTTGCAATTCAGCTTTTTTCTCCAAAACATCCACCACCTCAACACAGTGAGTCAAACAATATCGGTGACTGGCTAAGGCAAAGTAAGAAAGACGGCAAAGATCAGGAATCGATATAATCAAGTACCACACCTGACCCAGGATACCAATAGGAAAGTAACAAACTCTTAGTTAGACATCACAAACGAGAGCCAAGAGGTCAGGACAATTTACAAATATAATACTCTAGTGCATACGCCACAGTGCTTTCTAAGGGCACTGAACCGAGGTGAACGAATGCTTCGTGGATAGAGTCTCCAGCATACATGTAGCTAAATGCCTGCCAATATGATTTCTTGCTCTTTCCTGACATTGAATTAGTTAATACCAGCACCTGAAAGTGAATGGAATTCGATTAGAGCCCTGGTTGTGGCATCATGGCACATTGATATCTTTAATAGGTGTCCGATCTTAGAAACTTGATGATATATGAGCAAGACTATTTAAGAAAATGTCAAATATCAACACTCTGCAATTGTTTTATATGTGTTTTATTTAAGCGGCGAAAACAAAATTTGCTCCTCTGCAAAACTGGGGGTAGGGTTGTGCATTAGCTCATATAAGACAAAATATTTAAGATAGAAAAGCAAACTTTGGTTTTGTAATCGTCAATTGAGTATATGTTTGTTAAACCTAATCTAAAACGGTTTGAAACCAACTCAGAGCAGTCGTTAAACAAATGACGATAGCCAAAATTACCACTTTTAAATTATAATTAAGTTCATGTAACGCACACAATACAACATGTAGCCGTATTAATGTTAAACAGCTGTCATATGTAGTAAAGACATCCAGTAATTTGCAGACTATTAGAATGTTCATTGATTAGCTAGTTTTAATGTCTTCTTTCTGTACCTCAAACTTTCAATTTTCTTATTCTTAAATTGATAAAATAACATATGTAACAAGCTGATTCAGGCTAAACCCACGCTTACAATGTGCAAACATCTCCTATTCGACGCACCTTGAATCGATTCGACGCACCTTGAATCTGTACATACGATAGAATATGTCTAAAAGGATTTTGGATGGAGCAGGTCATTACTCAGCTTGCAGTCAAAATCTTGTTAGATGAATATCCTGGTTTATATGATATGAGGAGGACAATTATTTGACCAGAGAAGAAGAAATAATAATCGATATTGTACATGTATATGACTTGGATAAGGATTGGTTTAGAATATTTACATTAGAAAGGGACATTTACTAAATTTTACTGTTTAAATGTGAAAAGACTATTTCCTATGTTCCTCTAGGATGTATCTTTATTTTAGAATTATTCATATTAAGAAATATTGAAAACAAATATTCATAACATCTGTAACAAAAGTACAGGGGCTTAATTATCATCAATACCTTAGATTTAGGCACCAGAGGCTAGAGACTTTGGCTAGGAAAACATGCGAAATATATTCATTTTTTCCTGAAATATCATTTCTTAAATCAAGTCAATATCCTTGCTCATTTATTATGTCATGTAACATATGTTACAGCCTTTAACAAGTGATTCAATCTTGTTGTGTAACCTGCAAAATCTATAATTCTTTATAATATGAGCAAGACAATCCCAAAAATGCAAGATATCCAACAGCAGCAAATGGTTTCATATATTCTTACTTAAATGATGCCTACCAAATTCTGCTCCTTAAAATTGGGTGTAGCCTTTGGGTTGTTTTTAAAATTGCTCGTATAAGACACTTTATTTAAAGTATAAAAGCAAACATTGGATTTTCTCTAACCCAAATGAGTTTGTAAGTATAAAATAATTAAAACATTTTGGAAAATACACATATCAGCTAAAAAGTAAATGATATTGGTCACAATTTCCATGTTTAAAGGGTAATCTAATTAAAGTAACATAACACACACATAACACCTCAGGAAGCTGTAATTTTGCCCCAAAAGAATATATATTTAGCTCAAGTAGTCAATATGCAGACCATATGAGTAATTTAACTAATTAGCCTTCTTTCTGTAGCTCAAACTTTTAATTGTCTTTTTATTTCTAAATTTAATATGGTAACATATGTAACAGACTGTCAGAGACTAACGCCCCAGCGAACATAGTGTAATTATCTATTAAAAGACGCAGCTTGAAATCTTCTTTTAAAAGGATAAGTTTGCGAAATTCCTGAGGGGGGCAATAACATTCTCAGCCATCAGTCTAAAGGTGGCCCTATAAGCTGAGTATTTGTAGGAAATTTTGGTATTTTGCATGCAAAATATAGTTATCGAGAAATAAGTCATTGTCAAAGTCAGGTGAAGCATTGATATAACCATCATATGACTAAAATAATTGATATTATGTTAAAAAAAGCGTTCGTGTTGGATAAATATGACCATACCAACACAAACCATAGCTTTTATAAACGAGCAGTTTCTCATTATGGTCGCCATATTTATGACGTCATAACTAGCCTCAGACGCGGATTTGAGATGGGTGACCACCTTTAAATCAAAGGTAAGACTCCATTGAAGGTTTTGATATAGGTCACCATAAATCGGCACACAATTCGCACAGGACCTATTTTTTGTCCCTAAGGGCCCTGACTATACACTATTTGCCATTCAGGGACTAGCTTTCACACAACTCATCATGTCTTAGCAAAAAAAGTAAACATTGATCAGACCTTTCCTTAAGGAGTGGTCTGATCTGGTTTTGCATCTATTTGCATGAGCATAATAAGAAGCTTAAAAGGTAGTGTTAAATTGGCTGATAGTAAAAACACAGATCATACTTTCTTTCAGGAGCAGTCACATCCTAAATTCACTATTTACTCAGGCACTATAAGGCGTTCAGAAAGTAGTGTTTAAATTGCAAATATTGTAAACACAGATGAGATTGTCTTTTAGAGCAGTCTGATCAGGGTTTACACTATTTGCAACCTCAAGCCTACCTTTTACACACATTTCCTTGCCCACCTTACCTTGCCTGAGCAAGCAGTTTAAAAACTAACCAGACTGTTCCTTCAGGAGTATTCTAATCTGGTTCTAAGCCATTTTCTCAGGCATGATAAGGTGTTTAAAAGAACGTGTTAAGATAACAAATAGTGACAACACAGATCAGACTTTTCTTCAGATGTAGTCTGATCTGGTATAACTATTTGCTCAGGCATGATAAGGAGTCTAAATGGTAGTGATGAAATGGCAAAATGTTGTAATCACAGATATGACTGGCTGTAAGAGCAGTCTCATCAGTGTTTACACTATTTGCCACTTCAAAACTACCATTTACACACCATATATTGCCAGGGTAAAAAAAGACCATACTGTTACTTTAGAAGAGGTCAGATCTGGCTTTACTCTATTTGCTCAGGCATGATAAGGTGTTTGAAAGATATTCTTGAAATAGCAAATAATGTTAACACAGACCAGAACTATTCTTAGAGCAGTCTGACAAGTGTTTACCAATTTTGTTATTCCATTCTAAGAACTCTTTCAAACCTATTCATGTATGAGCAAATGAGCAATAAGTGAAAACATTGATCAGTCAACTCATGAAGGAGCAATATGATCAGTTGTTATACACAACTTGCTAAATCATCACTACCATTTTACTATATATGAGACAGAGAATGAGGGAGATAGCAATTTTTCTAAGCATATAGGGTTACTCAGATAAGACCATTCCATCAAGAGCATTCTGATTATTGTTGACACTATTTGCCATTCAGAGACTAGCTTTCACACAACTCACCATGTCTTAGCAAAAAATGTAAACATTGGTCAGACCTTTCCTTATGGAGAGGTCTAATCTGTGTTTGCATCTATTTGCATGGCCATATAGTAAGAAGCTAAAAAAGTAGTGTTAAATTGGCTGATAGTAAAAATACAGACCATACTTTCTTTTAGGAGCAGTCACATCTAAATTTACTATTTGCCACGGCTCTATAAGGCGTTTAGAAAGTAGTGTTTAAATGGCAAATATTGTAAACACAGATGTGATTGTCTTTTAGAGCAGTCTGATCAGTGTTTACACTATTTGCCATCTCAGTAAAGCCTTATCTTGCCCACCTTACCTTGCCTGAGCAAACAGTGTAAAAACTGACCAGACTGTTCCTTCAGGAGTGAACTAATCTGGGTCTAAACCATATCCTCAGTCATGATTATGTTTTTAAAAGATAGTGTTAATATAACAAACAGTTTGTTTGTTTTGATGCTATACGTCCCATCAACAATCTTTCAGTTAAACAGGACAAGGGTCTTCCCCGCTTGAACAAGTACTAAGCTAGGATAAATGTGTTTTGCTTAAGGACCACAACCCAGTGACACCAGTGAGGCTCGAACCCACGGCCTCTCCAGTCAAGCACTCTACCACTGAGCCACTGCGCTCCCTATAACAAATAATGTTAAAACAGATCAGACTTTTCTTCAGGAGCAGTCTGATCTGGTATTACTATTTGCTTAGGCATAATAAGGTTATTAAATGGTAGTGATGAAATTGCAAAATAGTGTTTCACCATAATACTTGCTGTAAGAGCAGTCTGATCAGTGTTAACTCTATTTGCCACTTCAAAACTACCATATACACACCATATATTGCCAGAGTAAATAGAGTAAAAACAGATCAGACTGTTCCTTTAGAGAAGAGGTCAGATCTGGCTTCACTATATTTGCTCAGGCATGATAAGGTGTTTGAAAGATATTCTTGAAATAGAAAATATTTTTAACACAGATCAGACTTACTCTTTGAGTAGTCTAACCAGTGTCATTTTGTCATTCTAAGAAACCTTTTCACACCTATTCATGCATGGGCAATTCGTGAAAGCATAGATCAGTCAACTCATGAAGGAGCAATATGATCAAATTTTACACAACTTGCTATATCATCACAACCTTTTTACTATATATCAGACAGACAATGCGTGAGTCAGGAGACAGCAATTTTTTAAAGCATAAAGCCCTTACTCAGATCAGTCCATTCCATCAGGAGCATTCTGATCATTGTTTACACTATTTGCCATTCAGGAACTAGCCTTCACACAACTCATCATGTCTTAACAAAACATGTAAACATTGATCACCTTTCCTAAAGGAGTAGTCTGATCTAGGTTAGCATCTATTGGCATAGGCATAATTAGAAGCTAAACAGATAGTGTTAAAATGGCTCATAATAAAACACAGATCATGCTTTCCTTCAGGAGCAGGAGAATTAATGGGTTGAAAGAAGTTATTTGAAAAATTCCAAGAAGGCTGTTTAGTGCATGACCATCTTTGGTATCTGAGTGGAATGAAAGAAGCATTTATGAGTCTCTTTTTGGCCTGAAGCATCAGATC
This sequence comes from Loripinus fragilis, assembly GCA_964019695.1. NCBI lineage: Eukaryota > Metazoa > Mollusca > Bivalvia > Lucinida > Lucinidae > Loripinus > Loripinus fragilis. The sequence continues at coordinate 84,040,986 of OZ026526.1, read as the reverse complement.
AAGTTTCTGCTCATGAGGACATATGGTTTGGAGGAGGATGTTGTTTGCAGAATTTCAAGATGGCAATTTAGTGGCTGGCCATCTTTGATATCTGAATGAAATGATTTAAGCAATTCTGGGTCTGGTTTTTGCCTTGCTTGATTGGCTGATGCCTACCACCGAGTTTCTGCTCAAGAGGAAATATGGTTTGGAAGATGTTGTTTGAGGCTGTTTAGTTCTCTGCTATCTTTGATATCTGAATGGTATATTTCATTTATTCTGAGTCTCCATGCTGCATGATGCATCCCAATAAGTTTCTGCTCAAGAGAATATATGGGTTGGAAGAAGTTGTTTGAAAAATTCCAAGAAGGCCGTTTAGTGCATGACCATCTTTTGTATCTAAGTGAAATGAAAGAAGCACTTATGAGTCTCTTTTTGGCCTGAAGCATCCAATCAAGTTTCTGCTTATGAGGAGGAGGATGTTTTTTGACAAATATCAAATTTGCTGTTTAGTTCTTGGCCATCCTGATATCTTATTTATTCTGAGCCTCCAAGTTTGCCTGGTTTCTGCTCAAGACGACATATGGTTTTAAAGAAGAAATTGCTTGAAGAATTCCAAGATGGCTGTTTAATGCATGGCCATCTTTGATATCTGAATGGAATGATTTAAGCAATCCAGGCTCTCCATTTTGCCTTAGTTTCTGCTCAAGAGGATATATGGTTTGGAAGAAGATACTGTTTGAAGTACTGAATACAGCTGCCATGGTGGCACAACACAATGATTCTGCTGGCTGTGAGTCTACAATCCCCAGTCTAATGCCCTACAAACTTAGCCACTGCACTGTAATAATATGCAGATGGTTTCTTAGTTTTGAACAGTTCAGAAAAGTAACCTTACCACACTCAGTCTTTCAAACATATACACGGCTGAACATTTCTATATTTATTGGTATTATACCACACGACAGCACACTAAAACATTATTTTGTGGAGAAATAATGTTTCAGTATCTGTAATATGGACAAACCCAATAAATATAAAAGTGAACTGTCATGTACTCAGTCAAAACTGAATTGCTTCAGGCTTAAGTTCTGTAACTGTTGCCTCCGGATTTGAAGATTATCTAGCTTGCATGTAGCCTCAAGCTATGATGTATTAATGATACAAGCAACATTGCCACTGAGGCATTACACAGCCCACCTTTTCATTGACCAAGTGAGTCTCAGCAAAAAACAAGTGGGTATGACCAGGAATTGCCACAATTTAAGACTACCGACTGCACTGTAAGGAATATATAATCACAAAATATGTTGTTTGCAGAATTTTAAGATGAATAACTAGTGCATGCCCTTCTTTGATATCTAAAAAGAACTGTTTGAGCCATTCAGAAATTATTTTTCCTGGTGTCTCTCATCAAGTTTCTGCTCAAGAGGACATGGTTTGGAAGATGATGTTTGAAGAATTCCAAGATGGCTGTTCAATGCTGGACCCTCTTTGACATCTTAATGGAATGATTTCAGCTTTTCTGGGTAACCTATCTGCCTGCTGCCTCCCATCAAGTTTCTGCTCAAGAGGATATATGGTTTGGAAAATAATGATGTTTGAAGTGCTAGGCAAGATGACTGTTAAGTGCTAGGCAATCTTTGATATGCAAATGGAATGATTTAAGCTATTTCTGAGTCTTCATGTTGCGGGAAGCCTTCGACCAAGTTTCTGCTCAAGAGGATATATGGTTTGGAAGGTGTTGGTTTGAGAATACCAAAATGGCTGTTAAGAGCTAGGCAATCTTTGGTATGCAAATGGGATGATTTTAGCTATTTCTGAGTATCCATGTTGCCGGAAGCCTCCCATCAAGTTTATGCTCAAGAGGATATATGGTTTAGAAAAAGATGTTGGTTGAAGAATTCCAAGATGACGGCCTAGTGTATGGCCATCTTTGATATCTGAGAGGAATGATTTAAGTAATTATGGGTCTCCATTTTGCCTTGAAGACTCCCATCAATTTTCTGCTCAAGAGAAAATATGGGTTTGAAGATGTTGTTTGAAGAATTGCAAGATGGGTGTTTAGTCCATGGCCATCTTTGATATCTAAATGGAAAGATTTTAGCTATTCTGAGTCACAATAGGGCATTAAGTTTTGGAGATGTTGTTTGAAGAATTCCATGAAGGCTGTTAAATGCATGGTCATCGTTGGTATCAGAGTGTAATGATTTAAGCTTTGGTTAAATTGGCTGCTGCCTACCATCAAGGCTTTGCCCAAGAGGACATATGGTTTGGAAGATTGTGTTTGAAGAAATTCAAGATGGCTGTTTAGTGCATGGCCATTTTTGATAAATGAATGGGATGATTTTAGCTATTCTGAGTCTCAATGTTGTCTGAAGCATCCCATCAAGTTTCTGCTTGAGACAATATATGGGTTGGAAGATGTTGTTTGAAGAATATCAAGATGTCTGTTTAGTTCTGATATCTGAATGGAATGACTTTTTTTCTGAGTCTCCATGTTGCATGATGCATCCCAATTAGTTTCTGCTCAAGAGAATATATGGGTTAGAAGAAGTTGTTTGAAAAATTCCAAGAAGGCTGTTTAGTGCATGACCATCTTTTGTATCTGTATCTAAGTGAAATGAAAGAAGCATTTATGAGTCTCTTTTTGGCCTGAAGCATCCAATCAAGTTTCTGCTCATGAGGACATATGGTTTGGAGGAGGATGTTGTTTGACAAATATCAAGATTGCTGTTTAGTTCTTGGTCATCCTGATATCTTATTTATTCTGAGCCTCCATGTTTGCCTGGTTTCTGTTCAAGAGGACAAATGGTTTTGAAGAAGAAATTGCTTGAAGATTTTCTTTAATATCTGAATGGAATGATTTGAGCAATTCAGGCTCTCCATTTCGCCTTAGTTTCTGCTCAAGAGGATATATGGTCTGAAAAAAGATACTGTAAGAAGTACTAAAGACAGCTGCCATGGTGGCACAACACAATGATTCTGCTGCCTGTGAGTCTACAATCCCCAGTCTAATGCCCTACAAACTTAGCCACTGCGCTCTACAAATATGCAGATGGTTTCTTAGTTTTGAACAGTTAAGAAAAGTAACCTTACCACACTCAGTCTTTAAAACATTTACACGGCTGAAACCATTTTATACTTATTGGTATTATACCACATGACAGCACACTAAAACATTATGTTGTGGAGAAATAATATTTCAGTATCTGTAATATGGACAAACCCAACAAATATAAAAGTGAACTGTCATGTACTCAGTCAAAACTGAATTGCTTCAGGCTTAAGTTCTGTAACTGTTGCCTCTGGACTTGACTGGGACTGTGTGGCGGCGGTAGAACGTCTCCCTGCCCTTCACTATAGTGTACATTTTCTTTTCTTGTCCTTTGGGACCATGGGTTTCATTGTGGAACTTTGAAACTATTAGAGGGTCACTGATGAAGCCTAATTGGCAGAAACTAGCTAGTCTGGCCCAGGAAACATACACACTCTAGTTTCAGTTCTTTGGTGCAGTCTTTGCTTCCAAAGGATACCCTTTTAAGAACATATTTGAAGATTATCAAGCTGGCGTGTAGCCTCAAACTATGCTGTATTAATGATACAAGCAACCTTGCCACTGAGGCATTACACAGCCCACCTTTTCATTGACCAAGTGAGCCTCAGCAAAAAACAAGTGGGTATGACCAGGAATTGCCACAATCTCAGACAACCGACTGCACTGTAAGGAATATATAATCACAAAATATGTTGTTTGAAGAATTTTAAGATGAATAACTAGTGCATGCCCTTCTTTGATATCTGAAAAGAACTGTTCCAGCCATTCAGAATTTATTTTGCCTGACGTCTCTCATCAAGTTTCTGCTCAAGAGGACATGGTTTGGAAGATGATGTTTGAAGAATTCCAAGACTGCTGTTCAATGCTGGACCCTCTTTTTATATCTTAATTGAATGATTTCAGCTTTTCTGTGTAACCTATCTGCCTGCTGCCTCCAATCAAGTTTCTGCTCAAGAGGATATATGGTTTGGAAGATGATGATGTTTGAAGAATTCCAAGATGATTGTTTAGTGCTAGGCAATCTTTGATATGCAAATGAAATGATTTAAGCTATTTCTAAGTCTCCATATTGCCAGAAGCCTTCGACCAAGTTTTTGCTCAAGAGGATATATGGTTTGAAAGATGTTGGCTGAAGAATTCCAAGATGGCTGTTTAGTACAAGGCAATCTTTGATATGCAAATGGGATGCTTTTAGCTATTTCTGAGTCTCCATGTTGCTAGAAGCCTCCAAGCAAGTTTATGCTCAAGAAGTTATATGGTTGGGAAGAAGGTGTTGATTGAAGAATTCCGAGATGGCTGTTTAATGCTGGAAACTCTTTGACATCTTAATGGAATGAATTCAGCTTTTCTGTGTAACCTATCTGCCTGTTGCCTCCCATCAAGTTTCTACTCAAGAGGATATATGGTTTGGAAGATGATGTTGGTTGAAGAATTCCAAGATGGCTATTTAATGCTAAACCCTTTTTGACATTTTAATGGAATGAATTCAGCTTTTCTTTGTAACATATCTGCCTGCTGCCTCCCATCAAGTTTCTGCTCAAGAGGACATATGGTTTGAAAGATGATGATGGTTGAAGAATTCCAAGATGGCTGTTTAGTGCTAGGCAATCGTTTATATGCAAATGGGATGATTTTAGCTATTTCTGAGTCTCCATGATGCTAGAAGACTCCCATCAAGTTTATGCTCAAGAGGTTATATGGTTTTGAAGAAGGTGTTGATTGAAGAATTCCGAGATGGCTGTTTAATGCTGGACCCTCTTTGACATCTTAATGGAATGAATCCAGCTTTTCTGTGTAACCTATCTGCCTGCTGCCTCCCATCAAGTTTCTGCTCAAGAGGATATATGGTTTGGAAGATGATGATGTTTGAAGAATTCCAAGATGGCTGTTAAGTGCTAGGCAATCTTTGATATACAAAAGGGATGACTTTAGCTGTTTCTGAGTCTCCATGTTGCATGATGCCTTCCATCAAATTTCTGCTCAAGAGGATATTTGGTTTGGAAGAAGATATTGGTTGAAGAATTCCAAAATGGCTGTTTAGTGCTAGGCAATCTTTGATTTGCAAATGGGATGATTTAAGCTATTTCTGAGTCTCCATGTTGCATGAAGCCTTCCATCAAGTTTCTGCTCAAGAGAATAGATGGTTTGGAAGAAGATATTGGTTGAAGAATTCCAAAATGGCTGTTTAGTGCTAGGCAATCTTTGATTTGCAAATGGGATGATTTAAGCTATTTCTGAGTCTCCATGTTGCCGGAACCCTTCCATCAATTTTCTGCTCAAGAGGATAAATGGTTTGAAAGATGTTGGTTGAAGAATTCTAAGATGGCGGCTTACTGGATGGCCATCTTTGATATAGGAATGGAATGATTAAAGCATATCTGGGTCTCCATTTTGCCTTGAAGACTCCCATCAATTTTCTGCTCAAGAGAAAATATAGGTTTGAAGATGTTGTTTGAAGAAATTCAAGATGGCTGTTTAGTTCATGGCCATCTTTGATATCTAAATGGAAAGATTTTAGCTATTCTTAGTCTCAATAGGGCATTAAGTTTTGAAGATGTTGTTTGAAGAATTCCATGAAGGCTTTTGAGTGCATGGCCAACGTTGGTATCAGAGTGTAATGACTTAAGCTTTGGTTAAATTGGCTGCTGCCTACCATCAAGGCTTTGCCGAAGAGGACATATGGTTTGGAAGATGTTGTTTGAAGAATTTTAAGATGAATAACTAGTGCATGCTCTTCTTTGATATCTGAAAAGAACTGTTCCAGCCATTCAGAATTTATTTTGCCTGACGTCTCTCATCAAGTTTCTGCTCAAGAGGACATGGTTTGGAAGATGATGTTTGAAGAATTCCAAGACAGCTGTTTAATGCTGGACCCTCTTTTTATATCTTAATTGAATGATTTCAGCTTTTCTGTGTAACCTATCTGCCTGCTGCCTCCAATCAAGTTTCTGCTCAAGAGGATATATGGTTTGGAAGATGATGATGTTTGAAGAATTCCAAGATGATTGTTTAGTGCTAGGCAATCTTTGATATGCAAATGGAATGATTTAAGCTATTTCTAAGTCTCCATATTGCCAGAAGCCTTCGACCAAATTTTTGCTCAAGAGGATATATGGTTTGAAAGATGTTGGCTGAAGAATTCCAAGATGGCTGTTTAGTACAAGGCAATCTTTGATATGCAAATGGGATGCTTTTAGCTATTTCTGAGTCTCCATGTTGCTAGAAGCCTCCCTTCAAGTTTATGCTCAAGAGGTTATATGGTTGGGAAGGTGTTGATTGAAGAATTCCGAGATAGCTGTTTAATGCTGGACACTCTTTGACATCTTAATGGCATGAATTCAGCTTTTCTTTGTAACCTATCTGCCTGCTGCCACCCATCAAGTTTCTGCTCAAGAGGATATATGGTTTGGAAGATGATGATGGTTGAAGAATTCCAAGATGGCTGTTTAGTGCTAGGCAATCGTTTATATGCGTTTATATGCGAATGGGATGATTTTAGCTATTTCTGAGTCTCCATGATGCTAGAAGACTCCCATCAAGTTTATGCTCAAGAGGTTATATGGTTGGGAAGAAGGTGTTGGTTGAAGAATTCCGAGATGGCTGTTTAATGCTGGAAACTCTTTGACATCTTAATGGAATGAATTCAGCTTTTCTGTGTAACCTATCTGCCTGTTGCCTCCCATCAAGTTTCTACTCAAGAGGATATATGGTTTGGAAGATGATGTTGGTTGAAGAATTCCAAGATGGCTGTTAAATGCTAAACCCTTTTTGACATCTTAATGGAATGAATTCAGCATTTCTGTGTAACCTATCTGCCTGCTGCCTCCCATCAAGTTTCTGCTCAAGAGGATATATGGTTTGGAAGATGATGATGTTTGAAGAATTCCAAGATGGCTGTTAAGTGCTAGGCAATCTTTGATATACAAAAGGGATGATTTTAGCTGTTTCTGAGTCTCCATGTTGCATGAAGCCTTCAATCAAATTTCTGCTTAAGAGGATATATGATTTGGAAGAAGATATTGGTTGAAGAATTCCAAAATGGCTGTTTAGTGCTAGGCAATCTTTGATTTGCAAATGGGAAGATTTAAGCTATTTCTGAGTCTCCATGTTGCATGAAGCCTTCCATCAAGTTTCTGCTCAAGAGAATAGATGGTTTGGAAGAAGATATTGGTTGAAGAATTCCAAAATGGCTGTTTAGTGCTAGGCAATCTTTGATTTGCAAATGGGATGATTTAAGCTATTTCTGAGTCTCCATGTTGCCAGAACCCTTCCATCAATTTTCTGCTCAAGAGGATAAATGGTTTGAAAGATGTTGGTTGAAGAATTCTAAGATGGCGGCTTACTGGATGGCCATCTTTGATATAGGAATGGAATGATTAAAGCATATCTGGGTCTCCATTTTGCCTTGAAGACTCCCATCAATTTTCTGCTCAAGAGAAAATATAGGTTTGAAGATGTTGTTTGAAGAAATTCAAGATGGCTGTTTAGTTCATGGCCATCTTTGATATCTAAATGGAAAGATTTTAGCTATTCTTAGTCTCAATAGGGCATTAAGTTTTGAAGATGTTGTTTGAAGAATTCCATGAAGGCTTTTGAGTGCATGGCCAACGTTGGTATCAGAGTGTAATGACTTAAGCTTTGGTTAAATTGGCTGCTGCCTACCATCAAGGCTTTGCCGAAGAGGACATATGGTTTGGAAGATGTTGTTTGAAGAATTTTAAGATGAATAACTAGTGCATGCTCTTCTTTGATATCTGAAAAGAACTGTTCCAGCCATTCAGAATTTATTTTGCCTGACGTCTCTCATCAAGTTTCTGCTCAAGAGGACATGGTTTGGAAGATGATGTTTGAAGAATTCCAAGACAGCTGTTTAATGCTGGACCCTCTTTTTATATCTTAATTGAATGATTTCAGCTTTTCTGTGTAACCTATCTGCCTGCTGCCTCCAATCAAGTTTCTGCTCAAGAGGATATATGGTTTGGAAGATGATGATGTTTGAAGAATTCCAAGATGATTGTTTAGTGCTAGGCAATCTTTGATATGCAAATGGAATGATTTAAGCTATTTCTAAGTCTCCATATTGCCAGAAGCCTTCGACCAAATTTTTGCTCAAGAGGATATATGGTTTGAAAGATGTTGGCTGAAGAATTCCAAGATGGCTGTTTAGTACAAGGCAATCTTTGATATGCAAATGGGATGCTTTTAGCTATTTCTGAGTCTCCATGTTGCTAGAAGCCTCCCTTCAAGTTTATGCTCAAGAGGTTATATGGTTGGGAAGGTGTTGATTGAAGAATTCCGAGATAGCTGTTTAATGCTGGACACTCTTTGACATCTTAATGGCATGAATTCAGCTTTTCTTTGTAACCTATCTGCCTGCTGCCACCCATCAAGTTTCTGCTCAAGAGGATATATGGTTTGGAAGATGATGATGGTTGAAGAATTCCAAGATGGCTGTTTAGTGCTAGGCAATCGTTTATATGCGAATGGGATGATTTTAGCTATTTCTGAGTCTCCATGATGCTAGAAGACTCCCATCAAGTTTATGCTCAAGAGGTTATATGGTTGGGAAGAAGGTGTTGGTTGAAGAATTCCGAGATGGCTGTTTAATGCTGGAAACTCTTTGACATCTTAATGGAATGAATTCAGCTTTTCTGTGTAACCTATCTGCCTGTTGCCTCCCATCAAGTTTCTACTCAAGAGGATATATGGTTTGGAAGATGATGTTGGTTGAAGAATTCCAAGATGGCTGTTAAATGCTAAACCCTTTTTGACATCTTAATGGAATGAATTCAGCATTTCTGTGTAACCTATCTGCCTGCTGCCTCCCATCAAGTTTCTGCTCAAGAGGATATATGGTTTGGAAGATGATGATGTTTGAAGAATTCCAAGATGGCTGTTAAGTGCTAGGCAATCTTTGATATACAAAAGGGATGATTTTAGCTGTTTCTGAGTCTCCATGTTGCATGAAGCCTTCAATCAAATTTCTGCTTAAGAGGATATATGATTTGGAAGAAGATATTGGTTGAAGAATTCCAAAATGGCTGTTTAGTGCTAGGCAATCTTTGATTTGCAAATGGGAAGATTTAAGCTATTTCTGAGTCTCCATGTTGCATGAAGCCTTCCATCAAGTTTCTGCTCAAGAGAATAGATGGTTTGGAAGAAGATATTGGTTGAAGAATTCCAAAATGGTTGTTTAGTGCTAGGCAATCTTTGATTTGCAAATGGGATGATTTAAGCTATTTCTGAGTCTCCATGTTGCCAGAAGCCTTCCATCAATTTTCTGCTCAAGGGGATAAATGGTTTGAAAGATGTTGGTTGAAGAATTCTGAGATGGCGGCTTACTGGATGGCCATCTTTGATATCTGAATGGAATGATTCAAGCATATCTGGGTCTCCATTTTGCCTTGAAGACTCCCATCAATTTTCTGCTCAAGAGAAAATATAGGTTTGAAGATGTTGTTTGAAGAAATTCAAGATTGCTGTTTAGTTCATGGCCATCTTTGATATCTAAATGGAAAGATTTTAGCTATTCTGAGTATCAATAGGGCATTAAGTTTTGAAGATGTTGTTTGAAGAATTCCATGAAGGCTTTTGAGACCATGGGGATCGTTGGTATCAGAGTGTAATGATATAAGCATTTGGCTTAATTGGCTGATGCCTACCATCAAGGCTTTGCCCAAGAGGACATATGGTTTGGAAGATGTTGTTTGAAGAAATTCAAGATGGCTGTTTAGTGCATGGCCATTTTCGATAAATGAATGGGATGATTTTAGCTATTCTGAGTCTCCATGTTGCCTGACGCATCCCATCAAGTTTCTGCTTGAGACAATATATGGGGTGGAAGATGTTGTTTGAGTCTCCATGTTGTATGATGCATCCCAATAATTTTCTGCTCAAGAGAATATATGAGTTGGAAGGAGTTGTTTGAAAAATTCCCAAAAGGCTGTTTAGTGCATGGCCATCTTTTGTATCTAAGAGAAATGAAAGAAGCATTTATGAGTCGTTTTTTGGCCTGAAGCATACAATCACGTTTCTGCTCATAAGGACATATGGTTTGGAGGAGGATGGCATTTGACAAATATCAAGATTGCTGTTTAGTTCTTGGCCATCCTGATATCTTATTTATTCTGAGCCTCCATGTTTGCCTGGTTTCTGCTCAAGAGGATATATGGTTTTGAAGAAGAAATTGTTTGAAGAATTCCAAGATGGCTGTTTAATGCATGGCCATCTTTAATATCTGAATGGAATGATTTGAGCAATTCAGGCTCTCCATTTTACCTTAGGTTCTTTTCAAGAGGATATAGTGTTTGGAAAAAAGATACTGTAAGAAGTCCTGAAGACAGCTGCCATGGTGGCACAACACAATGATTCTGCTGGCTGTAAGTCTACAATTCCCCAGTCAAATGCCCTACGAACTTAGCCACTGCACTCTACAAATCTGCAGATGGTTTCGTAATTTTGAACAGTTAAGAAAAGTTACCTTACCACACTCAGTCTTTCAAACATATACAAGGCCGAAACCATTTTATACTTATTGGTATTATACCACACGACAGCACACTAAAACATTATTTTGTGGAGAAATAATGTTTCAGTATCTGTAATATGGACAAACCCAACAAATATAAAAGTAAACTGTCATGTACTCAGTCAAAACTGAATTGCTTCAGGCTTAAGTTCTGTAACTGTTGCCTCCGGACTTGAAGATTATCTAGCTGGCGTGTTGCCTCAAGCTATGCTGTATTAATGATACAAGCAACCTTGCCACTGAGGCATTACACAGCCCACCTTTTCATTGACCAAGTGAGTCTCAGCAAAAAACAAGGGGGTATGACCAGGAATTGCCACAATCTCAGACAACTGACTTCACTGTAAGGAATGTATAATCACAAAATATGTTGTTAAAAGAATTTTAAGATGAATAACTAGATTCTGAAAAGAACTGTTCGAGCCATTCAGGATTTATTTTGCCTGGCGTCTCTCATCAAGTTTCTGCTCAAGAGGACATGGTTTGGAAGATGATGTTTGAAGAATTCCAAGATGGCTGTTCAATACTGGACCCTCTTTGACATCTTAATGGAATGATTTCAGCTTTTCTGTGTAACCTATCTGCCTGCTAACTCCCATCAAGTCTCTGCTCAAGAGGATATATGGTTTGGAAGATGATGATGTTTGAAGAATTCCAAGATGATTGTTTAGTGCTAGGCAATCTTTGATATGCAAATGGAATGATTTAAGCTATTAATAAGTCTCCATGTTGCGGGAAGCCTTCGACCAAGTTTCTGCTCAAGAGGATATATGGTTTGGAAGATGATGATGGTTGAAGAATTCCAAGATGGCTGTTTAGTGCTAGGCAATCTTTGGTATGCAAATGGGATGATTTTAGCTATTTCTGAGTCTCCATGTTGCTAGAAGCCTCCCATCAAGTTTATGCTCAAGAGGTTATATTGTTTGGAAGATGATGTTGGTTGAAGAATTCCAAGATGGCTGTTTAATGCGGGACCCTCTTTGACATCTTAATGGAATGAATTCAGCTTTTCTGTGTAACTGTGTAACTATCTGCCTGCTCCCTCCCATCAAGTTTCTGCTCAAGAGGATAGATGGTTTGGAAGAAGATATTGGTTGAAGAATTCCAAAATGGCTGTTTAGTGCTAGGCAATCTTTTATATGCAAATGGGATGATTTAAGCTATTTCTGAGTCTCCATGTTGCCGGAAGCCTTCCATCAAGTTTCTGCTCTAGAGGATAAATGGTTTGAAAGATGTTGGTTGAAGAATTCTAAGATGGCTGTTTAGTGGATGGCCATCTTTGATATCTGAATGGAATGATTTAAGCATATCTGGGTCTCCATTTTGCCTTGAAGACTCCCATCAATTTTCTGCTCAAGAGAAAATATAGGTTTGAAGATGTTGTTTGAAGAATTGCAAGATGGATGTTTAGTCCATGGCCATCTTTGATATCTAAATGGAAAGATTTTAGCTATTCTGAGTCACAATAGGGCATTAAGTTTTTAAGATGTTGTTTGAAGAATTCCATGAAGGCTGTTAAGTGCATGGCCATCGTTTGTATCAGAGTGTAATGATATAAGCATTTGGCTAAATTGGCTGGTGCCTACCATCAAGGCTTTGCCCAAGAGGACATATGGTTTGGAAGATGGTGTTTGAAGAAATTCAAGATGGCTGTTTAGTGCATGGCCATTTTTGATAAATGAAAAGGATGATTTTAGCTATTCTGAGTCTCCATGTTGCCTGACGCATCCCATCAACTTTCTGCTTGAGACAATATATGGTTTGGAAGATGTTGTTTGAAGAATATCAAGATGTCTGTTTAGTTCTGAGAACTGATTAGAATGATTTTTATTTATTCTGAGTCTCCATGTTGTATGATGCATCCCAATAATTTTCTGCTCAAGAGAATATATGGTTTGGAAAAAGTTGTTAGAAAAATTACAAGAAGGCTGTTTAGTGCATGACCATCTTTTGTATCTGAGTGGAATGAAAGAAGCATTTATGAGGCTCTTTTTGGCCTGAAGCATCCAATCTAGTTTCAGCTCATGTGGACATATGGTTTGGAGGAGAATGTTGTTTGACAAATATCAAGATTGCTGTTTAGTTCTTAGCCATCCTGATATCTTATTTATTCTGAGCCTCCATGTTGCCTGGTTTCTGCTCAAGAGGCCATATGGTTTTGAAGAAGAAATTGCTTGAAGAATTCCAAGATGGCTGTTTAATGTATGGCCATCTTTGATATCTGAATTGATTGATTTGAGCAATTCAGGCTCTCCATTTTGTTTCTCCTTAGTTTCTGCTCAAGAGGATATATGGTTCAGAAGAAGATACTGTTTGAAGTACTGAAGACATCTGCCATGGTGGCACAACACAATGATTCTGCCGGCTGTGAGTCTACAATCCCCAGTCTAATGCACTACAAACTTAGTCATTGAGCTCTACAAATATGCAGATGGTTTCTTGAGTTTTGAACAGTTCAGAAAAGTAACCTTACCACACTCAGTCTTTCAAACATATACACGGCCGAACCTTTCTATACTTATTGTTATTATACCACACGACAGTACACTAAAACATTATTTTGTGGGGAAATGATATTTCAGTATCTGTAATATGGACAAACCCAATAAATATAAAAGTGAACTGTCATGTAATCAAGTCAACAACTGAATTGCTTCAGGCTTAAGTTCTGTAACTGTTGCCTCTGGATTTGAAGGTTATCTATGTGGCGTGTAACCTCAAGCTATGCTGTATTTATGATACAAACAACCTTGCCACTGAGGCATTACACAGCCCACCTTTTCATTGACCAAGTGAGCCTCAGCAAAAGACAAGTGGGTATGACCAGGAATTGCCAGAATCTCAGACAACCGACTGCACTGTAAGGAATATATAATCAAAAAATATGTTGTTTGAAGAATTTTAAGATAAATAACTAGTGCATGCCCTTCTTTGATAGCTGAAATGAACTGTTCGAGCCATTCAGAATTTATTTTGCCTGACATCTCTCATCAAGTTTCTGCTCAAGATAACATGGTTTGGAAGATGACGTTTGAAGAATTCCAAGATGGCTGTTCAACGCTGGACCCTCTTCGGCATCTAAATGGAATTATTTCAGCTCTTCTGTGTAACCTATCTGCCTGCTGCCTCCAATCAAGTTTCTGCTCAAGAGGATATATGGTTTGGAAGGTGATGATGTTTGAAGAATTCCAAGATGACTGTTTAGTGCTAGACAATCTTTGATATGCAAATGGAATGAGTTAAGCTATTTCTGAGTCTCCATGTTGTGGGAAGCCTTCGACCAAGTTTCTGCTCAAGAGGATATATGGTTTGGAAGATGTTGGCTGAAGAAATCAATGATGGCTGTTTAGTACAAGGCAATCTTTGATATGCAAATGGGATGATTTTAGCTATTTCTGAGTCTCCATGTTGAAGGAAGCCTTCGACCAAGTTTCTGCTCAAGAGGATATATGGTTTGGAAGATGTTGGCTGAAGAATTCAATGATGGGTGTTTAGTACAAGGCAATCTTTGATATGCAATTGGGATGATTTAAGCTATTTCTGAGTCTCCATGTTGCGGGAAGCCTTCCACCAAGTTTCTGCTCAAGAGGATATATGGTTTGCAAGATGATGATGGTTGAAGAATTCCAAGATGGCTGTTTAGTGCTAGGCAATCTTTGGTATGCAAATGGGATGATTTTAGCTATTTCTGAGTCTCCATGTCGCTAGAAGCCTCCCATCAAGTTTATGCTCAAGAGGTTATATGGTTTGGAAGATGTTGGTTGAAGAATTCCAAGATGGCTGTTTAATGCAGGACCCTCTTTGACATCTTAATGGAATGAATTCAGCTCTTCTGTGTAACCTATCTGCCTGCTGCCTCCCATCAAGTTTCTGCTCAAGAGGATATATGGCTGGGAAGATGATGATGTTTGAAGAATTCCAAGATAGCTGTAAAATGCTAGGCAATCTTTGATATGCAAATGGGATGATTTTAGCTGTTTCTGAGTCTCCATGTTGCATGAAGCTTTCCATCAAGTTTCTGCTCAAGAGGTTTGGAAGCAGATATCGGTTGAAGAATTCCAAAATGGCTGTTTAGTGCTAGGCAATCTTTGATATGCAAATGGGATGATTTAAGCTATTTCTGAGTATCCATGTTGCCTGAAGCCTTCCATCAAGTTTCTGCTCAAGAGGATAGATGGTTTGAAAGATGTTGGTTGAAGAGTTCTAAGACGACTGTTAAGTGGATGGCCATCTTGAATGATTTAAGCAATTCTTGGTCTCCATTTTGCCTTGAAGACTCCCATCAATTTTCTGCTCAAGAGAAAATATGGGTTTGAAGATGTTGTTGGAAGAATTCCAAGATGGCTGTTTAGTCCATGGCCATCTTTGATATCTAAATGGAAAGATTTTAGCTATTCTGAGTCTCAAGAGGGCATTAAGTTTTGAAGATGTTGTTTGAAGAATTCCATGAAGGCTGTTAAGTTCATGGCCATCGCTGGTATCAGAGTGTAATGATTTAAGCATTTGACTTAATTGGCTGATGCCTACCAGCAAGGCTTTGCCCAAGAGGACATATGGTTTGGAAGATGATGTTTGAAGAAATTTAAGATGGCTGTTTAGTACATGCCCATTTTTGGTAAGTGAATGGGATGATTTTAGCTATTCTGAGTCTCCATCCCATCAAGTTTCTGCTTGAGACACTAAATGGGTCTGAAGGTGTTGTTTGAAAAATATCAAGATGTCTGTTTAGTTCTGATTTTTTGAATGGAATGATTTTATTTATTCTGAGTCTCCATGTTGCAAGATGCATCCCAATAAGTTTCTGCTCAAGAGAATATATGGGTTGGAAGAAGTTCTTTGAAAAATTCCAAGAATGCTGTTTAGTGCATGCATCTTTTGTATCTAAGTGAAATGAAAGAAGCATTTATGAGTCTCATTTTGGCCTGAAGCATCCAATCAAGTTTCTGCTCATGAGGACATATGGTTTGGAGGAGGATGTTGTTTGATGAATATCAAGATTGCTGTTTAGTTCTTGGCCATCCTGATATCTTATTTATTCTGAGCCTCCATGTTTGCCTGGTTTCTGCTCAAGAGGACATATGGTTTTGAAGAAGATATTGCTTGAAGAATCCCAAGATGGCTGTTTAATGCATGGCCATCTTTGATATCTGAATGGAATGATTTGAGCAATTCAGGCTCTTCATTTTGCCTTAGTTTCTGCTCAACTGGATATATAGTTTGGAAGAAGATACTGTTTGAAGTACTGAAGACAGCTGTCATGGTGGCACAACACAATGGTTCTGTTGGCTATGAGTTTACAATCCCCAGTCTAATGCCCTACAAACTTAGCCACAGCCCTCTACGAATATGCAGATGGTTTCTTAGTTTTTAACAGTTCAGAAAAGTAACCTTAACACAATCAATCTTTCACACATATACACGGCCGAACCTTTCTATACTTATTGGTATTATACCACACGACAGCACACTAAAACATTATTTTGTGGAGAAATAATATTTCAGTATCTGTAATATGGACAAACCCAATAAATATAAAAGTGAACTGCCATGTACTCAGTAAACAACTGAATTGTTTCAGGCTCAAGTTCTGTAACTGTTGCCTCTGGGTTTGAAGGTCATCTACCTGGCTTGTAACCTCAAGCTATGTTGCATTAATGATACAAGCAACCTTGCTACTGAGGCATCACACAGCCCATCTATTTCATTGACCAAGTGAGCCTCTGCAAAAAAAAGTGGGTATGACCAGAAATTACCACAATCTCAGATAATGGACAGCACTGTTAGGAACATATAATCACAAAATATGTTGTTCCAAGAAATTCAAGATGAATAACTAGTGGATGCCTTTCTCTGATGACAGAAAAGAACTGTTCGAGCCATTCTGAATTCATTTTGCCTGGCGTCTCTCATCAAGTTTCTGCTCAAGAGAACATATATATGGAAGATGATGTTTGAAGAATTCCAAGATGGCTGTTCAAAAATAGTAAGTGAGTATGATCAGGATACCACAATCACAAACTGCAGACAACCCTGTGGCATTTTGCTGGACCCTTTTTGACATCTTAATGGAATGATTTCAGATTTTCTGTGTAACCTATCTGCCTACTGCCTCCTATCAAGTTTATGCTCAAGAGGATATATGGTTTGAAAGATGATGATGTTTGAAGAAATCCAGGATGGCTGTTTAGTGCTAGGCAATCTTTCATATGCAAACGGGATGATTTTAGGTACTTCTGAGTCTCCTTGTTGCATGAAGCTTTCCATCAAGTTTCTGCTCAACTATGGTTTGGAAGAAGATGTTGGTTAAAGAATTCCAAGATGGCTTGTAAGTGCTAGGCAATCTTTGATATACAAAAGGGATGATTTAAGCTATTTCTGAGTCTCCATCTAGCAGGAAGCCTTCCACCAAGTTTCTGCTCAAGAGGATATATGGTTTGAAAGAAGATGTTGGTTAAAGAACTCAAAGATGGCTGTTTAGTGCTAGGCAATCTGTGGTATTCAAATGAGATGATTTTAGCTATTTCTGAGTCTCCATGTTGCCAGAAGCCACCCATCAAGTTTCTACTCAAGAGGATATATGGTTTGGAAGAAGATGTTGGTTGAAGAATTCCAAGATGGCTGTTAAGTGCTAGACAATCTTTGATATACAAATGGGATGATTTAAGCTATATCTGAGTGTCCATGTTGCCGGAAACCTTCCACCAAGTTTCTGCTCAAGAGGATATATGGTTTGGAATATGTTGGTTGAAGAATTCCAAGACAGCTGTTTAGTGCTAGGTAATCTTTGGTATGCAAATGGGATGATTTTTACTATTTCTAAGTCTCCATGTTGCCAGAAGCCTCCCATCAAGTTTCTGCTCAATAGGATATATGGTTCGGAAGAAGATGTTGGTTGAAGAATACCAAAATAGTTGTTTAGTGCTAGGCAATCTTTGATATGCAAATGGGATGATTTTAGCTATTTCTGAGTCTCCAAATTGCTGGAAGCCTTCCATCAAGTTTCTGCTCAAAAGGATATATGGTTTGGAAGATGATGATGTTTGAAGAAATCCAGGATGGCTGTTTAGTGCTAGGCAATCTTTCATATGCAAATGGGATGAATTTAGCTATTTCTGAGTCTCCATGTTGCTAGGAGCCTCCCATCAAGTTTATGCTCAGAAGATATATGGTTTGGAAGATGATGTTTGAAGAATTCCAAGATGGCTGTTTAGTGCTAGGCAATCTTTGGTATGGAAATGGGATGATTTTAGCAATTTCTGAGTCTCCATGTTGCCGGAAGCCTTCCATCAAGTATCTGCTCAAGAGGATAGATGGTTGAAAAGAAGATGTTGGTTGAAGAATTCAACGATGGCTGTTCAGTGGATGTCCATCTTTGATATCTGAATGGAATATTTAAAGCAATTCTGGGTCTCCATTTTGCTTTGAAGACTCCCATCAATTTTCTGCTCAAGAGAAAATATTGGTTTGAAGATGTTGTTTGAAGAATTCCAAGATGGCTGTTTAGTCCATGACCATATTTGATATCTAAATGGAAGGATTCAGCAATTCTGTGTAACCTATCTGCCTGCTGCCTCCCATCAAGTTTCTGCTCAAGAGGATATTTGGTTTGTAAGATGTTGGTTGAAGAATTCCAAGATGGCTGTTTAGTGCTTGGCAATCTTTCATATGCAAATGGGATGATTTTAGCTGTTTCTGAGTCTCCATGTTGCATGAAGCCTTCCATCAAGTTTCTGCTCAAGAGGATATATGGTTTGGAAGAGGATATTGGTTGAAGAATTCCAAAATGGCTGTTTAGTGCTAGGCAATCTTTGATATGCAAATGGGATGATTTAAGCTATTTCTGAGTTTCCATGTTGCCGGAAGCCTTCCATCAAGTTTCTGCTCAAGAAGATAGATGGTTTAAAAGAAGATGTTGGTTGAAGAATTCAAAGATGGCTGTTTAGTGAATGGCCATCTTTGACATCAGAATGGAATGATTTAAGCAATTCTGGGTCTCCATTTTGCCTTGAAGACTCCTATCAATTTTCTGCTCAAGAGAAAATATGGGTTTGAAGATTTTGCTTGAAGAATATCAAGATGTCTGTTTAGTTCTGATATCTGAATGGAATGATTTTATTTCTTCGATTCTCCATGTTGCATGATGCATCCCAATAAGTTTCTGCTCAAGAGAATATATGGGTTGTAAGAAGTTATTCAAAAAATTCCAAGAAGGATGTTTAGTGCATGGCCATCTTTTGTATCTAAGTGAAATGAAAGAAGCATTTATGAGCATCTTTTTGGCCTGAAGCATCAAATCAAGTTTCTGCTCATGAGGACATATGGTTTGGAGGAGGATGTTGTTTGATAAATATCAAGAATGCTGTTTAGTTCTTGGCCATCCTGATATCTTATTTAATCTGAGCCTCCATGTTTGCCTGGTTTCTGCTCAAGAGGACATATGGTTTTGAAGAAGAAATTGCTTGAAGAATTCCAAGATGTCTGTTTAATGCATGGCCATCTTTGATATCTGAATGGAATGATTTGAGCAATTCAGATTCGCCATTTTGCCTTAGTTTCTGCTCAAGAGGATATATGGTTTGGAAGAAGATACTGTTTGAAGTACTGAAGACAGCTGCCATAGTGGCACAACACAATGATTCTGCTGGCTGTTAGTCTACAATCCCCAGTCTAATGACCTACAAGCTTAGCCGCTGCGCTCTACAAATATGCAGATGGTTTCTTAGCTTTGAACAGTTAAGAAAAGTTACCTTACCACACTCAGTCTTTCAAACATATACACAGCAGAACCTTTCTATCCTCATTGGTATTATACCACACGACAGCACACTTAAACATTATTTTGTGGAGAAATAATATTTCAGTATCTGTAAAGTGGACAAACCCAATAAATATAAAAGTGAACTGTCATGAACTCAGTCAACAACTGAATTGCTTCAGGCTTAAGTTCAGTAACTGTTGCCTCTGGATTTGAAGGTTATCTCCCTGGCGTGTAACCTCAAGCTATGCAGTATTAATGATACAAGCAACCTTGCCACTGAGGCATTAGACAGCCCACCTTTTCATTGACCAAGTGATCCTCAGCAAAAAAACAAGTGGGTATGACCAGGAATTGCCAGAATCTCAGACAACCGACTGCACTGTAAGGAATATATAATCACAAAATATGTTGTTTGAAGAATTTTAAGATGAATAACTAGTGCATGCCCTTCTTTGATATCTGAAAAGAACTGTTCGAGCCATTCATAATTTATTTTACCTGCTGCCTCCCATCAAGTTTATGCTCAAGAAGATATATGGTTTGGAAGATGATGTTTGAAGAATTCCAATATGGCTGTTTTTAAATGCTGGAGCCTCTTTGACATCTTAATGGAATTATTTCAGCTTTTCTGTGCAACCTATCTGCCTGCTGCCTCCCATCAAGTTTCTGCTCAAGAGGATATATGGTTTGGAAGATGTTGGTTGATGAATTCCAAGATGGCTGTTTAGTGCTAGGCAATCTTTCATATGCAAATGGGATGAATTTAGCTATTTCTGAGTCTCCATGTTACTAGGAGCCTCCCATCAAGTTTATGCTCAGAAGATATATAGTTTGGAAAGATGATGTTTGAAGAATTCCAAGATGGCTGTTTAGTGCTAGGCAATCTTTGGTATGCAAATGGGATGATTTTAGCAATTTCTGAGTCTCCATGTTGCTAGAAGCCTCCAATCAAGTTTATGCACAAGAGGATATATGGTTTAGAAGATGGTTGAAGAATTCCAAGACGGCTGTTTAGTGCTTGATCCTCTTGACATCTTAATGGAATGAATTCAGCTTTTCTGTGTAACCTATCTGCCTGCTCCCTCCCATCAAGGTTCTGCTCAAGAGGATATATGGTTTGGAAGATGATGGTGTTTGAAGAATTCCAAAATGGCTGTTTAGTGCTAGGCAATCTTTGATATGTAAGTGGAATGATTTAAGCTATTTCTGAGTTTCCATGTTGCCGGAAGCCTTCCATCAAGTTTCTGCTCAAGAAGATAGATGGTTTAAAAGAAGATGTTGGTTGAAGAATTCAAAGATGGCTGTTTAGTGAATGGCCATCTTTGACATCAGAATGGAATGATTTAAGCAATTCTGGGTCTCCATTTTGCCTTGAAGACTCCTATCAATTTTCTGCTCAAGAGAAAATATGGGTTTGAAGATTTTGCTTGAAGAATATCAAGATGTCTGTTTAGTTCTGATATCTGAATGGAATGATTTTATTTCTTCGATTCTCCATGTTGCATGATGCATCCCAATAAGTTTCTGCTCAAGAGAATATATGGGTTGTAAGAAGTTATTCAAAAAATTCCAAGAAGGATGTTTAGTGCATGGCCATCTTTTGTATCTAAGTGAAATGAAAGAAGCATTTATGAGCATCTTTTTGGCCTGAAGCATCAAATCAAGTTTCTGCTCATGAGGACATATGGTTTGGAGGAGGATGTTGTTTGATAAATATCAAGAATGCTGTTTAGTTCTTGGCCATCCTGATATCTTATTTAATCTGAGCCTCCATGTTTGCCTGGTTTCTGCTCAAGAGGACATATGGTTTTGAAGAAGAAATTGCTTGAAGAATTCCAAGATGTCTGTTTAATGCATGGCCATCTTTGATATCTGAATGGAATGATTTGAGCAATTCAGATTCGCCATTTTGCCTTAGTTTCTGCTCAAGAGGATATATGGTTTGGAAGAAGATACTGTTTGAAGTACTGAAGACAGCTGCCATAGTGGCACAACACAATGATTCTGCTGGCTGTTAGTCTACAATCCCCAGTCTAATGACCTACAAGCTTAGCCGCTGCGCTCTACAAATATGCAGATGGTTTCTTAGCTTTGAACAGTTAAGAAAAGTTACCTTACCACACTCAGTCTTTCAAACATATACACAGCAGAACCTTTCTATCCTCATTGGTATTATACCACACGACAGCACACTTAAACATTATTTTGTGGAGAAATAATATTTCAGTATCTGTAAAGTGGACAAACCCAATAAATATAAAAGTGAACTGTCATGAACTCAGTCAACAACTGAATTGCTTCAGGCTTAAGTTCAGTAACTGTTGCCTCTGGATTTGAAGGTTATCTCCCTGGCGTGTAACCTCAAGCTATGCAGTATTAATGATACAAGCAACCTTGCCACTGAGGCATTAGACAGCCCACCTTTTCATTGACCAAGTGATCCTCAGCAAGAAAACAAGTGGGTATGACCAGGAATTGCCAGAATCTCAGACAACCGACTGCACTGTAAGGAATATATAATCACAAAATATGTTGTTTGAAGAATTTTAAGATGAATAACTAGTGCATGCCCTTCTTTGATATCTGAAAAGAACTGTTCGAGCCATTCATAATTTATTTTACCTGCTGCCTCCCATCAAGTTTATGCTCAAGAAGATATATGGTTTGGAAGATGATGTTTGAAGAATTCCAATATGGCTGTTTTTAAATGCTGGAGCCTCTTTGACATCTTAATGGAATTATTTCAGCTTTTCTGTGCAACCTATCTGCCTGCTGCCTCCCATCAAGTTTCTGCTCAAGAGGATATATGGTTTGGAAGATGTTGGTTGATGAATTCCAAGATGGCTGTTTAGTGCTAGGCAATCTTTCATATGCAAATGGGATGAATTTAGCTATTTCTGAGTCTCCATGTTACTAGGAGCCTCCCATCAAGTTTATGCTCAGAAGATATATAGTTTGGAAAGATGATGTTTGAAGAATTCCAAGATGGCTGTTTAGTGCTAGGCAATCTTTGGTATGCAAATGGGATGATTTTAGCAATTTCTGAGTCTCCATGTTGCTAGAAGCCTCCAATCAAGTTTATGCACAAGAGGATATATGGTTTAGAAGATGGTTGAAGAATTCCAAGACGGCTGTTTAGTGCTTGATCCTCTTGACATCTTCATGGAATGAATTCAGCTTTTCTGTGTAACCTATCTGCCTGCTCCCTCCCATCAAGGTTCTGCTCAAGAGGATATATGGTTTGGAAGATGATGGTGTTTGAAGAATTCCAAAATGGCTGTTTAGTGCTAGGCAATCTTTGATATGTAAGTGGAATGATTTAAGCTATTTCTGAGTCTCCATGTTGCCGGAAGCCTTCCATCAAGTTTCTGCTCAAGAGGATAGATGGTTGGAAAGAAGATGCTGGTTGAAGAATTCAACAATGGCTGTTGAGTGGATGTCCATCTTTGATATCTGAATGGAATGTTTAAAGCAATTCTGGGTCTCCATTTTGCCTTGAAGACTCCCATCTGCTCAAGAGAAAATATGGGTTTGAAGATGTTGTTTGAAGAATTCCAAGATGGCTATTTAGTCCATGACCATCTTTGATATCTAAATGGAAAGATTTCAGCAATTCTGAGTCTCAATAGGGCATTAAGTTTTGAAGATGTCGTTTGAAGAATTCCATGAAGGCTATTAAGTGCATGGCCATCGTTGGTATCAGAGTGTAATGATTTTAGCATTTGACTCAATTGGCTGATGCCTACCATCAAGACTTTGCCCAAGAGTGCATATGGTGTGGAAGATGTTGTTTGAAGAATTCCAAGATGGCTGTTTATTGCATGGCCATTTTTGATAAGTGAATGGGATGATTTTAGCTATTCTGAGTCTCCATGTTGCCTGACGCATCCCATCAAGTTTCTGCTTGAGACAATATATGGGTTGGAAGATGTTGTTTGAAGAATATCAAGATGTCTGTTTAGTTCTGATATCTGAATGGAATGATTTTATTTATTCTGAGTCTCCATGTTGCAAGATGCATCCCAATAAGTTTCTGCAAGAGAATTTATTGGTTGGAAGGTTGTTTGAAAAATTACAAGAAGGCTGTTTAGTGCATGACCATCTTTTGTATCTGAGTGGAATATTAGAAGCATTTAAGAGTCTCTTTTTGGCCTGAAGCACATCCAATCAAGTTTCTGCTCATGAGGACTGTCGTTTGGAGCAGGATGTTGTTTGACAAATATTAAGGTTGCTGTTTAGTTCTTGGCCATCCTGATATCTTTTTTCTTCTAAGCCTATGTTTCCTGGTTTCTGCTCAAGAGGACATATGGTTTTGAAGAAATTGCTTGAAGAATTCCAAGATGGCTGTTTAATGCATGGCCATCTTTGATATTTGAATGGAATGATTTGAGAAATTCAGGATCTCCATTTTGCTTTCGTTTCAAGGTTTCTGCTCAAGAGCATATATGGTTTGGAAGAGGATGATGTTTGAAGAATTCCAGGATGGCTGTTTAGTGCTAGGCAATCTTTGATATGCAAATGGGGTTATTTTAGCTACTTCTGAGTCTCCATGTTGCTTGGTGGCCATCTTGGCCATGTGACCAGGAACATTTGAACAAACTTTCGTTCCCTCATCCTAAGGAGTCTTCATATGAAATTTGAGTTCAATTGACCCAGTGGTTTCAGAGGAGATGTTTGAAAAAGTTGAAGGACGACAGACGGACAAAGGACGGATGCCAGAGTCATTAGTATACTAATACCTCACCTTGGAGCCTTCAGCTCAGGTGAGCTAAAATAAATAATACTCTCTGCCATAATGATCAATAAATGACCAATTTTAAGACAGTAACAAAAGAAGAAAGAAAAGTTGAGATTTCCAGTCAAGTAATTTAGTTAAAAGTGTACAACAGAAAAATGCTGTTCTTTTCTCAACCAAAACGTATGTTGTGGGTACTGAAATGTACCGATGGTAAAAATTTATGGGTAAAAATTTACAATTTAACAGCGAAAATTTTTGATAACCAAAACCTGTATTACTAGTGGAAAACCATATGAGCTGCGTCATGTGGTTTCCAACAATGTGGTATTTTGACAAGTGTAGACTCAGACTCACCTGTGTAGCCTCCTTTTAAACTTAGAAACTCTAAATTATGTTTAGTCAGTAGCTTAACAGTCATATAATATTCACGTGACTAGCAAAGGCTCTGATCAGACTGCGCATATGCGCAGGCTGATCTGAGACTTTGCTCGTCGCACATACCACATTGTTGGAAATCTCATGTCACGGTTCAAATCTTATCAATTTAGTTCTGGTCTCATTCCTTCATGTGTGCCAGTAGAGATGGCTTTAGGTAATTGTTTGTTTGATTTGATTCGTTACGTCCCATCAACTATCTTTCAGTTATAAAGGGACGGGTCTTCCTGGGTTGAACCAGTACTAAGCTAGGATAACTGTGTCTTGCTCAAGCCTCACAACGCAGTGACGCCGGTGAGGCTCGAACCCGCAGTCTTGAATCAAGCACTCTACCACTGCACTCCCTGGCTCTAGGGAAGACTGCATAGATGTGCAGCTGGGCTCATCTGAGGCTTTGCTGTTTGCCTAAGCGATAAGTACCCAAATCTTATGTATTTAACCCATAAAGCACCACCTATAATTTGCAGCAGACAACAATTTCAAATTTTGCTGCTTTTTAAAAAATAACAAAAAAGGCACGATATTCAATGAGAATCGTCTGCATACCTTATTTTTTAGAAAATTAGGAAAGGAAAGAAGTCCCAAAATTTGTCGTCTGCTGCAGTCATGATTGGTGCTTTAAGAGTTAATGTACTCGCAATTCATATTAAAGCAGCAACATGCAGTGAGTCCACTCTGATCAGATGAAAAAATAAAATTCCGAATTGCCATACTCACCAGTTTTCTGATTAACCTGGAGCCTGAGCTCTTTTCCACCATTGGCCAGGTAGGCATTATATCATAGTTGCATGTGAAAAACATGCTTAATACATGTAATAGATCAAATAAGTTGCGTATATAAAAGCTTATAGCTTATAAGCTTATAATAATTATAATAGCTTATTAGTAGATCAAAATTAGATTTCATTTTATTTTAACAAGTGACTGGGTTAACCATTGGATCAAACAATGACCTTCAATGCTTCATGATGACATCAAAAGCATGAATATTTACCCAGCATCAGGCTTCCAGATAAGAGTGCATATTGGAAAATTATTTTCTTTATTTCTCATCCAAAACATATGTTGTGGGTACTCCAAAAATAACCGTCTCAATGAGATTGTTCTTTTGAGCACCAAAAACAAATGTTTAAATTAATGGGTAAGAAAATCATTAAAATTTTACGCAAATAAAATTTTCTTAACTGGACCTACCCAGCCTGCAATAAGTTCAGTCAAAACACTGCCAAAGGATCCCATGCTTTCTACCCCCCCCCCCCCCAACCCCCAAAAAAATAAATAGCACTCTTTGCCATAATTATCAATAATTGACCAAAAGAAGGCAAAGTCAGGATTTTTATTTAAGAGTGTGTACAAGAAATATGATTTTTATTTCACAACCAAATAATATGTTGTGAGTACTCAAAAGAACCATCTGAATGAGACGGTTCTTTTGAGCACCCAAAATTATGCTAAAAATTATGGGTAAAAATTTTAGGCTGAAATTTTTTGGTTATCTAAAGCTATGTTTCCAGTGGCAGACCATTCATTCCTTCATGTTTGAGGGAAGACTGCATAGATATGTAGGTTCGCCTGAGCCTTTGCTGTTTACCTTATAAGGTCAGGCCTCCAGATAAGAGCTCGTACTGTAAAACTATTTTCTTCATTTCTCGTCCAAACCATATGTTGTGGGTACTCAAAAGAACAGTCTCAATGAGACGGTTCTTTTGAGCACACAAAACACGTGTTTAAATTGATGGGTAATGAAATAATTACAGATTTACACTCATAAAATTTCCTTATCTGGATCTATGTAAGGTGATAAGTACCAGAATATTAAGCCTGTTTCATATGAGCCGTGACATGTGATTTCTAACAATGTGGCATTTTGATAAGTATAGACTCAGGCCAGACTCTGTGCCTCCTCTTTTTAAGCTTAGAGGCTCAAAATGATGTTTGGTCAGTAGCTTAGTATTCATAGAATACTCAAACGACCAGCAAAGGCTCTGATCAGACTGCGCGTAAGCGCAGGCTGGTCTGAGCCCTTGCTGGTCGCACATACCAGATTGTTGGAAATCTCATGTCGCGGCTCATATGTGGAATGTGGAACACTTTCATTTCTTTAAAGCACTCACAAAATGGGCCTCGTCGCGACAAAACGTGTCTTCGGGTTTCCGACAAAGCGATTTCAAACCAGTCTCCACAGCTACAGGGACTAGCTAGAAAATTGAAATTTCACCTGGAGCAAGTTCAAATATGATACTTTCCACAAAGCGAATAACAAAGGTGCTGATCGGACTGCGCGGATGCGCAGGCTGGTCTGCGCCTTTGTTGTTCGCAAACCCCCGAAGACAGGTTTTCTCGCATCAAGGCTCAGTTAATATTTAACATGTGAGAATCTAGAAATATTGATCAGGAGAGAGGGTGTGGGGTTAGGGTCCAACTTAGTATGAAATTTCAACTGTTCATATGCACTAAAATGCTATAAATAAAGATCTTACTTGTCTATCATGCAAATTAATGTTAAAATGCCAACGTTTGTCATCAATATATTTGTGATTTTGAGAGGGGGCTGTCATTCAGACACCCAGACTCTCCTCACACCCCACTCCTCCTCTAGATCCATACATGGTTAGCAGGGAGATCAGCTGAAAATTGTCATAAATTTAGCTTTGCACTACTGGCCAAGCATTATATCATAGTTGCATGTGAGAATGTGCTAAATATGGGTAGAATAAGGGATCAAGTGAGGTGTGTATATAATAGCTTATAAGAAGATCTAAATAAGATTTAATATTAAATGAGCCGAAGCATGAGATTTCCAACAATGTGGTATGTGCGACCAGCAAAGCCTCAGATCAGCCTTCGCAAGTTGCTTGAATAATCTATGAATGTAAAGCTTCTGACTGAACATCATTTGGAGTTTCTAAGCTACAAAAGAGGCTGCACAGGCTCGTATGAGTCTACACTTGTCAAAATGCCAAATTGTTGGAAATCACATGTCACTGCTTATTTATTTTTACAAGTCAGCCATTTGATTAAACTATGACCTTCAGTCTATGCTTCACATGATGACAACAAAGCATGAAAAATTACCCAGCATGCAATGAGTTTAGTCAAAACACAGTCAAAGGATCCCCCCCATCACACACACAAATTAGCACTCCCTGTCATAATGATCAAGTAAAAAAACAGTAACACAAAAGAACAGAAGAGATTAACAGTTTTCTAACCGTTAATGCGCCAATCCCAACAAAAGTCGTCGACGTCTGCTTTTAACGACTGCTGAAATGTTTAAGAAGCCTCCTTGGCAAACAGGAGCAGTCTGTTCTGGGTCCACGCTATTTGCTTCTATACTTTATTCGTCAGTAATGCTTGGCAATTATTTGCAGCAGACGACTTCAGCAGACGACATTTTCAGATGCATTTTTTTCTTGGCCCTTTAAGGGCTAAAATTCGAAAACTTTAATTTACTCTACCTGTTCTCCCACAAATTGTTGGCTTTCAGAGCTAGAATTAATAAAATGTTTGTCAGAATAGCAAACAAGGAAGACCCTGATCAGACTGCTTCTGAGAAGCAGCCTGATCTGGGTCAGCGCTGCCTGTCTAGGCATTTTTGTCGGGCAACTAGTGTTCAAAATTTTGAACATTTTCTGTAGTTATGGTCTAATCCTTTATGTTTACCAGCAAAGATGTCTCTTCAGGGAAAAGACTTCATTGCAGTCATCAAATTATTTGTGATTTTCCAAGGAGAAAGGGGGGGGGGGGGGCGTCATGCAGATTCCCAGTCCCCTCCCCCATGGGAGATCAGCTAAAAAAGCATAATATACCAAATTGTCATATTCACAATTTTTTAGACTTAGCTGGAGCATTGAGCTCTTCTTGCAATTCTTTCTTGCACTGCTGACTGCATGTGAAAAACATGTTTATTAATAGCCATCAAAAGAAGTGTGTATATAATAGCTTGTAAGTATACTTCTACCACAACCCTTAAGAAACGACCCAAGATTCATTCCATTCATTTATGTACAATTACGTCTCAAAAAGTTTTGTGGAAGTATAGATCTAGATTAGATTTTATTTTTATTTTTACAATTGGCTGAGGTCTTGTAGCCATTAATCAAATACTGTAAATTCCGAAATTTTCGTGAGAATTTTATTTTCGCGAATAGTGTTAAAAGACATATTGTCGATACTAAAAATTCGCGACTAGGGCATGATTTACCTATATCAGTAAATGACTGAGTGATTACGGCATTTTGGGAGGATTTTATTTTCACCAAACATTGCATATGCAAAGTTTCGCGAAAATAAAACCCTCACAAAAATTTCCGAATTAACAGTAATGACCTCGAAAACTTCTTTTAACTTAATCGTTTGTTTGACTTGATTATATACGTCCCATCAACAATCCTTCAGTTAAACAGGTCTTCCTGGGTTGAGCCAGTACTAAGCTAGGATAAATGTGGCTTGCTCAAGGACCACAACCCAGTGACGCCGGTGAGGCTCCAACCCACGGCCCCTCGGTCTCCAGTCAAGCACTCTACCACTGAGCCACTGCGCTCTCAGCTTAATCGTAAATTGAAATACTTAGCAGGATAATTCTCTCCGGATCAAGGTTCATACAGCAAGATTGTGTAAAAGGCAATGACTTTTTAAGGACTTCTCAAAGACTTTCCAACTGTTTTCAAGGACTGAAAACTTGGTAAAAATACTGATTTACGCGTTAAAATTCTACTTCTGAAATGCTAGAGTACATTACTAAAGATATTAGTTTTACTAAAGATATAAGTTTAGGATAATTAGTATAAAATTGCTGCACCAAATAAAGGCACCACAATTTATTCTGAATTAGGTCTCCAAAAACAATGTTTAGTCCTCCTGTAAAGGGTACAATTCAAGGACTTTTCAAGGTCTTTGAGTGTTTTTCAGGTACTTTTCAAGGCAGATTTAATTTTTAAGGACTTTTCAAGACAATCCTGTACATTCAAGTACTTTTCAAGCCTTTGCAAACCGTGATAAGAGTGAAAAAAACGATTTTTTACTGCATTATTCACTTTCATATTACAACCAAAATGTCTGTTATACTCGGGTACAAGCCTGGGGCTCTCTCTTATCTGCAGCAACTCTACCCCAGATTATTTTCTAAGAATAAGCATATTTTAAATCTTTCCTTACAAGTGGCAGCTTTTGTCCTCTACCGATAGCCGAAGCAAACTGATTGGACCCAGATCAAGACTGACAAAACAGATCAGGACTGACAAAATGTCAGTGGAGTGACAAATACACTATTGACAGGAGCTATAGTGAAGTGACAAATACACTGTTAATAGGAGCTATAGTGGAGTGACAAATACACTGTTGACAGGAGCTATAGTAAAGTAACAAATACACTGTTGAAAGAAGCTATAGTGGAGTGACAAATACACTGTTGACAGGAGCTATAGTGGAGTGACAAATACACTGTAAATAGGAGCTATAGTGGAGTGACAAATACATTGTTGACAGGAGCTATAGTAAAGTAACAAATACACTGTTGAAAGAAGCTATAGTGGAGTGACAAATACACTGTTGACAGGAGCTATAGTGGAGTGACAAATACACTGTTGAAAGAAGCTATAGTGGAGTGACAAATACACTGTTGACAGGAGCTATAGTAAAGTAACAAATACACTGTTGAAAGAAGATATAGTGGAGTGACAAATACACTGTTGACAGGAGCTGTAGTAGAGTGACAATACACTGTTGACAGAAGCTATAGTAGAGTAACAAATACATTGTTGACAGGAGCTATAGCAGGGTGCCAAATACACTGTTGACAGGAGCTATAGTGGAGTGACAAATACACTGTTGACAGGAGCTATAGTGGAGTGCCAAATACACTGTTGATAGGAGCTATAGTGGAGTGACAAATACACTGTTGACAGGAACTATAGTGGAGTGACAAATACATTGTTGCCAGGAGCTATAGTGGAGTGACAAATACACTGTTGACAGGTGCTATAGTGGAGTGACAAATACACTGTTGACAGGAGCTATAGTGGAGTGACAAATACACTGTTGACAGTAGCTATAGTGGAGTGACAAATACACTGTTGACAGGAGTTTTAGTGGAGTAACAAATACACTGTTAACAGGAACTATAGTGGAGTGACAAATACATTGTTGCCAGGAGCTATAGTGGAGTGACAAATACACTGTTGACAGGTGCTATAGTGTAGTGACAAATACACTGTTGACAGGAGCTATAGTGGAGAGACAAATACACTGTTGACAGGAGCTACAGTGGAGTGACAAATACACTGTTGATAGGAGCTATAGTGGAGTGACAAATACACTGCTGACAGGAGCTATAGTGAAGTAACAAATACTGTGTTGACAGGAGCTATAGTGGAGTGACAATACACTGTTGGTAGGAATTAGAGTGAAGTGACAAATACACTGTTGACAGGAGCTATAGTAAAGTGACAAATACACTGCTGATAGGAGCTATAGTGGAGAGACAATACACCGTTGTTAGGAACTAGAGTGAAGTGACAAATACACTGTTGACAGGAGCTATAGTAAAGTGACAAATACACTGCTGATAGGAGCTATAGTGGAGTGACAATACACTGTTGTGAGGAACTAGAGTGAAGTGACAAATACACTGTTGACAGGAGCTATAGTAAAGTGACAAATACACTGCTGATAGGAGCTATAGTGGAGTGACAAATACACTGTTGACAGGAGCTTTAGTGGAGTGACAAATGCACTATTGACAGGATCTATAGTGGAGTGACAAATACACTGTTGACAGAAGCTATAGTGGAGTGACAAATACACTATTGACAGGAGCTATAGTGAAGTGAAAAATACACTGTTGACAGGTGCTATAGTGGAGTGACAAAAACACTATTGACAGGAGCTATAGTGGAGTGACAAATACACTGTTGACAGGAGCTATAGTGGAGTGACAAATACACTGTTGACAGGAGCTTTAGTGGAGTGACAAATGCACTATTGACAGGATCTATAGTGGAGTGACAAATACACTGTTGACAGAAGCTATAGTGGAGTGACAAATACACTATTGACAGGAGCTATAGTGAAGTGAAAAATACACTGTTGACAGGTGCTATAGTGGAGTGACAAAAACACTATTGACAGGAGCTATAGTGGAGTGACAAATACACTGTTGACAGGAGCTATAGTGGAGTGACAAATACACTGTTGACAGTAGCTATAGTGGAGTGACAAATACACTGTTGACAGGAGTTTTAGTGGAGTAACAAATACACTGTTAACAGGAACTATAGTGGAGTGACAAATACATTGTTGCCAGGAGCTATAGTGGAGTGAAAAATACACTGTTGACAGGTGCTATAGTGTAGTGACAAATACACTGTTGACAGGAGCTATAGTGGAGAGACAAATACACTGTTGACAGGAGCTACAGTGGAGTGACAAATACACTGTTGATAGGAGCTATAGTGGAGTGACAAATACACTGCTGACAGGAGCTATAGTGAAGTAACAAATACTGTGTTGACAGGAGCTATAGTGGAGTGACAATACACTGTTGGTAGGAATTAGAGTGAAGTGACAAATACACTGTTGACAGGAGCTATAGTAAAGTGACAAATACACTGCTGATAGGAGCTATAGTGGAGAGACAATACACCGTTGTTAGGAACTAGAGTGAAGTGACAAATACACTGTTGACAGGAGCTATAGTAAAGTGACAAATACACTGCTGATAGGAGCTATAGTGGAGTGACAATACACTGTTGTGAGGAACTAGAGTGAAGTGACAAATACACTGTTGACAGGAGCTATAGTAAAGTGACAAATACACTGCTGATAGGAGCTATAGTGGAGTGACAAATACACTGTTGACAGGAGCTTTAGTGGAGTGACAAATGCACTATTGACAGGATCTATAGTGGAGTGACAAATACACTGTTGACAGAAGCTATAGTGGAGTGACAAATACACTATTGACAGGAGCTATAGTGAAGTGAAAAATACACTGTTGACAGGTGCTATAGTGGAGTGACAAAAACACTATTGACAGGAGCTATAGTGGAGTGACAAATACACTGTTGACAGGAGCTATAGTGGAGTGACAAATACACTGTTGACAGGAGCTTTAGTGGAGTGACAAATGCACTATTGACAGGATCTATAGTGGAGTGACAAATACACTGTTGACAGAAGCTATAGTGGAGTGACAAATACACTATTGACAGGAGCTATAGTGAAGTGAAAAATACACTGTTGACAGGTGCTATAGTGGAGTGACAAAAACACTATTGACAGGAGCTATAGTGGAGTGACAAATACACTGTTGACAGGAGCTATAGTGGAGTGACAAATACACTGTTGACAGGAGCTATAGTGGAGTGACAAATACACTATTGACAGGAGCGATAGTGAAGTGACAAATACACTGTTGACAGGTGCTATAGTGGAGTGACAAATACACTGTTGACAGTAGCTAAGTAGAGTTACAAATACAGTCTGTTGGTAGGAACTATAGCATGGTGACAAATACACAGTTGTCAGGAGCTATGGTGGAGCGTCAAATACACTGCTGATGTAAGCTTTCCTAAAGTGACAAACAAATATACTGCTGTCAGGAGCTATAGTGGAGTGACAATTATACTGTTGACAGGATCTATAGTGTAGTGACAAATACATTGTTGACAGTAGCTATAGTGGAGTGACAAATACACTGTTGACAGTAGCTATAGTGGAGTGACAAATACACTGCTGACAGTAGCTAAGTAGAGTTACAAATACAGTCTGTTGGTAGGAACTATAGCATGGTGACAAATACACAGTTGTCAGGAGCTATGGTGGAGCGTCAAATACACTGCTGATGTAAGCTTTCCTAAAGTGACAAACAAATATACTGCTGTCAGGAGCTATAGTGGAGTGACAATTATACTGTTGACAGGATCTATAGTGTAGTGACAAATACATTGTTGACAGTAGCTATAGTGGAGTGACAAATACACTGTTGACAGTAGCTATAGTGGAGTGACAAATACACTGCTGACAGTAGCTATAGTGGAGTGACAATTACACTGTTGACAGGAACTATACTGTAGTGACAAATACACTGATGACAGGAGCTATAGTGGAGTGACAAATACACTGCTGACAGTAGCTTTAGTAGAGTGACAAATACACTGTTGACAGGAGCTATAGTGGAGTGACAAATACACTGTTGACAGGAACTATAGTGGATGACAAATACACTGCTGACAGTAGCTATAGTGGAGTGACAAATACACTGTTGACAGGAACTATAGTGGAGTGACAAATACACTGCTGACAGGAACTATAGTGGAGTGACAAATACACTGCTGATAGGAGCTATAGTGGAGTGACAAATACACTGCTGACAGGAGCTATAGTGGAGTGACAATTACATTGTTGACAGGAACTATAGTGGAGTGACAAATACACTGCTGACAAGAGCTATAGTGGAGTGACAAATACACTGTTGACAAGAGCTATAGTGGAGTGACAAATACACTGCTGACAAGAGCTTTAGTGGAGTGACAAATACACTGTTGACAGGAGCTATAGTGGAGTGACAAATACACTGTTGACAGGAACTATAGTGGAGTGACAAACACACTGCTGACAAGAGCTATAGTGGAGTGACAAATACACTGCTGACAGGAGCTATAGTGGAGTGACAAATACACTGCTGACAAGGGCTATAGTGGAGTGACAAATACACCGGTGACAGGAGCTATAGTGGAGTGACAAATACTCTGTAGACAGGAGCTATAGTGGAGTGACAAAAACACTGTTGACAGGAGCTATAGTGGAGTGACAAATACTCTGTTGACAGGAACTATAGTGGAGTGACAAATACATTGCTGACAGAAAACAATAGTGGAGTGACAAATACTCTGTTGATAGGAGCTATAGTGGACTGACAAATACACTGTTGACAGGAGCTATAGTGGAGTGACAAATACACTGTTGACAGGAGCTAAAGCAAGGTGACAAATACACTGTTGATAGCAGCTATAGTGGAGTGACAAATACACTGTTGACAGGAGCTATAATGGAGTGACAA
Source organism: Loripinus fragilis (assembly GCA_964019695.1). Taxonomy (NCBI): domain Eukaryota; kingdom Metazoa; phylum Mollusca; class Bivalvia; order Lucinida; family Lucinidae; genus Loripinus; species Loripinus fragilis. The sequence goes on along the minus strand of OZ026526.1, from coordinate 84,006,430 downwards.
ATACACTGTTGACAGGAGCTATAGTGGAATGACAAATACTCTGTTGATAGGAGCTATAGTGGAGTGACAAATACTCTGTTGATAGGAGCTATAGTGGAGTGACAAATACACTGTTGACAGGAGCTATAGTGGAGTGACAAATACTCTGTTGATAGGAGCTATAGTGGAGTGACAAATACACTGTTGATAGGAGCTATAGTGGAGTGACAAATACACTGTTGACAGGAGCTATAGTGGAGTGACAAATACACTGTTGGCAGGAGCTATAGTGAAGTGACAAATACACTGTTGACAGGAGCTATAGTGGAGTGACAAATACACTGTTGACAGGAGCTATAGTCGAGTGACAAATACACTGTTGACAGATGCCATAGTGGAGTAACAAAAACACTGTTGACAGGAGCCATAGTGGAGTAACAAATACACTGTTGACAGGAGCCATAGTGGAGTGACAAATACTCTGTTGATAGGAGCTATAGTGGAGTGACAAATACACTGTTGATAGGAGCTATAGTGGAGTGACAAATACACTGTTGACAGGAGCTTTAGTGGAGTGACAAATACATTGTTGACAGGAGCTATAGTGGAGTGACAAATACACTGTTGACAGGAGCTATAGTGGAGTGACAAATACACTGTTGACAGGAGCTATAGTGGAGTGACAAATACACTGTTGACAGGAGCTAAAGCAAGGTGACAAATACACTGTTGATAGGAGCTATAGTGGAGAGACAAATACACTGATGACAGGAGCTATAGTGGAGTGAAAAATACACTGTTGACAGGAGCTAAAGCAAGGTGACAAATACACTGTTGATAGGAGCTATAGTGGAGTGACAAATACACTGTTGACAGGAACTATAGTGGAGTGACAAATACATTGTTGACAGGAACTATAGTGGAGTGACAAATACACTGTTGACAGGAGCTATAGTGGAGTGACAAATACACTGTTGACAGGAGCTATAGGGGAGTGACAAATACATTGTTGACTGGAACTATAGTGGAGTGACAAATACACTGTTGACAGGAGCTATAGTAAAGTGACAAATACTCTGTTGACAGGAGCTATAGTGGAGTGACAAATACACTGTTGACAGGAGCTATAGTGGAGTGACAAATACATTGTTGACAGGAGCTATAGTGGAGTGACAAATACACTGTTGACAGGAGCTATAGTGTAGTGACAAATGCACTGTTGACAGTAGCTATAGCGATGTGACAAATACACTGTTGACAGGAACTATAGTGGAGTGACAAATACACTGTTGACAGGAGCTATATTGGAGTGACAAAAACACTGTTGACAGGATCTTTTGTGGAGTGACAAATACACTGTTGACAGGAGCTGTAGTGGAGTGACAAATACACTGCTGACAGGAGCTATAGTGGAGTGACAAATACTCTGTTGATAGGAGCTATAGTGGAGTGACAAATACACTGCTGACAGTAGCTATAGTAGAGTGACAAATACACTGTTGACAGTAGCTATAGTGGAGTGACAAATACACTGTTGACAGTAGCTATAGTGGAGTGACAAATACACTGCTGACAGTAGCTATAGTGGAGTGACAATTACACTGTTGACAGGAACTATACTGTAGTGACAAATACACTGATGACAGGAGCTATAGTGGAGTGACAAATACACTGCTGACAGTAGCTTTAGTAGAGTGATAAATACACTGTTGACAGGAGCTATAGTGGAGTGACAAATACACTGTTGACAGGAACTATAGTGGATGACAAATACACTGCTGACAGTAGCTATAGTGGAGTGACAAATACACTGTTGACAGGAACTATAGTGGAGTGACAAATACACTGCTGACAGGAACTATAGTGGAGTGACAAATACACTGTTAACAGGAGCTATAGTGGAGTGACAAATACACTGCTGACAGGAGCTATAGTGGAGTGACAATTACATTGTTGACAGGAACTATAGTGGAGTGACAAATACACTGCTGACAAGAGCTATAGTGGAGTGACAAATACACTGTTGACAAGAGCTATAGTGGAGTGACAAATACACTGCTGACAAGAGCTTTAGTGGAGTGACAAATACACTGTTGACAGGAGCTATAGTGGAGTAACAAATACACTGTTGACAGGAACTATAATGGAGTGACAAACACACTGCTGACAAGAGCTATAGTGGAGTGACAAATACACTGCTGACAGAAGCTATAGTGGAGTGACAAATACACTGCTGACAAGGGCTATAGTGGAGTGACAAATACACCGGTGACAGGAGCTATAGTGGAGTGACAAATACTCTGTAGACAGGAGCTATAGTGGAGTGACAAAAACACTGTTGACAGGAGCTATAGTGGAGTGACAAATACTCTGTTGACAGGAACTATAGTGGAGTGACAAATACATTGCTGACAGAAAACAATAGTGGAGTGACAAATACTCTGTTGATAGGAGCTATAGTGGACTGACAAATACACTGTTGACAGGAGCTATAGTGGAGTGACAAATACACTGTTGACAGGAGCTAAAGCAAGGTGACAAATACACTGTTGATAGCAGCTATAGTGGAGTGACAAATACACTGTTGACAGGAGCTATAGTGGAGTGACAAATACACTGTTGACAGGAGCTATAGTGGAATGACAAATACTCTGTTGATAGGAGCTATAGTGGAGTGACAAATACTCTGTTGATAGGAGCTATAGTGGAGTGACAAATACACTGTTGACAGGAGCTATAGTGGAGTGACAAATACTCTGTTGATAGGAGCTATAGTGGAGTGACAAATACACTGTTGATAGGAGCTATAGTGGAGTGACAAATACACTGTTGACAGGAGCTATAGTGGAGTGACAAATACACTGTTGGCAGGAGCTATAGTGAAGTGACAAATACACTGTTGACAGGAGCTATAGTGGAGTGACAAATACACTGTTGACAGGAGCTATAGTCGAGTGACAAATACACTGTTGACAGATGCCATAGTGGAGTAACAAAAACACTGTTGACAGGAGCCATAGTGGAGTAACAAATACACTGTTGACAGGAGCCATAGTGGAGTGACAAATACTCTGTTGATAGGAGCTATAGTGGAGTGACAAATACACTGTTGATAGGAGCTATAGTGGAGTGACAAATACACTGTTGACAGGAGCTTTAGTGGAGTGACAAATACATTGTTGACAGGAGCTATAGTGGAGTGACAAATACACTGTTGACAGGAGCTATAGTGGAGTGACAAATACACTGTTGACAGGAGCTATAGTGGAGTGACAAATACACTGTTGACAGGAGCTAAAGCAAGGTGACAAATACACTGTTGATAGGAGCTATAGTGGAGAGACAAATACACTGATGACAGGAGCTATAGTGGAGTGAAAAATACACTGTTGACAGGAGCTAAAGCAAGGTGACAAATACACTGTTGATAGGAGCTATAGTGGAGTGACAAATACACTGTTGACAGGAACTATAGTGGAGTGACAAATACATTGTTGACAGGAACTATAGTGGAGTGACAAATACACTGTTGACAGGAGCTATAGTGGAGTGACAAATACACTGTTGACAGGAGCTATAGGGGAGTGACAAATACATTGTTGACTGGAACTATAGTGGAGTGACAAATACACTGTTGACAGGAGCTATAGTAAAGTGACAAATACTCTGTTGACAGGAGCTATAGTGGAGTGACAAATACACTGTTGACAGGAGCTATAGTGGAGTGACAAATACATTGTTGACAGGAGCTATAGTGGAGTGACAAATATACTGTTGACAGGAGCTATAGTGCAGTGACAAATGCACTGTTGACAGTAGCTATAGCGATGTGACAAATACACTGTTGACAGGAACTATAGTGGAGTGACAAATACACTGTTGACAGGAGCTATATTGGAGTGACAAAAACACTGTTGACAGGAGCTTTTGTGGAGTGACAAATACACTGTTGACAGGAGCTGTAGTGGAGTGACAAATACACTGCTGACAGGAGCTATAGTGGAGTGACAAATACTCTGTTGATAGGAGCTATAGTGGAGTGACAAATACACTGCTGACAGTAGCTATAGTAGAGTGACAAATACACTGTTGACAGGAGCTATAGTGGAGTGACAAATACACTGTTGACAGGAACTATAGTGGATGACAAATACACTGCTGACAGTAGCTATAGTGGAGTGACAAATACACTGTTGACAGGAACTATAGTGGAGTGACAAATACACTGCTGACAGGAACTATAGTGGAGTGACAAATACACTGCTGACAAGAGCTATAGTGGAGTGACAAATACACTGTTGACAGGAGCTATAGTGGAGTGACAAATACACTGCTGACAAGAGCTATAGTGGAGTGACAAATACACTGTTGACAGGAGCTATAGTGGAGTGACAAATACACTGTTGACAGGAACAATAGTGGAGTGACAAACACACTGCTGACAAGAGCTATAGTGGAGTGACAAATACACTGTTGACAGGAGCTATAGTGGAGTGACAAATACACTGCTGACAAGGGCTATAGTGGAGTGACAAATACACCGGTGACAGGAGCTATAGTGGAGTGACAAATACTCTGTAGACAGGAGCTATAGTGGAGTGACAAAAACACTGTTGACAGGAGCTATAGTGGAGTGACAAATACTCTGTTGACAGGAACTATAGTGGAGTGACAAATACATTGCTGACAGAAAACAATAGTGGAGTGACAAATACTCTGTTGATAGGAGCTATAGTGGACTGACAAATACACTGTAGACAGGAGCTATAGTGGAGTGACAAATACACTGTTGACATGAGCTAAAGCAAGGTGACAAATACACTGTTGATAGCAGCTATAGTGGAGTGACAAATACACTGTTGACAGGAGCTATAGTGGAGTGACAAATACACTGTTGACAGGAGCTATAGTGGAATGACAAATACTCTGTTGATAGGAGCTATAGTGGAGTGACAAATACTCTGTTGATAGGAGCTATAGTGGAGTGACAAATACACTGTTGACAGGAGCTATAGTGGAGTGACAAATACTCTGTTGATAGGAGCTATAGTGGAATGACAAATACACTGTTGATAGGAGCTATAGTGGAGTGACAAATACACTGTTGACAGGAGCTATAGTGGAGTGACAAATACACTGTTGGCAGGAGCTATAGTGGAGTGACAAATACACTGTTGACAGGAGCTATAGTGGAGTGACAAATACACTGTTGACAGGAGCTATAGTCGAGTGACAATTACACTGTTGACAGATGCCATAGTGGAGTAACAAAAACACTGTTGACAGGAGCCATAGTGGAGTAACAAATACACTGTTGACAGGAGCCATAGTGGAGTGACAAATACTCTGTTGATAGGAGCTATAGTGGAGTGACAAATACACTGTTGATAGGAGCTATAGTGGAGTGACAAATACACTGTTGACAGGAGCTTTAGTGGAGTGACAAATACATTGTTGACAGGAGCTATAGTGGAGTGACAAATACACTGTTGACAGGAGCTATAGTGGAGTGACAAATACACTGTTGACAGGAGCTATAGTGGAGTGACAAATACACTGTTGACAGGAGCTAAAGCAAGGTGACAAATACACTGTTGATAGGAGCTATAGTGGAGAGACAAATACACTGATGACAGGAGCTATAGTGGAGTGAAAAATACACTGTTGACAGGAGCTAAAGCAAGGTGACAAATACACTGTTGATAGGAGCTATAGTGGAGTGACAAATACACTGTTGACAGGAACTATAGTGGAGTGACAAATACATTGTTGACAGGAACTATAGTGGAGTGACAAATACACTGTTGACAGGAGCTATAGTGGAGTGACAAATACACTGTTGACAGGAGCTATAGGGGAGTGACAAATACATTGTTGACTGGAACTATAGTGGAGTGACAAATACACTGTTTACAGGAGCTATAGTAAAGTGACAAATACTCTGTTGACAGGAGCTATAGTGGAGTGACAAATACACTGTTGACAGGAGCTATAGTGGAGTGACAAATACATTGCTGACAGGAGCTATAGTGGAGTGACAAATACATTGTTGACAGGAGCTATAGTGGAGTGACAAATACACTGTTGACAGGAGCTATAGTGCAGTGACAAATGCACTGTTGACAGTAGCTATAGCGATTTGACAAATACACTGTTGACAGGAACTATAGTGGAGTGACAAATACACTGTTGACAGGAGCTATATTGGAGTGACAAAAACACTGTTGACAGGAGCTTTTGTGGAGTGACAAATACACTGTTGACAGGAGCTGTAGTGGAGTGACAAAAACACTGCTGACAGGAGCTATAGTGGAGTGACATAAACACTGTTGACATGAGCTTTAGTGGAGTGACAAATACACTGTTGACAGGAGCTATAGTGGAGTGACAAACACACTGTTGACAGGAGCTAAAGTGGAGTTGTAAATACACTGTTGACAGGAGCTATAGTGGAGTGGTAAATACACTGTTGACAGGAGCTATAGTGGAGAGGTAAATACACTGTTAACAGGAGCTATAGTGGAGTGGTAAATACACTGTTGACAGGAACAATAGTGGAGTGACAAATACACTGTTGACAGGAGCTATAGTGGAGTGACAAATACAATGTTGATAGGAGCTATAGTGCAGTGACAAATACTCTGTTGATAGAAGCTATAGTGGAGTAACAAATACATTGTTGACAGGCTTTAAAGCAAGGTGACAAACACACTGTTGACAGGAGCAATAGCAGAGTGACAAATACACTGTTGACAGGAGCTATAGTGGAGTGACAAATACACTGTTGACAGGAGTTTTAGTGGAGTGACAAATACACTGTTTACAGGAGCTATAGTGGAGTGACAAATACATTGTTGACAGGAGCTATAGTGGAGTGACAAATACATTGTTGACAGGAGGAGTTATAGTGGAGTGACAAATACACTGTTGACAGGAGCTATAGTGGAGTGACAAATACACTGTTGACAGGAACAATAGTGGAGTGACAAATACACTGTTGACAGGAGCTATAGTGGAGTGACAAATACATTGTTGACAGGAGCTATAGTGGAGTGACAAATACATTGTTGACAGGAGCTATAGTGGAGTTACAAATACACTGTTGACAGGAGCTTTAGTGGAGTGACAAATACATTGTTGACAGGAGCTATAGTGGAGTGACAAATACACTGTTGACAGGAGCTATAGTGCAGTGACAAATACACTGTTGATAGCAACAATAGTGGAGTGACATATACATTGTTGACAGGAGCTATAGTGGAGTGACAAATACACTGTTGATAGGAGCTATAGTGGAGTGACAAATACATTGTTGACAGGAGCTATAGTGGAGTTACAAATACACTGTTGACAGGAGTTATAGTGGAGTGACAATTACATTGTTGATAGGAGCTATAGTGGAGTGGCAAATACACTGTTGACAGGAGCTTTAGTGGAGTGACAAATACATTGTTGACAGGAGCTATAGTGGATTGACAAATACACTGTTGACAGGAGCTATAGTGCAGTGACAAATACACTGTTGACAGGAGCTTTAGTGGAGTGACAAATACATTGTTGACAGGAGCTATAGTGGAGTGACAAATACACTGTTGACAGGAGCTATAGTGCAGTGACAAATACACTGTTGACAGGAGCTATAGTGGAGTGACAAATACACTGTTGACAGGAGCTACAGTGGAGTGGTAAATACACTGTTGACAGGAGCAATAGCAGAGTGACAAATACACTGTTGACAGGAGCTATAGTGGAGTGACAAATACATTGTTTACAGGAGCTATAGTGGAGTGACAAATACTCTGTTGACAGGAGCTATAGTGGATTCTAACACACCTCGCCTATAGAGCCAACGGTATCAAACTGTGATATATCGAACAATAATTCACTGCTAAAGTGTGTGATAGCTGAGGTCACTAGAGAATGACGTAATTCATGGCGTTAGACGGTGTAACGTCGTGTTTACGCTTGAAAGACGTTACAATTACATGTAAACGTAAGCAATGTAGTCTTAGTATTGGCGGGAGTTCTTCAGTGCAATGGCGGAAAGTTGGAAGAAGCTGAAGACTTCGAATGTGTTTTTGTCGTTTATTGTGTGTTAGAATCGAAATAGATCAGCTCCAGCAGTGAATTGTTGAGTAATAATTCACTGTTTGTCAGTCAGTTGTACGACGATAAATCACTCGCGCTGCGTGCTCGTGATTTGATCTTCTTTACAACTGACCTCCAAACAGTGAATTATTACTCAAAAATTCACTGCTGGAGCTGATCTATTTCTTAAGTGACAAACACACTGTTGACAGGAACAATAGTGGAGTGACAAATACATTGTTGACAGGAACAATAGTGGAGTGACAAATACATTGTTGACAGGAGCTATAGTGGAGTGACAAATACACTGTTGATAGGAGCTATAGTGAAGTGACAAATACATTGTTGACAGGAGCTATAGTGGAGTGACAAATACACTGTTGACAGGAGCTATAGTGGAGTGCAAATACATTGTTGACAGGCGCTAAAGCAAGGTGACAAACACACTGTTGACTGGAGCAATAGCAGAGTGACAAATACACTGTTGACAGGAACTATAGTGGAGTGACAAATACACTGTTAACAGGAACAATAGTGGAGTGACAAATACATTGCTGACAGGAGCTATAGAGGAGTGGTAAATTAACTGTTGACAGAAGCAATAGCAGAGTGACAAATACACTGTTGACAGGAGCTATAGTGGAGTGACAAATACATTGTTGACAGGAGCTATAGTGGAGTGACAAATACACTGTTGACAGGAACAATAGTGGAGTGACAAATACACTGTTGATAGGAGCTATAGTGGAGTGACAAATACATTGTTGACAGGAGCTATAGTGGAGTGACAAATACACTGTTGACAGGAACAATAGTGGAGTGACAAATACATTGTTGACAGGAGCTATAGTGGAGCGGTAAATACACTGTTGACAGGAGCTATAGTGGAGTGGTAAATACACTGTTGACAGGAACAATAGTGGAGTGACAAATACACGGTTGACAGGAAAAATAGTGGAGTGACAAATACATTGTTGACAGGAGCTATAGTGGAGTGGTAAATACACTGTTGACAGGAACAATAGTGGAGTGACAAATACACTGTTGACAGGAACAATAGTGGAGTGACAAATACACTGTTGACAGTAGCTATAGTGGAGTGACAAATACATTGTTGACAGGAGCTATAGTGGAGTGACAAATACACTGTTGACAGAAGCTATAGTGGAGTGACAAACACACTGTTGACAGGAGCTATAGTGCAGTGACAAATACACTGTTGACAGGAACTATAGTGCAGTGACAAATACTCTGTTGACAGGCGCTAAAGCAAGGTGACAAATGCACTGTTGACAGGAAATATAGTGGAGTGATAAATACACTATTGGCAAGACTATACTGGAGTAATTTATAAAATACAGGATTGAGGAGCTATAGTGGAGTGACAAATTCACTGTTGATAACAGCTATAGTGAAGAGACAAATACATTGTTGACTAAGGCACTATAGTGGAGTGATGAATACACTATTGACAGGAGCTAGTATTTTTATAGTGGAGTGACAAATGCACTGTGTACAGGACCTTTTGTCAAGTGACAAACAAGTTATGTTGTAATTTGGGCACTATGAATGGTCAAATATGTCAAATGAGTTCTAACAACATTCGTTACTGTGATGAGTACCAACAACATATTATGTTGAAATGCATCCAATATGGTTGTCATATAGTGCAGACCTAGATGAGATGATTCAGATTATTGCATCTCAACACAGTCTGTCCAGCCATTTCTTGGTCATTACTAAATTTAGTTTTGGAAAGTGCAACCTTTGGCCCTCATAATTCTACCAAACTGAACAGGAGATTCCCTTCTTTGAGAAAGGGTAACAAGACTTGTTTGGCAAGAGGCAATAAAAATGAACATATTTTGTTTCGATCTGCAACAATCTACCAGCTACATATGGTTTGCTACAGAAAGTATTACAAGCACATTCCATAAGTTGTCATTTATGAATTGATTCTACTGCTATTTCTGCAATCCTTATTTTTTTTTTTTATACAGAATGAGAATGAACAAATTTTAGATTCATCAAATACTCTTTTTCCTACCCCTAAAACTCTTTTTCCTACCCCTAAAAACTATCTCTAGCTCCAATTAGAAAAATAAAACACTTTTTATCAAGAAATATAAAAGAATTTTCTGTTTTTTCCAGGGGAATAAATGTAATCTAAAAAATAAAGAAAATATGTTTATAGAGTTCCATAAAGATTTATACTGAAGATTACACTTGAAGATCTCTATAACATTAGAGTTGCTGGTACTTGGTCCAATTATTTTAAATGTTAGTCCTGTACCTACAACATTGTTATAATTGAGAGAAAAATCAGTCAAAATATCCGAAAATGCATATCATTTGAAATATTTTTTACATACATGTTTACTCAACACCTTGTCATAATCAGGAGGAAAAATCAGACAAAATATCCAAAAGTGTTTACATAGGGCCAGTTAAGCAAAAATAATTTGGGTAAAATTGCGATAATTTTCTTATCCATCAGTTTAAACATATTTTGGGTGCTCAAAGAAACATCTCATCGAGACAGTTCTTTTGAGTACCCACAACATATTTTTTGGTTGAGAAATAAGAAAAATAATTTTCAGTTACGCACTCCTATCTGGGGGCCTGGTGTATATCATTAAAAAAACAAATGCCCAAGGTATCTTTGACTCTTTAACACTTTGTTAAAGAAAGAAATTATTCAGATAAAATATCAAAAAATGCATATCATTAAAACAACACATAAATGTCCTTAGTCTCTTTGACTCTTCCCTTGGGTATATTCAGAAGAAAAAGTCAGGCAAAATATAAAAAATGCACATCTAAAATATACATACATATGACCTTACTTATGAACATTGATAAATTTAATTTTGGAAATTGTAACCTCTGACCCTCAAAATTGTATTAAACTGAATGGAAGGTTCTTTCCATCAAGAAGGGTAACAATGTTATCTATCTATCTCTAGATACTGCCCCATTCTAGGCAGGTTAGCGCAACTTCTGTTAGTATAAGACAGAAAAAGATCAGATTATAGGAAGAACTTTAAAAGCCTGAGAGTGAGGATAAAAACAGATGATAGGTTAAAATAGTTAAGAATAGCTAAAATCAGATAAAAACATGCCCCCACGGACATTCTAGGCAGGTTGGCGCAGTGTCTGTTAGTATAAGACAGAAAAAGATCAGATTATAGGAAGAAGTTTAAAAGCATGATAGTGAGGATAAAAACAGATGATTGGTTAAAATAGTTAAGAATAGCTAAAATCAGATAAAAACATGCCCCCACAGATCATCTAGGCATGTTAGCTCAGCATCTGTTAGTATAAGACAGAAAAAGATCAGATTATAGGAAGAAGTTTAAAAGCATGATTGTGAGGGAAAAACAGATGATAGGTTAAAATAGTTAAGAATAGCTAAAATCAGATAAAAACAGCCCCCACTGACATTCTAGGCATGTTAGCTCAGCGTCTGTTAGTATAAGTCAGAAAAAGATCAGATTATAGGAAGAAGTTTAAAAGCATGATTGTGAGGATAAAAAAAGATGATAGGTTAAAATAGTTAAGAATAGTTAAAATCAGATAAAAACAGGCCCTCACGGACATTCTAGGCAGGTTAGCGCAGCGTCTGTTAGTATAAGACAGAAAAAGGTCAGATTATAGGAAGAAGTTTAAAAGCATGATAGCGCGGATAGAAACATATGATAGGTTAAAATAGTTTAGAATAGCTAAAATCAGATAAAAACAGGCCCCCACGGACATTCTAGGCAGGTTAGTGCAGCGTCTGTTAGTATAAGACAGAAAAAGATCAGATTATAGGAAGAAGTTTAAAAGCATGAGAGTGAGGATAAAAACAGATGATTGATTAAAATATTTAAGAATAAAAATCAGATAAAAACAGCCCCCCAAAGACATTCTAGGCATGTTAGCTCAGCGTCTGTTAGTATAAGACAGAAAAAGGTCAGATTATAGGAAGAAGTTTAAAAGCATGATAGTGCGGAAAGAAACAGATGATAGGTTAAAATAGTTAAGAATAGCTAAAATCAGATAAAAACAGGCCCCAACGGACATTCTAGGCAGGTTAGCGCAGCGCCTGTTAGTATATGACAGAAAAAGATCAGATTATAGGAAGAGGTTTAAAAGTATGATAGTGAGGATAAAAACAGATGATAGGTTAAAATAGTTAAGAATAGCTAAAATTAGATAAAAACAGGCCCCCACTGATATTCTAGGCAGGTTAGCGCAGCGTCTGTCATTATAAGACAGAAAAAGATCAGATTATAGGAAGAAGTTTAAAAGCATGATAGTGAGGATAAAAACAGATGATAGGTTAAAATAGCTAAGAATAGCGAAATCAGATAAAAACATGCCCCCACTGATATTCTAGGCAGGTTAGTGCAGCCTCTGTCAGTATAAGACAAAAAAAGATCAGATTATAGGAAGAAGTTTAAAAGCATGATAGTGAGGATAAAAACAGATGATTGGTTAAAATAGTTAAGAAAAGCTAAAATCAGATAAAAACAGGCCCCCAGGGACATTCTGGGCATGTTAGCTCAGCATCTGTTAGTATAAGTCAGAAAAAGATCAGATTATAGGAAGAAGTTTAAAAGCATGATAGTGAGGATAAAAACAGATGATTGGTTAAAATAGTTAAGAAAAGCTACAATCAGATAAAAATATGCCCCCACTGACCATCTAGGCATGTTAGCTCAGCGTCTGTTAGTATTAGACAGAAAAAGACCAGATTATAGGAAGAAGTTTAAAAGCATGATTGTGAGGATAAAAAAAGATGATAGGTTAAAATAGTTAAGAATAGCTAAAATCAGATAAAAACAGGCCCTCACGGACATTCTAGGCAGGTTAGCGCAGCGTCTGTTAGTATAAGACAGAAAAAGGTCAGATTATAGGAAGAAGTTTAAAAGCATGACAGCGCGGATAGAAACATATGATAGGTTAAAATAGTTAAGAATAGCTAAAATCAGATAAAAACAGGCCCCCACGGACATTCTAGGCAGGTTAGTGCAGCGTCTGTTAGTATAAGACAGAAAAAGATCAGATTATAGGAAGAAGTTTAAAAGCATGAGAGTGAGGATAAAAACAGATGATTGATTAAAATAGTTAAGAATAGCTAAAATCAGATAAAAACAGCCCCCCATAGACATTCTAGGCATGTTAGCTCAGCGTCTGTTAGTATAAGACAGAAAAAGATCAGATTATAGGAAGAAGTTTAAAAGCATGATAGTGAGGATAAAAACAGACGATAGGTTAAAATATTTAAGAATAGCTAAAATCAGATAAAAACAGGCCCCCACAGACCATCTAGGCATGTTAGCTCAGCGTCTGTTAGTATAAGACAGAAAAAGATCAAATTATAGGAAGAAGTTTAAAAGCATGATAGTGAGGATAAAAACAGATGATAGGTTAAAATAGTTAAGAATAGCGAAATCAGATAAAAACATGCCCCCACTGATATTCTAGGCAGGTTGGTGCAGCCTCTGTTAGTATAAGACAAAAAAAAGATCAGATTATAGGAAGAAGTTTAAAAGCATGATAGTGAGGATAAAAACAGATGATTGGTTAAAATAGTTAAGAAAAGCTAAAATCAGATAAAAACAGGCCCCCACGGACATTCTGGGCATGTTAGCTCAGCATCTGTTAGTATAAGTCAGAAAAAGATCAGATTATAGGAAGAAGTTTAAAAGCATGATAGTGAGGATAAAAACAGATGATTGGTTAAAATAGTTAAGAAAAGCTAAAATCAGATAAAAACATGCCCCCACGGACCATCTAGGCATGTTAGCTCAGCGTCTGTTAGTATAAGACAGAAAAAGATCAGATTATAGGAAGAAGTTTAAAAGCATGATAGTGAGGATAAAAACAGATGATTGGTTAAAATAGTTAAGAATAGCTAAAATCAGATAAAAACATGCCCCCACAGACCATCTACGCATGTTAGCTCAGCGTCTGTTAGTATAAGACAGAAAAAGATCAGATTATAGGAAGAAGTTTAAAAGCATGATTGTGAGGATAAAAACAGATGATTGGTTAAAATAGTTAAGAATAGCTAAAATCAGATAAAAACATGCCCCGACGGACATTCTAGGCAGGTTAGCGCAGCCTCTGTTAGTATAAGACAAAAAAATCAGATTATAGGAAGAAGTTTAAAAGCATGAGAGTGAGGATAAAAACAGATGATTGATTAAAATAGTTAAGAATAGCTAAAATCAGATAAAAACAGCCCCCCAAAGACATTCTAGGCATGTTAGCTCAGCGTCTGTTAGTATAAGTCAGAAAAAGATCAGATTATAGGAAGAAGTTTAAAAGCATGATAGTGAGGATAAAAACAGACGATAGGTTTAAATATTTAAGAATAGCTAAAATCAGATAAAAACATGCCCCCACAGACCATCTAGGCATGTTAGCTCAGCGTCTGTTAGTATAAGACAGAAAAAGATCAGATTATAGGAAGAAAGTTTAAAAGCATGATAGTGAGGATAAAAACAGATGATAGGTAAAAATAGTTAAGAATAGCTAAAATCAGATAAAAACAGGCCCTCACGGACATTCTAGGCAGGTTAGCGCAGCGTCTGTTAGTATAAGACAGAAAAAGGTCAGATTATAGGAAGAAGCTTAAAAGCATGATAGTGCGGAAAGAAACAGATGATAGGTTAAAATAGTTAAGAATAGCTAAAATCAGATAAAAACAGGCCCCCACGGACATTCTAGGCAGGTTAGCGCAGCGCCTGTTAGTATATGACAGAAAACGATCAGATTATAGGAAGAGGTTTAAAAGTATGATAGTGAGGATAAAAACAGATGATAGGTTAAAATAGTTAAGAATAGCTAAAATTAGATAAAAACAGGCCCCCACTGATATTCTAGGCAGGTTAGCGCAGCGTCTGTCAGTATAAGACAGAAAAAGATCAAATTATAGGAAGAAGTTTAAAAGCATGATAGTGAGGATAAAAACAGATGATAGGTTAAAATAGCTAAGAATAGCGAAATCAGATAAAAACATGCCCCCACTGATATTCTAGGCAGGTTAGTGCAGCCTCTGTTAGTATAAGACAAAAAAAGATCAGATTATAGGAAGAAGTTTAAAAGCATGATAGTGAGGATAAAAACAGATGATTGGTTAAAATAGTTAAGAAAAGCTAAAATCAGATAAAAACAGGCCCCCACGGACATTCTGGGCATGTTAGCTCAGCATCTCTTAGTATAAGTCAGAAAAAGATCAGATTATAGGAAGAAGTTTAAAAGCATGATAGTGAGGATAAAAACAGATGATTGGTTAAAATAGTTAAGAAAAGCTAAAATCAGATAAAAATATGCCCCCACTGACCATCTAGGCATGTTAGCTCAGCGTCTGTTAGTATAAGACAGAAAAAGATCAGATTATAGGAAGAAGTTTAAAAGCATGATAGTGAGGATAAAAACAGATGATTGGTTAAAATAGTTAAGAATAGCTAAAATCAGATAAAAACATGCCCCCACAGACCATCTACGCATGTTAGCTCAGCGTCTGTTAGTATAAGACAGAAAAAGATCAGATTATAGGAAGAAGTTTAAAAGCATGATTGTGAGGATAAAAACAGATGATTGGTTAAAATAGTTAAGAATAGCTAAAATCAGATAAAAACATGCCCCGACAGACATTCTAGGCAGGTTAGTTCAGCCTCTGTTAGTATAAGACAGAAAAAGATCAGATTATAGGAAGAAGTTCAAAAGCATGATAGTGAGGATAAAACAGATGATTGGTTAAAATAGTTAAGAAAAGCTAAAATCAGATGAAAACATGCACCCACGGACCATCTAGGCATGTTAGCTCAGCGACTGTTAGTATAAGACAGAAAAAGATCAGATTATAGGAAGAAGTTTTAAAGCATGATAGTGAGGATAAAAACAGATGATAGGTTAAAATAGTTAAGAATAGCTAAAATCAGATAAAAACAGGCCCCCACTGAAATTCAAGGCAGGTTAGCCCAGCGTCTGTCAGTATAAGACAGAATAAGATCAGATTATAAGAAGAAGTTTAAAAGCATGATAGTGAGGATAAAAACAGATGATAGGTTAAAATAGTTAAGAACAGCTAAATCAGATAAAAACATGCCCCCACGGATATTCTAGGCAGGTTAGTGCAGCCTCTGTGAGTATAAGACAGAAAAAGATCAGATTATAGGAAGAAGTTTAAAAGCATGATAGTGAGGATAAAAACAGATGATTGGTTAAAATAGTTAAGAAAAGTTAAAATCAGATAAAAACAGGCCCCCATGGACATTCTGGGCATGTTAGCTCAGCGTCTGTTAGTATAAGTCAGAAAAAGATCAGATTATAGGAAGTTTAAAAGCATGATAGTGAGGATAAAAACAGATGATTGGTTAAAATAGTTAAGAATAGCTAAAATCAGATAAAAACATGCCCCCGAGGACATTCTAGGCATGTTAGTGCAGCGTCTGTTAGTATAAGTCAGAAAAAGATCAGATTATAGGAAGAAGTTTAAAAGCATGATAGTGAGGATTAAAACAGATGATTGGTTAAATGTGTTAAGAATAGCTAAAATCAGATAAAAACATGCCCCCACTGATATTCTAGGCAGGTTAGCTCAGCGTCTGTTAGTATAAGACAGAAAAAGATCAGATTATAGGAAGAAGTTTAAAAGCATGATTGTGAGGATAAAAACAGATGATAGGTTAAAATAGTTAAGAATAGCTAAAATCAGATAAAAACAGGCCCCCACGGACATTCTAGGCATGTTTGCGCAGCATCTGTTAGTTTAAGACAGAAAAAGATCAGATTATAGGAAGAAGTTTAAAAGCATGAGAGTGAGGATAAAAACAGATGATTGGTTAAAATAGTTAAGAATAGCTAAAATCAGATAAAAACATGCCCCCACAGACCATCTAGGCATGTTAGCTCAACGTCTGTTAGTATAAGACAGAAAAAGATCAGATTATAGGAAGAAAGTTTAAAAGCATGAATAGTGAGGATAAAAACAGATGATTGATTAAACTAGTTAAGAACTGCTAAAATCAGATAAAAACATGCCCTCACGGACATTCTAGGCATGTTAGCTCAGTGTCTGTTAGTTTAAGACAGTAAAAGATCAGATTATAGAAAGAAAGTTTAAAAGCATGATAGTTTTTGTTTGTTTGATTTGATTCTTTACGTCCACTCAACAATCTTTTAGTTATGCGGGACGAGTCTTCCTGGGTTGAACCAGTACTAAGCTAGGATAAATGTAAAGCATGATAGTGAGGATAAAAACAGACGATAAGTTAAAATAGTTAAGAATAGCTAAAATCATATAAAAACATGCCCCCACAGACCATCTGGGCATGTTAGCTCAGTGTCTGTTAGTATAAGACAGAAAAAGATCAGATTATAGGAAGAAAGTTTAAAAGCATGAGAGTGAGGATAAAAACAGATGATAGGTTAAAATAGTTAAGAATAGCTAAAATCAGATAAAAACAGGCCCTCACAGACATTCTAGGCAGGTTAGCGCAGCGTCTGTTAGTATTAGACAGGAAAAGATTAGATTATAAGAAGAACTTTTTGTGGCTTTCCCTGGGTAGAAACCAGTACCGCCGGGAGGGTTTATGATTTGTGTGTTTATTATATGACGGGAGCACCCGAAGGCTCACCGAAAGTGGTTTTATGTGGTTTTATGTTTTCTTTATGGAGAAGCCGGGAATCGAACCTGCGACCCCTGGTTTACAAGGCATAGCGCTTATCCACTACACCACGGGAGATTATAAGAAGAAGTTTAAAAGCATGAAAGTGAGGATAAGAACAGATGATAGGTTAAAATAGTTAAGAATAGCTAAAATCAGATAAAAACAGGAAGTGGTGATCTATGGGCTGGAGTGTTGCAGCTTGCAGACTGTGGTCTTGAAAGCTTCTAGGCTCTGTCTGGTAACAGCAATAAAGATGGATATACTTTTGTTTCAATCTGCAACAATCTACCAAATGCATAATGTTTGCTACAGAATTTTAATTATTGTTACAAGCACATTCCTCAAGTCGTGTTTTATGAATAGATTCAACTGCTATTTCTGCAATCCTTATACAGAATGTGAATGATAATTTTTAGACTCATCAAATACTCTTTTTTCTTACTCCTAAAATATAAAATTAATTATCTCTAGCTGTATAAGAAAATAGTACACTTTTAATCAAGAAATATAAAAGACTTAACTGAATTTTGCCACGCGAATAAATAAATAAGAAATAAAGAAATTTTGTGTATATTTAACATTTATGAAGATTTATAATGAATATTACACAGTTGGATGTTGGCTATAACAGTATAGCCTCAACTTCACATTTGCTGGTACAACCAAGAATCTCTTGGCTCCAAACTGTTTTAATTGTTAGTCCTATATACCTTGTTATAATCAGAAGGAATAAATCAAACAAAATATCAGAAAATGCATATCATTAAAAAAATATATGTCCAAGGTATCTTTGACTTTTTACTACTTTGTTATAATCAGAAAGAAAAATTCAAACAAAATATCGAAAAATGAATATCATTTAAAAAAAAAACCTAAATGTACTAAGTCTTTTTTACTCTACCCCTGGGTATGATTAGAAAAAAATCAGGCAAAACATCCAAAAATGTATACTTAAGGAATAAAGAAACGCAACAGACAAAAAATTAATTTTTGCGTGTTTATATGACGGTTTGGTGAAATCTCTTTTGAAAATTTCTTATTGAGTATTTATAGAATGTGATGAAATACCAAAACGTCATTTTAACGCTACATTTTACGCTACAATATGAAAACGTAAAATATGACGTTAACGTCAGAATAAAGATCAAGAAATCCCGTCTTTCCCATGTTTGGTTATTTGGCGTCGACTTGACAATGTGCAAATTAAACAAACGTCCAATCATATTCGTAATGCAGTCAAATATTGCTTCAAAACACGCTATTTGAATGGCAAGATGCACAATGGTAGTGAATAAGTGATAAACGTCAGTTAGAGCCGTCAGGTATGGGTCGCTGGTGGATATATGGGATAAGATAAACTGAGAGATATCAGAACAATGCTTTCTTGGGAAAAACTGACTTTTCAGATACCGTAGAATTACGCTGGTAGGGTGTTTATATTGACGTTAGCCAAACAAAACACGGCATAATGCAAGAGAAAACATCTGATTACATGTCGAGAGTGAACACCAAACTTGTTAACTGTAACCTAAACTTTGTCCCCGGACCATTTTATCATTAGAAAAACACATAAACATCACGGAAACCATTAAAACGTAGGATATCGAATTTTGACGTCAGAGTTGAGTTTTTTTGATGTCTGAAGATCTCAAGTCATAATTCTTGAACAAAATGTCATTGTAATGAATAAATCTCAATCAGAAATGAAAGTTTACGCGTTTCACGCAGTATTCAGAGTTGACGTTAATGACGTTAAGCTGTTTCAGAATCGCTACAGAAACGTCGTCATTTGATCATTTGCTTGATCTGTAATCTATGCCAAGACTTTTTAAAACAATAAACCAATGGTTGATTCAAACTTAGCTTTTATTGACCCTGTTTCAGCAGTTTACTACGGGGGGTCAGGCTGGTTAAAACGCATAATTTGACGGACACATACTGCTCCTATGGATAGATATCATTTGCACTAAAAACTTGCATCATATTGTATACTTACAATGTCTCAAAGTGTTTGTTGCGTTTCTTTATTCCTTAAGTATATATATAAAATATATACATAATTATGACCTTAGGTCTCTTTCACTTCACATTATGTTATTATATTGGAAGAAAAAATCAGACAAAATATAAAAATATTTACTAGTCTCTTTGACTATGCATCTGAAAAATGACGTCTCCTGAAGTCGTCTGCTGCAAATAATTGCCTAACATTACTGACAAATTTAAGTATAGAACCAAACAGGGTGGACCCAGATAAGACTGCTCCCACAGGAGCAGTCCGATCTGGGTCCATACTGTTTGTCATAGAGGCTTCCGTAACATTTCAGCAGACGAGAAAAGCAGTTGACTTTTGTTGCGATTGGCGCTTTAAGTGATAACATTGAGGTTCACAGGTTCCAATTTCCAACTTAGTAAACAGTGCAGTCTGTGTTGAAATGCAATAATCTGTGACATCCCGGTCTTCACTATTTGTCAATGTTTCACTAGAAGCATCTCATTACATGCCAGTTGTACTAATTGCAGGACTTTAGATAAGAGTGTGTAACGAAAAACTAATTTTCTTATTTCTCAACCAAAACATATGTTGTGGGTACTCAAAAGAACCATCTCAATGAGACGGTTCTTTTGAGCACCCAAAACATATGTTAAAACTGATGGGTAAGAAAATATTTATGATTTTACACTCAAAATTTTTGTTTATGTAAACCTGTGTTATTGGCATCCTCTTTAAGGTAACATCTGTTACCATTACTCAATGAAAGTGTTTGATGGAGATGATATCAATGAGCAGCAGAACACAAGTTGGATGCACAGAGAAGAACAGGACTAGAAAACTAAGAATCCCTAGTTAATGGAGAAGCTCTTTTGAGACAAAGTTCTTGGCAGTAACAAATTACTGATGAAGATCTGACCACCATTATTTGGATGCACAGAGAAGAACAGGACTAGTAAACTAAGAATCCCTAGTTAATGGAGAAGCTCTTTTGAGACAAAGTTCTTGGCAGTAACAAATTACTGATGAAGATTTGACCACCATTATTTGGATGCACAGAGAATAACAGGAGTAGAAAACTAAGAATCCCTAGATAATGGAGTAGCTCTTTTGAGAAAAAATTCTTGGCTGTGACAAATTACTGATGAAGATCTGACCACCATTATTTGGATGCCCAGAGCGGAACAGGAGCAGAAAATTAAGAATCCCTAGATAATGGAGTAGCTCTTTTGAGAAAAAATTCTTGGCGGTGACAAATTACTGATGAAGATCTGACCACCATTATTTGGATGCCCAGAGCGGAACAGGAGCAGAAAATTAAGAATCCCTAGTTAATGTAGAAGCTCTTTTGAGACAAAGTTCTTGGCAGTAACAAATTTCTGATGAAGATCTGACCACCATTATTTGGATGCACAGAGAAGAACAGGACTAGAAAACTAAGAATCCCTAGTTAATGGAGAAGCTCTTTTGAGAGAAAGTTCTTGGCTGTGACAAATTACTGATGAAGATCTGACCATTATTTGAATGCCCAGAGCAGGACAGGAGTAGAAAACTACAAATCGGGGAAATTATGGAGAATCTCTGTTGAGATAAGCACTTGAAAGGTCACAATTGGCTATAACAAATTACTGATGAAGATATGACCACCATTATTTGGATGACCAGAGTAGATGCGCGGTAGCTCAGTGGTTAGACACTTGCCTCTGGTGCTAGAGGTCCCAGGTTCGATCCTGACTCGCGAAGAGGAAAATTTCAGTGTCCGAACACGCTTTCTCTAGTGTCATTTGCAGGGATGACACTAGATAAGTGCATCGTCCTTCTGATCAGGACGTTAACTGGATGTCCCATGTGCAGGGAAAATCACCCCTTGTTCAGGTTAAAGAACCCTACGGTAATATTGATATGGTTACTTGTAGGCTTTCATCCTGCATTCCAGGGTGTACAAAGTACACCTGCCGATAATACTTGAAAGAGAGTCTGGCAGTATATAGAGAAAGAAAGAAGGAACAGGACTAGAAAACTATGAATTGAGAAATTATAGAGAAGCTCTGTTGAGATAAGAATTTGAAAGGTCACAATTGGCCGTAACAAATTACTGGTGAAGATCTGTCCACCATTATTTGGATGCCCAGAGCGGAACAGGATCAGAAAACTAAGAATCCCTAGTTAATGGAGAAGCTCTTTTGAGAAAAAATTCTTGGCTGTGACAAATTACTGGTGAAGACCTGACCACCATTATTTGGATGCCCAGACCGGAACAGGAGAAGAAAACTAAGAATCCCTAGTTAATGGAGAAGCTCTTTTGAGAAAAGTTCTTGGCTGTGACAAATTACTGATGAAGATCTGACCACCATTATTTGGATGCTCTGAACAGGACTAGAAAACTAAGAATCCCTAGTTAATGGAGAAGCTCTTTTAAGAAAAGTTCTTGGCTGTAACAAATTACTGATGAAGATCTGTGCACCATTATTCAGATGCCCAGAGCAGGACAGGAGTAGAAAACTACAAATCGGGGAAATTATGGAGAATCTCTGTTGAGATAAGCACTTGAAAGGTCACAATTGGCTATAACAAATTACTGATGAAGATATGACCACCATTATTTGGATGACCAGAGCAGATGCGCGGTAGCTCAGTGGTTAGACACTTGCCTCTGGTGCTAGAGGTCCCAGGTTCGATCCCGACTCACGAAGAGGAAATTTTCGGTGTCTGAACACGCTTTCTCTAGTGTCATTTGCAGGGACGACACTAGATAAGTGCATCGTCCTTCTGATCGGGACGTTAACTGGATGTCGTATGTGCAGGGAAAATCACCCCTTGTTCAGATTAAAGAACCCTACGGTAATATTGATATGGTTACTTGTAGGCTTTCATCCTGCATTCCGGAGTGTACAAAGTACACCTGCCGATAATACTTGAAAGAGAGTCTGGCAGTATATAGAGAAAGAAAGAAGGAACAGGACTAGAAAACTATGAATTGGGAAATTATGGAGAAGCTCTGTTGAGATAAGAATTTGAAAGGTCACAATTGGCCGTAACAAATTACTGATGAAGATCTGTCCACCATTATTTGGATGACCAGAGCGGAACAGGAGCAGAAAACTAAGAATCCCTAGTTAATGGAGAAGCTCTTTTGAGAAAAGTTCTTGGCTATAACAAATTACTGGTGAAGATCTGACCACCATTATTTGGATGCCCAGAGAAAAACAGGAGTCGGTAAGTCAAGTAGTAGTTCTGTTGAAATAAGTGCCTGAAGTAACAATTGGCTGTAGCAAATTACTGATAATTAAAATATGACCACAATTATTTTGATGCCCAGAACTGAACATCAGCAGAAAACTAAGAATCCACAAATTATGGAGAAGCCCTGTTGAGATAAGGTTTTGAAAAGTCACATTATATCATGTAGCAGCTTGCTATCTTTGAACAACATTTATCCTTCTTAACATACATCATGTAGCAGCTTGCTATCTTTGAACAACATTTATCCTTCTTAACATACATCATGTAGCAGCTTGCTATCTTTGAACAACATTTATCCTTCTTAACATACATCATGTAGCAGCTTGCTATCTTTGAACAACATTTATCCTTCTTAACATACATCATGTAGCAGCTTGCTATCTTTGAACAACATTTATCCTTCTTAACATACATCATGTAGCAGCTTGCTATCTTTGAACAACATTTATCCTTCTTAACATACATCATGTAGCAGCTTCTAACTTTCAACAACATTTATCTTTCTTAACATATATCATGTAGCAGCTTCTAACTTTCAACAACATTTATCTTTCTTAACATGTATAATGTGCAGCTTGCTATCTTTGAACAACATTTATCCTTCTTAACATATATCATGTAGCAGCTTGCTTTTATGATCAACATTTATCCTTCTTAACATATATTATGTAGCAACTGTTAATTTAGAATGTTCTAAAATTTAGAATTCCAATCAGTTTTCTCTTTCTGTTCTTAAATAAAATGTTGGTTTTCAGGTCTGGAGTTCACTAAATGCTTGTCAGAAAAGCAAACAGGGAAAATGCTGGCATGACTGCTTCTTCAGAAGCAATCTGATTGTGGTCTATTATGCATGTCTTGGCCTTTTTTGAAGGCGACTAGTGTTCAAATGAGTACCAATAACATAAAATGTTATTGGTACTCATTTGACATATTTGACCATGCTTTATGTTACTGAGATGGTATCAATGAGTTAGATGAACATATGTTGTGATGCTTCCAATATGGTTGTCAAATAGTGCAGACCAAGATGAGATGATGCAGAATATTGCATCTCAACTTGGTCTGCCCTGTTTTCTGGGTTCATAGACATACCATAAAAAAAATTTAATCTAGAAATTGTAACCCCAACCCTAAAATTGTTTCAAACTGAATGGGAAAGAGTTACAATAGGCAATAAAGATGATGTTTCAGTCTGCAACAACCTTCCAATTACATAAGGTTTGCTACAGAATTTTTTACATGCACATTCCTAAAGTTGAGTTTTATGAATTGATTCAACTGCTATTTCTGCAAGCCTTATACAGAATGTGAATGATAAATTTTTAGATTCATCAAATACTCTTTTTCCTACCCCTAAAAACCAAATTACTTATCTCAAGCTCCTATAAGAAAAGAGCACACTTTTAATCAAGAAATATAAACTTTACTGATTTCCCCAGGGTAGGTAATAAATGCAACCTAAGAAATAAAGAAAATATATATGACTATACAGTTAGCATTTATGAAGATCTACACTGAATATTTAAATGCGAGTCCTATTCCATGTTTCAATCCAGAGAAAGATCAGACAAAATATCCAAAAAATGCATATCATTTGAAAGATATGAATACATTTAATATGAATATAGTCTTTTTGATTCTACCCCTAGGTATAATCAGAAACAATAATCAGAAACAAAAATCAGACAAAATATCCAAAAATGCATATCTTAAATATTTACATAATTATGATATTATGTTTCTTTCACATCACATTAAGTTATACATTGTAATAATAAGTAAAAATCAGACAAAATATCGGAAAATGCATAGTAAAATATATAAACTCTGTCATGGGTCTCTATGACTCTATGCCAGGTTGTAATCAGCCAAAAAATCAGACATAATATCCAAAAGTGCAAATCTAAATATATTTAAGTATGAACAATGTTATAGGTCTCTTTGACACTATACCATGTTATAATGAGCAGATGAAATCAGACAATAATATCCCAAAAATGCATGGTTAAAAAATATATATCCTAGGTCTTTGACCCAAGTCCTATCTAGGTGAGAAATTTGATGAACTCTTTTTGTGCAGAAGTGGGAATTTTTCGATCTTCCACTGGGGCAGAAAAACCCATTCATGAATTGCTCAACAACTTGAGAAAAGTGTCATCTTAACCAGGCACTGGGTTCCTTGTATGAAAACAAGGATGCAGGAAGAACTCGCAGGTTCCTTGACTAAATTGATCTCATTAACCTTAGAAAATAAACATCATCATGTACAGATGACAAAACCAGAGGGTAGGCAACTCGGCTCAGACCCTTTATACTCATACAGGTGTGAAAAATCAAACATTCTTTTCCATCTTTACAACCTTTTAATAAAGCTTGATTTTAAAACTTTCTTGATAGATAGAATTTATCCCATTCATTTAAATACGAAATTGAGGTTCACAGGTTTAATTTCCAAATTAAGTTACGTCATTGTCCCTGAACTTTGTAAACAGGGCAGTCTGTGTTGAGATGCAATAATATGTGCAAGCTCGTCTGGGACTACACTATTTGTCAATGTTTTATTGGAAGCATCGTAACATAGCATAGGCTTAGATAAACAAAAATTTTCAGCGTAATATTGTAAATATTTTCTTGCCCATAAATTTTAGCCTATGTTTTGGGTGCTTAAAAGAACCGTCTCATAGAGACAGTTCTTTTGAGTACCCACAACATATGTTTTTTGTAGAGAAATAAGAAAATTATTTTTCTGGTACGCACTCTTAACTAAAGACCTGCATAGGTTGGTGGAACTCACTGGTAGCTCCTCAGTAACATATATCACATGTTTAGATAAACAAAAATGCTCAGCGTAAAATTGTAAATATTTTCTTACACATAATTTTTAGCATATGTTTGGTTGCTCTAAAGAACCATCTTATTGAGATGGTTCTTTTGAGTACCAACATCATATGTTTTGGTTGAGAAATAAGAAAATTATTTTTCTGGTATGTACTCTTAACTAAAGGCTTGCATAAGTTGGTGATACTCACTGTTAGCTTCTCAGTAACATATATCACATGTTTAGATAAACAAAAATGTTCAACGTAAAATTGTAAATATTTTCTTACCCATAATTTTTATTTTTTTGAGTGCTCAAAAGAACCATCTCATTGAGATGGTTCTTTTGAGTACCCACATCATATGTTTATTTGAACCACATTTATCCTTCTTAACATATCAAAAAACAGCTGCTAAGTTTCAACTTTTATCCTTCTTAACATATCAAGTAGCCGTTTCTTCATTTTAAACCACATTGATTCTTCTTAACATATCAAATAGCAGCTGCTAAGTTTCAACTTTTATCCTTCTTAACATATAAAGTATCTGTTTCTACACTTTCAACCATATTTATCCTTCTTAACAGATCAAGTTGTTGTTTCTCAACATATCAATAAGTTGTTTCTTCCCTTTCAACAACATTCATCCTTCTTAACATATAAAATAGCAGCTGCTAAGTTTCAACTTTTATCCTTCTCAACATATCAAGTTGTTTCTTCACTTTCACCAACATTCATCCTTCTTAACATATCAAATAACAGCTGCTAATTTCCAAACTTTTATCCTTCTCAACATATCAATTAGCTGTTTCTTCACTTTTTCAACAACATTTTTCCTTCTTAACATATCAAATAGCAGCTGCTAAGTTTCAACTTTTATCCTTCTCAACATATCAATAAGTTGTTTCTTCACTTTCAACCACATTTATCCTTCTTAACATATCAAATAGCAGCTGCTCATATTCAACTTTTATCCTTCTCAACATATCAATTAGTTGTTTTTTTATTCATTTTCAACACATTTATCCTTCTTAACATATCAAGTAGATGATTCTTCAATTTCAATCACATTTATCCTTCTTAACATATCAAATAGCAGCTGCTTAGTTTCAACTTTTATCCTTCTCAACATATAAATTAGCTGTTTCTTCATTTTCAACCACATTTATCCTTCTTAACATATCAAATAGCAGCTGCTAAGTTTCAACTTTTATCCTTCTCAACATATCAATCAGTTTTTTTATTCCCTTTCAACAACATTTATCCTTCTTAACATATCAAATAGCAGCTGCTTAGTTTCAACTTTTATCCTTCTCAACATATCAATAAGTTGTTTCTTCACTTTCAACCACATTTATCCTTCTTAACATATAAAATAGCAGCTGCTAAGTTTCAACTTTCATCCTTCTCAACAAATCAATTAGCTGTTTCTTTATTTACATTTATCCTTTCTAACATATCAAATAGCAGCAGCGCAGTTTCAACTTTTATCCTTCTCATCATATCATTAAGTTGTTTCTTCACTTTCAACCACATTTATCCTTCTTAACATATAAAATAGCAGCTGCTAAGTTTCAACTTTTATCCTTCTCAACATATCAATAAGTTGTTTTATCACTTTCATCCTTCTTAACATATCAAATAGCAGCTGCTAAGTTTCAACTTTTATCCTTCTCAACATATCAATAAGTTGTGTCTTCACTTTTTCAACCACATTCATCCTTCTTAACATATCAAATAGCAGCAGCTAAGTTTCAACTTTTATCCTTCTCAACATATCAATAAAGTGCTTCTTCACTTTTTCAACAACATTTATCCTTCTTCACATATCAAATAGCAGCTGCTAAGTTTCAACTTTTATCCTTCTCAACATATCAATAAGTTGTTTCTTCACTTTTTCAACCACATTCATTCTTCTTAACATATCAAATAGCAGCTGCTAAGTTTCAACTTTTATCCTTCTCAACATATCAATAAGTTGTTTCTTCACTTTTTCAACCACATTCATCCTTCTTAACATATCAAATAGCAGCTGCTAAGTTTCAACTTTTATCCTTCTCAACATATCAATAAGTTGTTTCTTCACTTTTTCAACAACATTCATCCTTCTTAACATATCAAATATCAGCTGTTAAGTTTCAACTTTTATCCTTATCAACATATCAAGTTGTTTCTTCACTTTCACCAACATTTATCCTTCTTAACATATCAAATAACAGCTGCTATGTTTCAACTTTTATCCTTCTCAACAAATCAATTAGCTGTTTCTTTATTTTCAACCACATTTATCCTTTCTAACATATCAAATAGCAGCAGCGCAGTTTCAACTTTTATCCTTCTCATCATATCATTAAGTTGTTTCTTCACTTTTTCAACCACATTTATCCTTCTTAACATATAAAATAGCAGCTGCTAGGTTTGACCTTTATTCCTTCTCAACATATCAATAAGTTGTTTCATGACTTACAACAACATGTATCCTTCTTAACATATCAAATAGCAGCTGCTAAGTTTCAACTTTTATCCTTCTCAACATATCAATAAGTTGTTTCTTCACCTTTTCAACCACATTTATCCTTCTTAACATATCAACTAGCAGCTGCTCAGTTTCAACTTTTATCCTTCTCAACATATCGTAAAGTTGTTTCTTCACCTTTTCAACCACATTTATCTTTCTTTACATATCAAATAGCAGCTGCTAAGTTTCAACTTTTATCCTTCTCAACATATCAATAAGTTGTTCCTTCACTTTCAACCACATTCATCCTTCTTAACATATCAAATAGCAGCTGTGCAGTTTCAACTTTTATCCTTCTCAACATATCAATTAGTTGTTTCTTCACTTTTTCAACCACATTTATCCTTCTTAACATATCAAATAGCAGCTGCTTAGTTTCAAATTTTATCCTTCAACATATCAATAAGTTGTTTCTTCACTTTCAACCACATTCATCCTTCTTAACATATCAAATAGCAGCTGCGCAGTTTCAACTTTTATCCTTCTCAATATATCAATTAGCTGTTTCTTCACTTTTTCAACCACATTTATCCTTCTTAACATATCAAATAGCAGCTGCTAAGTTTCAACTTTTATCCTTCTCAACATATCAATAAGTTGTTTCTTCACTTTTTCAACAACATTCATCCTTCTTAACATATCAAATAGCAGCTGCTAAGTTTCAACTTTTATCCTTCTCAACATATCATTAAGTTGTTTCTTCACTTTCAACCACATTCATCCTTCTTATCATTTCAAATGGCATCTGTGCAGTTTCAACTTTTATCTTTCTCAACATATCAATTAGCTGTTTCTTCACTTTTTCAACCACATTTATCCTTCTTAACATATCAAATAGCAGCTGCTAAGTTTCAACTTTTATCCTTCTCAACATATCAATAAGTTGCTTCTTCACTTTTTCAACAAATTTATCCTTCTTAACATATCAAATAGCAGCTGCTAAAGTTCAACTTTTATCCTTCTCAACATATCAAGTTGTTTCTTCATTTCACCAACATTCATCCTTCTTAACATATCAAATAACAGCTGCTAATTTCCAAACTTTTATCCTTATCAACATATTTGTTTGTTAGTTTGTTTTTGTTGCTTTACGTCCCATGTCAACAGCTATGGTCATTGCGGGACGGTCAGTTAACTTAACCACAATTTTTCCTGGGCAGGCTTGAGCAAGCAGTTAACCAGTAATTACCTTATCAACATTTTTCCTTCTTAAAATATCAAATAGCAGCTGCTAAGTTTCAACTTTTATCCTTCTCAACATATCAATAAGTTGTTTCTTCACTTTCAACCACATTTATCCTTCTTAACATATCAAATAGCAGCTGCTCATATTCAACTTTTATCCTTCTCAACATATCAATTAGTTGTTTTTTATTCATTTTCAACACATTTATCCTTCTCAACATATAAATTAGCTGTTTCTTCATAATAAACCACATTTATCCTTCTTAACATATCAAATAGCAGCTGCTAAGTTTCAACTTTTATCCTTCTCAACATATCAATCAGTTTTTTTATTCCCTTTCAACAACATTTATCCTTCTTAACATATCAAATAGCAGCTGCTAAGTTTCAACTTTTATTCTTCTCAACATATCAAGTAGCTGTTTCTTCACTTTCAATAACATTCATCCTTCTTAACATATCAAATAGAAGCTGCTAAGTTTCAACTTTTATCCTTCTAAACATATCAATTAGCTGTTTCTTCACTTTCAAACACATTCATCCTTCTTTACATATCAAATAGCAGCTGCTAAGTTTCAACTTTTATCCTTCTCAACATATCATTAAGTTGTTACTTAACTTTCAACCACATTTATCCTTCTTAACATATCAAATAGCAGCTGCTAAGTTTCAACTTTTATCATTCTCATCATATCAAGTAGCTGTTTCTTCACTTTCAACAACATTCATCCTTCTTAACATATCAAAAAGCAGCTGCTAAGTTTCAACTTTTATCCTTCTCAACATATCAATAAATTGTTTCTTCACTTTCAACCACCTTCATCCTTCTTAACATATCAAATAGCAGCTGCTAAGTTTCAACTTTTATCCTTCTCAACATATTATTAAGTAGTTTCTTCACTTTCAACCACATTTATCCTTCTTAACATATCAAATAGCAGCTGCGCAGTTTCAACTTTTATCCTTCCCAACATATCAATAAGTTGTTTCTTCACTTTTTCAACCACATTTATCCTTCTTAACATAACAAATAGAAGCTGCTAAGTTTCAACTTTTATCCTTCTCAACATATCAATTAGTTGCTTCTTCACTTTTTCAACCACATTTATCCTTCTTAACATATCAAATAGCAGCTGCTAAGTTTCAACTTTTATCCTTCTCAACATATCAAAAGTTGTTTCTTCACTTTTTCAACCACATTTATCCTTCTTAACATATCAAATAGCAGCTGCTAAGTTTCAACTTTTATCCTTCTCAACATATCAATAAGTTGCTTCTTCACTTGTTGAACAACATTTATCCTTCTTAACATATCAAATATCAGCTGCTAAGTTTCAACTTTTATCCTTCTCAACATATCAATAAGTTGCTTCTTCACTTTCAACCACATTTATCCTTCTTAACATATCAAATAGCAGCTGCTAAGTTTCAACTTTTATCCTTCTCAACATATCAATAAGTTGCTTCTTCACTTTTTCAACCACATTTATCCTTCTTAACATATCAAATAGCAGCTGCTAAGTTTCAACTTTTATCCTTCTCAACATATCAAAAGTTGTTTCTTCACTTTTTCAACCACATTCATCCTTCTTAACATATCAAATAGCAGCTGCTAAGTTTCAATTTTTATACTTCTCAACATATCAATAAGTTGTTGCTTCACTTTTTCAACCACATTCTTCCTTCTTAACATATCAAATAGCAGCTGCTAAGTTTCAACTTTTATCCTTCTCAACATATCAATAAGTTGTTTCTTCACTTTTTCAACCACATTCATCCTTCTTAACATATCAAATATTAGCTGCTCAGCTTCAACTTTTATCCTTCTCAACATATCAATAAGATGCTTCTTCACTTTTTCAACAACATTTATCCTTCTTAACATATCAAAAAGCAGCTGCTAAGTTTCAACTTTTATCCTTCTCAACATATCAAGTAGTTATTTCTTCACTTTTTCAACCACATTCATCCTTCTTAACATATCAAATAGCAGCTGCTAAGTTTCAACTTTTATCCTTCTCAACATATCAATAAGTTGTTTCTACACTTTTTCAACCACATTCATCCTTCTTAACATATCAAATAGCAGCAGCTAAGTTTCAACTTTTTTCCTTCTCAACATATCAATAAAGTGCTTCTTCACTTTTTCAACAACATTTATACTTCTTAACATATCAAATAGCAGCTGCTAAGTTTCAACTTTTATCCTTCTCAACATATCAATAAGTTGTTTCTTCACTTTTTCAACAACATTTATCCTTCTTAACATATCAAATAGCAGCTGCTAAGTTTCAACTTTTATCCTTCTCAACATATCAATAAGTTGTTTCTTCACTTTTTCAACCACATTCATCCTTCCTAACATATCAAATAGAAGCTGCTAAGTTTCAACTTTTATCCTTCTCAACATATCAATAAGTTGCTTCTTCACTTTTTCAACAACATTTATCCTTCTTAACATATCAAATAGCAGCTGCTAAGTTTCAACTTTTATCCTTCTCAACATATCAATAAGTTGCTTCTTCAATTTTTCAACCACATTTATCCTTCTTAACATATCAAATAGCAGCTGCTAAGTTTCAACTTTTATCCTTCTCAACATATCAATAAGTTGCTTCTTCACTTGTTGAACAACATTTATCCTTCTTAACATATCAAATATCAGCTGCTAAGTTTCAACTTTTATCCTTCTCAACATATCAATAAGTTGCTTCTTCACTTTCAACCACATTTATCCTTCTTAACATATCAAATAGCAGCTGCTAAGTTTCAACTTTTATCCTTCTCAACATATCAATAAGTTGCTTCTTCACTTTTTCAACCACATTTATCCTTCTTAACATATCAAATAGCAGCTGCTAAGTTTCAACTTTTATCCTTCTCAACATATCAAAAGTTGTTTCTTCACTTTTTCAACCACATTCATCCTTCTTAACATATCAAATAGCAGCTGCTAAGTTTCAACTTTTATACATCTCAACATATCAATAAGTTGTTTCTTCACTTTTTCAACCACATTCATCCTTCTTAACATATCAAATAGCAGCTGCTAAGTTTCAACTTTTATCCTTCTCAACATACCAATAAGATGCTTCTTCACTTTTTCAACAACATTTATCCTCCTAACATATCAAATAGCAGCTGCTAAGTTTCAACTTTTATCCTTCTCAACATATCAATAAGTTGTTTCTTCACTTTTTCAACCACATTCATCCTTCTTAACATATCAAATAGCAGCTGCTAAGTTTCAACTTTTATCCTTCTCAACATATCAATAAGTTGTTTCTTCACTTTTTCAACCACATTCATCCTTCTTAACATATCAAATAGCAGCTGCTAAGTTTCAACTTTTATCCTTCTCAACATATCAATAAGTTGTTTCTTCACTTTTTCAACCACATTCATCCTTCTTAACATATCAAATATTAGCTGCTAAGCTTCAACTTTTATCCTTCTCAACATATCAATAAGATGCTTCTTCACTTTTTCAACAACATTTATCCTTCTTAACATATCAAAAAGCAGCTGTTAAGTTTCAACTTTTATCCTTCTCAACATATCAAGTAGTTATTTCTTCACTTTTTCAACCACATTCATCCTTCTTAACATATCAAATAGCAGCTGCTAAGTTTCAACTTTTATCCTTCTCAACATATCAATAAGTTGTTTCTACACTTTTTCAACCACATTCATCCTTCTTAACATATCAAATAGCAGCAGCTAAAATTCAACTTTTTTCCTTCTCAACATATCAATAAAGTGCTTCTTCACTTTTTCAACAACATTTATCCTTCTTAACATATCAAATAGCAGCTGCAAAGTTTCAACTTTTATCCTTCTCAACATATCAATAAGTTGTTTCTTCACTTTTTCAACAACATTTATCCTTCTTAACATATCAAATAGCAGCTGCTAAGTTTCAACTTTTATCCTTCTCAACATATCAATAAGTTGTTTCTTCACTTTTTCAACCACATTCATCCTTCCTTACATATCAAATAGCAGCTGCTAAGTTTCAACTTTTATCCTTCTCAACATATCAATAAGTTGTTTCTTCACTTTTTCAACCACATTCATCCTTCTTAACATATCAAATAGCAGCTGCTAAGTTTCAACTTTTATCCTTCTCAACATATCAATAAGTTGTTTCTTCACTTTTTCAACCACATTCATCCTTCTTAACATATCAAATAGCAGCTGCTAAGTTTCAACTTTTATCCTTCTCAACATATCAATAAGTTGTTTCTTCACTTTTTCAACCACATTTATCCTTCTTAACATATCAAATAGCAGCTGCTAAGTTTCAACTTTTATCCTTCTCAACATATCAATAAGTTGTTTCTTCACTTTTTCAACCACATTCATCCTTCTTAACATATCAAATAGCAGCTGCTAAGTTTCAACTTTTATCCTTCTCAACATATCAATTAGCTGTTTCTTCACTTTTTCAACCACATTCATCCTTCTTAACATATCAAATAGCAGCTGCTAAGTTTCAACTTTTATCCTTCTCAACATATCAATAAGTTGCTTCTTCACTTTTTCAACAACCTTTATCCTTCTTAACATATCAAATAGCAGCTGCTAAGTTTCAACTTTTATCCTTCTCAACATATCAATAAGTTGTTTCTTCACTTTTTCAACCACATTCATCCTTCTTAACATATCAAATAGCAGCAGCTAAGTTTCAACTTTTATCCTTCTCAACATATCAATAAAGTGCTTCTTCACTTTTTCAACAACATTTATCCTTCTTAACATATCAAATAGCAGCTGCTAAGTTTCAATTTTTATCCTTCTCAACATATCAATAAGTTGTTTCTTCACTTTCAACCACATTCATCATTCTTAACATATCAAATAGAAGCTGCTAAGTTTCAACTTTTATCCTTCTCAACATATCAATAAGTTTCTTCTTCAATTTTTCAACCACATTTATCCTTTTAAACATATCAAATAGCAGCTGCTAAGTTTCAACTTTTATCCTTCTCAACATATCAATAAGTTGCTTCTTCACTTTTTCAACAACATTTATCCTTCTTAACATATCAAATAGCAGCTGCTAAGTTTCAACTTTTATCCTTCTCAACATATCAAGTAGCTGTTTCTTCACTTTCAATAACATTCATCCTTCTTAACATATCAAATAGCAGATGCTAAGTTTCAACTTTTATCCTTCTAA
Organism: Loripinus fragilis; assembly: GCA_964019695.1. Lineage (NCBI taxonomy): Eukaryota > Metazoa > Mollusca > Bivalvia > Lucinida > Lucinidae > Loripinus > Loripinus fragilis. The sequence goes on along the minus strand of OZ026526.1, from coordinate 83,971,758 downwards.
ACATATCAATTAGCTGTTTCTTCACTTTCAACCACATTCATCCTTCTTTACATATCAAATTGCAGCTGCTAAGTTTCAACATTTATCCTTCTCAACATATCATTAAGTTGTTACTTAACTTTCAACCACATTTATCCTTCTTAACATATCAAATAGCAGCTGCTAAGTTTCAACTTTTATCCTTCTCAACATATCAAGTAGCTGTTTCTTCACTTTCAACAACATTCATCCTTCTTAACATATCAAATAGCAGCTGCTAAGTTTCAACTTTTATCCTTCTCAACATATCAATAAGTTGTTTCTTCACTTTTTCAACCACATTCATCCTTCTTAACATATCAAATAGCAGCTGCTAAGTTTCAACTTTTATCCTTCTCAACATATCAATAAGTTGTTTCTTCACTTTTTCAACCACATTCATCCTTCTTAACATATCAAATAGCAGCTGCTAGGCTTCAACTTTTATCCTTCTCAACATATCAATAAGTTGTTTCTTCACTTTTTCAACCACATTCATCCTTCTTAACATATCAAATAGCAGCTGCTAAGTTTCAACTTTTATCCTTCTCAACATATCAATAAGTTGCTTCTTCACTTTTTCAACAACATTTATCCTTCTTAACATATCAAATAGCAGCTGCTAAGTTTCAACTTTTATCCTTCTCAACATATCAATAAGTTGTTTCTTCACTTTTTCAACCACATTCATCCTTCTTAACATATCAAATAGCAGCAGCTAAGTTTCAACTTTTATCCTTCTCAACATATCAATAAAGTGCTTCTTCACTTTTTCAACAACATTTATCCTTCTTAACATATCAAATAGCAGCTGCTAAGTTTCAACTTTTATCCTTCTCAACATATCAATAAGTTGTTTCTTCACTTTTTCAACCACATTCATCCTTCTTAACATATCAAATAGCAGCTGCTAAGTTTCAACTTTTATCCTTCTCAACATATCAATAAAGTGCTTCTTCACTTTTTCAACAACATTTATCCTTCTTAACATATCAAATAGCAGCTGCTAAGTTTCAACTTTTATCCTTCTCAACATATCAACAAGTTGTTCCTTCACTTTTTCAACCACATTCATCCTTCTTAACATATCAAATAGCAGCTGCTAAGTTTCAACTTTTATCCTTCTCAACATATCATTAAGTTGTTTCTTAACTTTTCAACCACATTTATCCTTTTTAACATATCAAATAGCAGCTGCTAAGTTTCAACTTTTATCCTTCTCAACATATCAAGTAGCTGTTTCTTCACTTTCAATAACATTCATCCTTCTTAACATATCAAATAGCAGCTGCTAAGTTTCAACTTTTATCCTTCTGAACATATCATTAAGTTGTTACTTAACTTTCAATCACATTTATCCTTCTTAACATATCAAATAGCAGCTGCTAAGATTCAACTTTTATCCACTCAACATATCAAGTAGCTGTTTCTTCACTTTCAACAACATTCATCCTTCTTAACATATCAAATAGCAGCTGCTAAGTTTCAACTTTTATCCTTATAAACATATCAATTAGCTGTTTCTTCACTTTCATCCACATTCATCCTTCTTTAAATATCAAATAGCAGCTGTGCAGTTTCAACTTTAATCCTTCTTAACATATCATTAAGTTGTTTCTTCAATTTTTCAACCATATTCATCCTTCTTAACATATCAAAATAGCAGCTGCTAAGTTTCAACTTTTATCCTTCTCAACATATCATTAAGTTGATACTTAACTTTCAACCACATTTATCCTTCTCAACATATCAATTAGCAGCTGCTAAGTTTCAACTTTTATCCTTCTCAACATATCAAGTAGCTGTTTCTTCACTTTCAACAACATTCATCCTTCTTAACATATCAAATAGCAGCTGCTAAGTTTCACATTTTATCCTTCTAAACATATCAATTAGCTGTTTCTTCACTTTCAACCACATTCATCCTTCTTAACATATCAAATAGCAGCTGTGCAGTTTCAACTTTTATCCTTCTCAACATATCATTAAGTTGTTTCTTCACTTTCAACAACATTCATCCTTCTTAACATATAAAATAGCAGCTACAAAGTTTCAACTTTTATCCTTCTCATCATATCAATAAGTTGTTTCTTCACTTTCAACCACATTTATACTTCTTAACATATCAAATAGCAGCTGCTAAGTTTCAACTTTTATCCTTCTCAACATATCAATAAGTTGTTTCTTCACTTTTTCAACCACATTCATCCTTCTTAACATATCAAATAGCAGCTGCTAAGTTTCAACTTTTATCCTTCTCAACATATCAATAAGTTGTTTCTTCACTTTTTCAACCACATTCATCCTTCTTAACATATCAAATAGCAGCTGCTAAGTTTCAACTTTTATCCTTCTCAACATATCAATAAGTTGTTTCTTCACTTTTTCAACCACATTCATCCTTCTTAACATATCAAATAGCAGCTGCTAAGTTTCAACTTTTATCCTTCTCAACATATCAATAAGTTGCTTCTTCACTTTTTCAACCACATTCATCCTTCTTAACATATCAAATAGCAGCAGCTAAGTTTCAACTTTTATCCTTCTCAACATATCAATTAAGTGCTTCTTCACTTTTTCAACAACATTTATCTTTCTTATCATATCAAATAGCAGCTGCTAAGTTTCAACTTTTATCCTTCTCAACATATCAAGTAGCTGTTCCTTCACTTTTTCAACCACATTCATCCTTCTTAACATATCAAATAGCAGCTGCTAAGTTTCAACTTTTATCCTTCTAAACATATCAATTAGCTGTTTCTTCACTTTCAACCACATTCATCCTTCTTTACATATCAAATAGCAGCTGCTTAGTTTCAACTTTTATCCTTCTCAACATATCAATAAGTTGCTTCTTCACTTTTTCAACAACCTTTATCCTTCTTAACATATCAAATAGCAGCTGCTAAGTTTCAACTTTTATCCTTCTCAACATATCAATAAGTTGTTTCTTCACTTTTTCAACCACATTCATCCTTCTTAACATATCAAATAGCAGCTGCTAAGTTTCAACTTTTATCCTTCTCAACATATCAATAAGTTGTTTCTTCACTTTTTCAACCACATTCATCCTTCTTAACATATCAAATAGCAGCTGCTAAGTTTCAACTTTTATCCTTCTCAACATATCAATAAGTTGTTTCTTCACTTTTTCAACCACATTCATCCTTCTTAACTTATCAAATAGCAGCTGCTAAGTTTCAACTTTTATCCTTCTCAATATATCAATAAAGTGCTTCTTCACTTTTTCAACAACATTTATCCTTCTTAACATATCAAGTAGCTGTTTCTTCACTTTCAATAACATTCATCCTTCTTAACATATCAAATAGCAGCTGCTAAGTTTCAACTTTTATCCTTCTCAACATATCAAGTAGCTGTTTCTTCACTTTCAATAACATTCATCCTTCTTAACATATCAAATAGCAGCTGCTAAGTTTCAACTTTTATCCTTCGAAACATATCAATTAGCTGTTTCTTCACTTTCAACCACATTCATCCTATTTTACATATCAAATAGCTGCTAAGTTTCAACTTTTATCCTTCTCAACATATCATTAAGTTGTTACTTAACTTTCAACCACATTTATCCTTCTTAACATATCAAATAGCAGCTGCTAAGTTTCAACTTTTATCCACTCAACATATCAAGTAGCTGTTTCTTCACTTTCAACAACATTCATCCTTCTTAACATATCAAATAGCAGTTGCTAAGTTTCAACTTTTATCCTTCTAAACATATCAATTAGCTGTTTCTTCACTTTCAACCACATTCATCCTTCTTTACATATCAAATAGCAGCTGTGCAGTTTCAACTTTTATCCTTCTTAACATATCATTAAGTTGTTTCTTCACTTTTTCAACCACATTCATCCTACTTAACATATCAAATAGCAGCTGCTAAGTTTCAACTTTTATCCTTCTCAACATATCATTAAGTTGTTACTTAACTTTCAACCACATTTATCCTTCTAATCATATCAAATAGCAGCTGCTAAGTTTCAACTTTTATCCTTCTCAACATATCAAGTAGCTGTTTCTTCACTTTCAACAACATTCATCCTTCTTAACATATCAAATAGCAGCTGCTAAGTTTCAACTTTTATCCTTCTAAACATATCAATTAGCTGTTTCTTCACTTTCAACCACATTCATCCTTCTTTACATATCAAATAGCAGCTGTGCAGTTTCAACTTTTATCCTTCTCAACATATCATTAAGTTGTTTCTTCACTTTCAACAACATTCATCCTTCTTAACATATAAAATAGCAGCTACAAAGTTTCAACTTTTATCCTTCTCATCATATCAATAAGTTGTTTCTTCACTTTCAACCACATTTATACTTCTTAACATAGAAAATAGCAGCTGCTAAGTTTCAACTTTTATCCTTCTAAACATATCAATTAGCTGTTTTTTCACTTTCAACCACATTCATCCTTCTTTACATATCAAATAGCAGCTGCTAAGTTTCAACTTTTATCCTTCTCAACATATCAAGTACTTGTTTCTTCACTTTTAACAACATTCACCCTTCTTAACATATCAAATAGCAGCTGCTAAGTTTCAACTTTTATCCTTCTCAACATATCAATAAGTTGTTTCTTCACTTTCAACCACATTTATCCTTCTTAACATATCAAATAGCAGCTGCTAAGTTTCAACTTTTATCCTTCTCAACATATCAATAAGTTGTTTCTTCACTTTCAACAACATTCATCCTTCTTAACATATCAAATAGCAGCTGCTTAGTTTCAACTTTTATCCTTCTCAACATATCAAGTAGTTGTTTCTTCACTTTTAAACAAATTTATCCTTCTTAACATATCAAATAGCAGCTGCTTAATTTCAACTTTTATCCTTCTCAACATATCAAGTATCTGTTTCTACACTTTCATCCACATTTATCCTTCTTAACATATAAAATAGCAGCTGCTAAGTTTCAACCATTATCCTTCTTAACATATCAAGTAGTTGTTTTTGTTATTTTCAACAACATTTATTCTTCTCAACATATCAAATAGCAGCTGCTACGTTTCAATATTTATCCTTCGTAACGCCTTCTTAATGTAAAAAGTGGATGTTTCTTAACTTTCAACCGCATTTTTTCTTCTTAAGTAATAACATATACCTAGAAGCGGCTCTTTTTCAACAACATTTATCCAGCTTACATGTATCTGAAGGACTGATGTGTCAGATTTTTACCATAACAAAACCATAGAACTTTCAAAAAAATATATGAATAGCTCATAATTCATGAGATATACCAAAAATGTGTGTTGAACAGACAAGCAATTAAAGCAGTATGTCCCCAAGGCTTCTTTAAAATACCTATCAACTGCCCACAATTAAAAATTCAAGAGCATGTTATATGAAAAACCAAAATGTGCGAATTTGCCACCGATGAATGGATAAGACTAATTAACCAAGCAAAAGAGATAGATCCCACATGTTTTTAATTTTTTGTTTGATTTGATTCTTTACATCTCAGTCAACAATTTTTCAGTTATGTCAGGACTGAGTTTCCTGGGTTGAACCAGTACAAAGCAAGGATTAGTGTGCTTGTCTTGCCCAAGGACACAACACATTGACGCCGGTGAGACTTGAACCTGCAGCACCCTTCGTCTTGAGTCAAGCATTCTACCACTGAGCCACTGCCCTCCCAAATCCCACATGATAACTATCTACTCATGAAATGATTCCAACTTTCAAGACCTAGACACCCACTAGATGAAGTGACACAGCAAAAGTGATTCTTTAAAAAGACATATCAAAACTTCAGCATAGGTCCAGATAAGGAAATTTTATTTGCGTAAAATTTTGATTATTTTCTTACCCATTAATTTAAACATGTGTTATGGGTGCTCAAAAGAACCGTCTCCTTGAGACGGTTCTTTTGAGCACCCACAACATGTTTTGGATGGGAAATAAAGAAAATAATTTTCCAATACGCACTCTTATCTGGAGGCCTGCTTCAGATAAAACAATAGATGGAGAATTCAACTGCAGAATCCACTACCAGGCATAGGTTTAGATATACTAAAATTTTGAGAGTAAAATTGCAAATATTTTTTTGCCTATCAATTTAGACGGTTCTTTTGAGTACCCACAACATATGTTTTGTTTGAGAAATAAGAAAATTTATTTTTTGGTATGTACTCTTAACTAAAGGCCTGCTACCAGGTATTTAAGATAAGCAACTACATGTTAATGTAAAATTTTATATGTTTTCAAAGTTATAATCCTAATATTTTGAAAAGAGGGAATATACGTAACTTTGAATCTGAAACTGTTTGTCTATTAGGTTGAATATTGTGTATGTTTGCGACAAAATGTACAAAATTTAATACCATGCCTCGAGGTTATAAAACTATTTTCATGCTCAACTGAACTGAGGATGAAATTTCAACTGCTCATAAAAACTAAGATACCGACAAATGAAGAAGTTTTCGTGTTTTAAATCTCTCAGGTGTTGTATTTGTTATGCAAATAAATGTTAAAATGCCAACAATTGTGGGCATTTTAATATTTATGAGCAGGATAAATTCCTTGCTCAGCTGAGTCGAGCATGGAAAAAGTTTTATAACCTTGTTGCCAGAGCATGAACAGTTAATTTACCCTTGGTTTAACTCTGCCTGCTAGGTAATTTTTCATGCTTTTGTTGTCCTCTGCTGGGTTTTTTCAAAGTTGACTTTTTGAAAAATTTCTTTCAGGGGCACTATAAGAGTGCCAAACTGTTGTGGATCCAGATCAGGACCGAAGTTTTGTTGGTCCTGATCTGGGTCCAAACTGTTTGCAAAGGTTATCAGCAGACGACAAAAGTCGCCACTAGCAAGGAAAGAGTTAAACAGATTTTATTTAACCCTGAAAGCGCCAATCACGCCTGCAGCAGACGACAAATTTTGCAACATCTTTCCTAATTTTCGAAAAAAATACATGTAAGATATGATATTTCATGAGAATTGTCTGCCAGCAGACAAATCTCATGAAATATCATACCTTATTTGTCATTTTTGAAAAAGCAGCAAAATTTGAAATTGTCGTCTGCTGCAAAATGTAGGTGGCGCTTTAAGGGTTAAATTAGTTTGTTCATGGTAAATACAGCCTTATCCTGCTAATATTTTTGTCCAGAAAATGTTCTCTGCTTATTTCGTCTGCTGCTTATATTCAAATACCCTTCATGCTTATTTTATCATGGAAGCAAATACTATATGAATCCTGATCATGCGCAGATCCAGAAAGTTTTTTCAGAGGGGGTCCAACTTTCTTTTTTTTTTTGTTGTTAATAATTGGATCCAAATACCACTAAAATGGGGCCATCGTCGACCCGCCAGCGAAACGACATTTAAATGGCGTTTCGCTGGCGTGCAGATGATGGCCCAACATTGAATGCTGGCTTGGTAGCTTTGTGATTTTTCAGGGGATCCAGACCAGTATTGCTTAAGAAACCCTATATTTTTGTGATTTTTCAGGGTGGGGGGTGTCCGGACTCCCTGTCCCCCCCTCTGGATCCGCACATGCTGATCAGCTAGAGGAGCAGTCTGTTCTGGGTCCGTATTGTTTGCAATATAGACCAGCAAAAGAAAGAACAGACAACAATTATTGTCTTGAATAGCATTATTGGCACCATTAAACATCCATGAAACATCCCATTAAAACAGTTACATTGAAGTTAATGGCAATCATGTACTGTCAAGTTAATGGTATGCAAAAAAAAACACTGACCATTAAATTGAGCATGCCATTAAAATTTTAATGCCATCCAACAGTATTAAAAATCCTTAAAATGCTCTTATTGTATAGCATGTTAATGACCCCCACTAATTGTTAAAGTGTGATTTAAATGAGATTTTAATTGTCCTTCTAAATTTTTTAATCAACATTTTAATGGGAACTTAATGGTGATGAAAATCGCATTACAATGCACCCCATTAAAAAGTAACTGTCTTTTATTGAGTCCTCAGGGACCTGCTGGCCCAGAATTTTAGGGAGAAGTGACTTCTCCCTGCAGGAAAATTAGGGAGATAGGGAGAAGTTATAGCCGAAAATTACGGCATTTTCTGTCAGTTTAGAAGCAAATTAGCCATTACACATACTAAACATGATGCAGTGGTAGTAGATTGTCTGATAAAGTCACCACAGCTTGCATTTTTGTGGTGACAGAATGAAGATGAGTCTCCCTAAAAAAAAAAAATTTTTTTTTTTTTTTTTAGGGAGACTCCCACTTCTCCCTGGGTCCCATTTAGGGTGAAATTTCGGCCCGTAGGGCGACTTTTTCGCCCTATTCGCCCACTAGCTTGGTCCCTGAGTCCTGAATAAATGGTGTTCTTAATTAAATGGATCTGTTAAAGACATATGCGGCTAATTTTTATGCACATCATTCTCGTGTCAGGAAACGGGTAAAGGTGTCTGGGTCCTGTCTTTCGACCTTTTATGGATTCCGATCAACACAGTTTTAAGAAATTCTTATGTCCTATCGTTGTTCCTACGTTTTCTTGACAAAATGAAGTAATCAAGTGTGTCCGAAATAGCTATTGTCTTTTATCAGAACTAATTGTCTCTGTATAGTCCGACCAGTTAAGAGAGACTGGGCGGTTCTTAGCAAAGACACACCCGTGGACATTTCCATTTAAAAATCGGTATGACAGGGTGTATTCATTCACCTTTGAAACCCTTTACAGCTGTATACCTGTATATACCTGTTGTAGGTTTGAGCCCACTGTGAGAAAAAGGCATCTCGAATTAATTTGGATAACAAGGAGACTGACTAGTCTAGATATATGCACTCTGACAATGTTTCGAAATTTTAACTATTCAAAGGATCATTGACACTTGCTATGGGTAAATGCCTATGGTTTTCAGTAAAAATAAAAGTTTGTCAATCGTCCCTTTCTTCGCCTTGAAGCTACCCTGACCTGAGTACTTTATGGCTGTGAAATCTGTTTTCGATATTAAATGCTTCAAAGATGAAAAATTTTGGGTAGAACAATCAGTTTTACATTAAGATATATAGGAATTGGAAAACATTTTTTAAAATATCATTCCCCCCCGTGTGCCAGCAAAAGCTTTTGCCTGCATATGTGTTACCATATTTTACACTTTGTATGAAAGTGGCTTGCTGGCACACGGGGGGGAAAGAGGTTCAGCAGCCAAAAAATCCAGGGCCTAAGCCCATAAAATGCCTTTTCTACCAAATAAGAAATTAATGACAGTAATGAAGTTCTCTAGAACCAACCTCCTAAATTGCTTTGTATCATGTGCTAGTTTAATATGAAGTACTTCAAGATTAAAAGTAGAATAAGCAAGGTTTTATGCATTTTTTCATAAGAAAAAATCTCACTGTTTTTAAATGACACATTATTTTGCAAACGTCCTGTACTTATCTATTTGCATGCTATGGAATTGTTCATGTTTTTATTTTCGTCTGCTGACTTTCTTCAAAATTAAGTTTTTAAAACTAAACCACCCAGGACCACCATCAGAGTGTCAAACAGTTTGGATCCAGATCAAGACCGACGTTCTATTGGTCTTCATCTGGGTTCAAACTGTTTGCAAAAGGCTATTGGCAGACGACAAAATTATCCACTAGCATGCAAAGAGTTATAACAGGTAAATACTTTAGGTTCAATATATTGTCTCATATAGGGATATACATGCATCATGTACACCATAAATATTAGGACACTTTAAATACATTCAACATGCTATGCCCTTTAAACAAAGCCAAAAGTAATATTCAAAAGATCTAGTTAGAATCAGTTTGACCTTCCATTGTTAAATGGGACACTTTCATTCCTTCAAAAATATTTATTTCTTTCGTTGAGCTTTCAGTTTTGTATTATTTACGGTACTATAGTAAAAAATGTACAGGTGACTTCTAAATTATCTCCCCAAAATCATTTTATTACAAAACATATTTTGTTTTTAAAACAATTTCATCAATTATCGTGATTCGTTAATACTCTGCATATGGTATGTTCAATAGATATCGCCATGCCTACCAAATATATCAAGAAAACGTGCAGAAATCACTTTTTAAAGCACTTTTTATTTTTATGAAATTTCAGACCCCCTCCCCTTTCAACCCGCCATAACTCTCGAGTGCGTAGGAATTTTGAAAATATTTTGCTAGCTGGCTCTTGCCATTAGATTCACCTATTGCACTGATAGTACATGCACCACACTAGAAGCTCAGAAGCAGCGTTCTGGGAATCAGAAAAATAGGCGTATAAGGCCCAAACCGTCAATGATCCTTATAATACTGAATAAGAAAATAAAATAATGATCGGCAATGAAAAATTAATACTATAAACTGGTCAGCACACGAAATGATGGTTCTTATTACAACCGCGTGTGGCGAAGGCTCCAACTAGCCTGCATGTACGCATGACCTCGCCAGGGCTTTCGGTTCTCGCATAAACAAAGTATGCAAGTTGAAGAAGACTCTGAAACTCTTTTAGACATCTAGTGTCATTGGAAACGCCAGAATGAGCTATTATAAGAGGCTTTTTTGGATATGCGATAAGACCAAATCTCATATCATGATCTAGATAATTAACCCTTGTCCCGCTTAATTATAATTGGTGATTTATTATTTTTGTATAAGGCTTAAAAAATCAAACCAGTTTTGCCATACAGACAGAATTTGAAGAAAGTGTAAACCTACCCTCCCCAAAAACTTTCACAACATATCCATCCCGGAAAATGAAATGCAGCATGTCCACAGCAGCATACTAAAGATACACCTTTATCAGGCATGCTAACGTATACAGTTGGTCACCCTTGTCGTATACGCTTCAGTTGGTTGCCAAGTAAAGCGTACATGTATAGGCTATTACACCGATTTACTGTAGACTAGTCTTATTTGACAGTGTATGACAGCGCTCTGTCTGACACGCCCAGTCTCGATTAGCTGGTCGCACTATACCAAAGACAGTTTAATGTAGCTGAGACAGGATACAAATACAAATGTGGCCGAGTCTCTTCTATTTGTACGGTTATTTAAAGCAGCGCACAACCTGTCCTCGTGGCCTAGGGGTTAGCCTGTCTGGCTAAGAAACCAGAGAACCTGGATCGATTCCCGGGTGCGCACCTATTTTCAGTGTGTTTTTTCTTTATGTTTTTAGAATTTTAAGGTTAAATTGCTTCAGACTAATAAAATGGCATCATCAAAACGACCAAAATGGCATTTCCGGAACTTTTTATAATAAATTATGCATGAAACCTATGGGGGTGGGGTTAAACTTGACCCTCCTGAAAGAGAATTAGTTCGGTGACCCCAGATTTTTATTCTTTTTTCTGAAAGGTATTATAAAAATCCATGAAATAAAAATAAATTCTTAAGATTTTCAACATCAGATTTTTAAATATATGATTTATTCTAAAAACAAAATAAAATTTTCGACGAATTGCCAAACTATAAACATGCAGTATCTTGTCAAAACTTGGGATAACAAATAAACTTGCACATTTTCTAAAATGTTTGAGGTCATGGGCAATAATTTAAGTTAATAGAAAGAAGCTGATCGAAGATTACAATAATATTAGCTCGATATAAATTAAGGACCAGTGTTATTCTATCACCTGTTTAGAAAATTGGTCAAATGCAGAAAACTTCCAGTTGAGATTATGTACAAATAAGCACGGTGACATATCTTTTTTATTTCAAAAATGGATAGCCCATGCATAAAACAAACTGTATGCAAAGTATTGAACATATTTCAACATGAGAAGTATTTAGTAGCATATGTCCTTAATATGATGTCAGTTAAATTTGCTTTTACTTAGGCCGGGATTTTTTTATTGGTTGATTTACGGGAATTTTTTTTCAGATTTAGGGTCGAGGGGACGAAAAAAAATAAATAAAAAAGCTCTGAAAATGACCAGTTGACTGGTCATTTTCAGAGCTTTTTTTTTTTTTTTTGTCATTTTCAGAGCTTTTTTTTTTTTTTTTTTTTAATATTTCCAGAAAAAAACAGTAAAACTAGTAGGGCAAACCAACAGTCTTTATTAAATTTTCTAATTTTCCTAAAAATTTGGACAGGACAATCACTTTTTACAGTGTCTCTCTCAAAAATACACAGACAGAACCTCAAAAAAATATTATTTTTTTCAATGAATCAAATAATATTTCGAGGAGGAGGATAAAATAAAAAAATTTTTTAGAAATTAATTTTTTTTCTTTTCTATTTTCCAGAAAATTACAGTAGGGGGGTTCGTAAATCAACTAATAAAAAAATTCTGGCCTTACTGTATATTAATGCATAGCATTTTTATTGAGTATTTTGATACACATTTAATGTGTTTTTTATGGCAAGAGTTATTGAAATTGCTGTAAAATTTAATGGCTTTTGGCATTGTAACCTAAATTTAATGATATTTGACCTTTTGACCTCATCCCAAGGTCACCAGTTTGACCCTAGGATGAAAATTTTACTTGCATTCTATTCTGCTCGTCATCCCCTTCAATTTGATATGCCACATGACCATGTTTGAATTTTTTTGACCCCCTGGGCACCCCCAGCACCGCAAAGTCCCACCCCTGCGGCATGACCCATGCAACAGAATGAAAATCCTGTCTGATATGTTTTGTATCTTTCATTTGTGAGAACACACACAAAGTTTGGCATAAAAATCTTTGAAATTGACTTTGTAATTGAAATTAAATGATACTTGATCTTTTGACCCCTCACCAGGGCCCCAGGGGGGCGGGGCCAAAAAAAATTGCGGTTGCACGCCCCATTCATGTGAGTAACTTACACAACAGATTTGGTTGAATTTCGTCCAATGGTTTAGGAGGAGATAGCATAACGGACAGACGGAGGCGATTACAATACCCCCTTCATTTTTAAAAAAAAAAACGTGGGGATAATAAGTTTCCTTATATTAGCCGCAATGAACAATACTTATTCACCTTTTAATAAAATCAAAGAAGGGTGGAAAAGATTTTCATACAATTCTAAATCAAAATTTTAGTTAATTTATAATAAACCTACATCACAGTATAAATGGAATCATGTTTACAATATTGAAGAAAAAACTTGGAAAGAAATCTATTCTTTTCCTTTTAACCTATCACACGGGTGGTAAACCTAGGAACTACCACTAAATTGTGTTAGCGTAATTTTGTTCCTAAGCCACATCCGGGACACGTCGTGGTAGTTTCCAGGCCGAAAATTGGATAAAGAAAGGTTGGTGTCACTTTCATTTTTGTTTTATTTTACAACTAAGAACGAACAATGATGAAATCCGACAAAGTGGTTCCGTGTAAATATGTCTCAGCGTCCCCTCTAGCCCAAAATTTTGTTTAAAAGGTAATTTTCTTTCTTTAGATTCGTGTTTCCCCACTGAGCATCGGACCAACTTTTCCCAAAGTTCGAAGGATTTTAGCCCAAATCTGTCAAATTAAATGGAATTTGATATCATTTGACGATGGAAATGATAAAAAGACCCTGAATAAACATTCCCACACAGAAAAAAAAATCTAAGCATTTACTTGTAAACGATTCATGCCCCGTTCGTCCTATGTGGTAGTTTCCAGCTCATCGTGGTAGTTAAAATGCTATCGTGGTAGTTTCCAAGACTTTGTAGGATACGTTTCTGAAGTGTTACAAAACATAAAGTTGTTGTTCGTTTCGCACGATAACCCTTGAACTCATAAATTAAATACCACAGTAAACAAATAAATCACATTTCAACACCATGAAGAAGCTAAACTGAGGACTCAAGGGATTCAATGTGATGCTTGACAGGTGGAGATCATGCCCAGGACTGCCAAACAACACCTTTGGAAATCCAAAGCAAATGAGCCGTGGTGGACTAAGCAACAGACAAAAAAATGATATAAAAATTGCGTCACTCGCTACCTTGTTTCATGTTCAGTCAACTTTAAGATAAAACGGCAGGCTAAGACTACTGGCCCAAAGTATCGTTAGTACTTGCGCTTCAGAATAAAGGGAAATATCCTCGGGTTCGGACCCTTTTTATATACATGGGAGTGCGACGATGAACGGGCATGTTATTTGATAATTAAAAAGCATGTTTATTCAAAAACAAAATATGTGAATATCCCTTCTTTTCATTCTTCTCATCATTTCAATAGCCCTCTAAAATTAAAATTCAGGCAGTCATAACATATGTTATCTGACAAAAGGTTGTTTGAAAAGGTCTTCATATGAATAAGAGGGGTATTCAAGGTTCGGCCCCACACCCTGTCTTTATAAAAAGAAGTAGACCTGAATAGTGAACATCTGCTGATGCGAACAACTACTAAATTCCTACAACGTTCAACGTTCCTATTACGTTAACACAATTTCGTGGTAGTTCCTAGGTTTACCACCCGTGTATAATTAGGTACAAAAATGCAATGGTTTCAAACAAGAATAAATCACCGAATTTTGCCAACTAAAAAGTACCTGTATAACATGAAGTATGTACCAAGCCCCAGGTGTAGTTTTTGTCAAGGGGAAAAAACAATAAATCACATGCTCTGGCAATGCCAGGAATCTCAAAATCTAATTGGAGACTTCAAAAGATGGCTCAACAATAACAATATTAATCTGACATTTGTTGAAGAATTATTTATATTTAACTTAGGGAAAACATACTCATTAGCAGAATTGCATATTTTTGTTATTGTCAACTATTACATATATGTTGCAAAACGCACCAACCACCCCCTATCCATAGTAGCACTGCAAAATAAGTTAAAATACTTTTATAAGCTAATGCAACATACAGCTACCAGAAAAGGCTCTTTAGATAAATTTGAAAACACATGGACCAAGTACAAAGACCTGATAGATACAAAACATTGAGCTAAAACATTTATAACCCTTGACAAGAGCAAACCCCCACTTTAATAACAAAATTTATTGTATAAACTTAAGCTCATTCGCGCTGCCATGCTGTGAGAGGAATAGGTTGTCAGAGATTAAATTTTTTTTTGTCTTTTTTTAAAAAAATGTATCTTTTTCATTTGACACTCCTGTCATCCTGTGCTAGGCGCTAATGGTAAATTCCCAAAATATTCAGACACACGCCCTAAATATTCAGACACATTGGATTTCTGCCTCAAATGGAACCCTTAAGATAGGGAGCAGGGTGATTGAAAGGTGGCAACAAAATGAAAAGCCATACAGACATTGAGTATATATTACTGTCCCTTATTTTAGTCTGAGCAAAGTCTGTGCTGTTCAACTCAACCCAAATGTCTGAATATAGAGGGTAGGTGCAGTAATGCTCTGATTGTACGCTTATATACTGTTTCTTTAACCTATCTTGTCCTTTAACACATATTACGTGTATATCACAGCCGGGAGGGCACCAATTAGCATATTTTGCCTAACATGTTTGTGTACTCAGTGCAAATGTAAGGTTGAATATGGTTATTTTGTGTCTCTTAAAAACCACAAAAACTCACCAACAAATAAACTGGTCAATCTATAAGAATCCTTTAGACAAATAAAACCAGACTACTGAATGGTGCCTTCACGGCTGTTTAAACTGTTTCAAAACAGCTTTTGAAATTGCATGAAAGGTGCATGAAAGGGGTGAGCTAGAGATACAATCAACCAATAAAATACCTTTCCTGTAGTTTGTAAAGCATGCATAGGGATGGCCCTCCCCGACCCTCTGTATGTCAGATGACGGGGAGAATAAAGTGTAAAGATGAAAAAAACAAGTAGCCCAATGGGCAACGATCGCTCACCATGGAGCCAGCATAATGTTTGGAGACACCATAATTTATGATGCTCAAAGGCAGATAACTCTGAACTTGAAACAGTGGCCAGGAATTAATTCAAAAACATAAGATATTATGCCAGTTCTAGTTATCTGCAAGTATTCAAAAGATCTGAATAAAAATTGCATTGGAAACCTGGTGAAAATGTACTTTTCAGATACTCAAGGGCAGCTAACTCCAAAGTCAGTTATGGGATCTGACTGAAATTCAAACTCATCCATACTTTTGTATGTCCTGGTAACCTACAGGGATGAAGAAAATCAAATGAAAAATGAAGGTGCTTGAGTGGTCACAACATTATATAGTTATATTTTAGATGCTCAAGGGCAGCTAACTCTGTAGCTGGTGGATGGGTGTGGCGGAAAATCAAACTCATTCAAACTTTTATGGAAGTCCTTGTTACCTACAAATGAGGAACATCCATTCAAAAATGAAGGTGCTAGAGTGGTCACAACAGATCTCCCATTGTAAGTCTATGCAGATTTTTTATGATGCTCAAGGGAAGTAACTCCACAGTCTAAAGTTGGTTCTACTTTAAATCAAACTCATCCAAGCTTTTACGGTTGTCCTCGTTACCTGCAAGAATGAGGAAGATCCAATCAAAAATGAAGGAGCTAGAGTGGTCACGACATTATTCATTAATTTTTAAGATGCTCAAGGGGAGCTAACTCCAAAATAAACATATGTGATGGGATCTTGACGAAATTCAAACTCATCCAAGCTTTAATAGTTGTCCTTATTGTAAGCAAAAAAGGAAGAAGATCCTTTTAAAATTGAAAGCACTAGAGGGGTTGCAATATTTCTCCCATTAAAAGTCTATAGGGATTTTTCCAAACACTCAAGGGCAGGTAAATCATAAGCCCCTGGTCCGATCCTGCTGAATTTTGAACCCATCCAAGATATTATGGGTTTACTTGTTGCCTGCAAGAATGAAGAAGATCCAATCAAAAATGAATGAGCTACAGTGGTCACGACATTATTCATTAATTTTTAAGATGCTCAAGGGGAGCTAACTCCAAAATGTGTGATGGGATCTTGACGAAATTCAAACTCATCCAAGCTTTAATAGTTGTTCTTATTGTATGCAAGAACGGGGAAGATCCATTTAAAATTGAAAGAACTGGAGTGGTCACAACATTTCTCCCATTATAAGTCTATGGGGATTTTTCCAAATGCTCAAGGGCAGGTAACTCATAAGTCCCTGGTCGGATCCTGCAGAATTTCGAACCCATCTGAGATATTATGGGTTTACTTGTTGCCTGAAAGAATGAAGAAGATCGAATAAAAATGAAGGAGCTAGAGTGGTCACAACATTGTTCATTAATTTTTCTGACGCTCAAGGGCAGCTAACTCCGAAGTCAGTGATGGAATCTTGCGGAATTTCAAACTCATCCAAGCTTTAATAGTTGCCCATATTGTATGCAAGAATGAGGAAGATCCATTCAAAATTGAAAGCACTAGAGTGGTCACAATATTTCTCCCATTATAAGTCTATGGGGATTTTTCCAAACGCTCAAGGGCAGGTAACTCATAAGTCCCTGGTCGGATCCTGCTGAATTTCGAACCCACTGAGACATTATGGGTTTACTTGTTGCCTGCAAGAATGAAGAAGATCCAATCAAAACAAGCAAATTCAGAGAATTTATGTCCCCCGCCATTATTGTTTATTATTTAAATGAGAAAAAATGACTGTCAATAAACTGTATTTAAAAATGACTAAGTTCAAATTGCAAAAAAAGTGACAAAAAATAATCTCAGGATAATATCCAAACCACATGCATATCTTCAGATCATGACAAAAACATCTGTAAAGTTTCAAAAGAATCGGCATAAAACTGTAGGAGGAGTTGCGCACACAAGGTACCCAGTATCCATTAACTTTGACAGTAAAAACGCCAGAAAAATGCCTAAGTTAAAATAGCAGAAAAAGTGATCTTCAGATCATGACAAAAACATCTGTAAAGTTTCAAAAGAATCGGCATAAAACTGTAGGAGGAGTTGCGCACACAAGGTACCCAGTATCCATTAACTTTGACAGTAAAAACGCCAGAAAAATGCCTAAGTTAAAATAGCAGAAAAAGTGATAAAAAATAATTTGAGGATTATATCCAAACCACATGCATATCTTCAGACCATGTCCAAAACACCTGTGAAGTTTCAAAAGAATCAATATAAAACTGTAGGAGGAGATGCGCACACAAGGTACCCACTATCCATTCACTTTGATAGTAAAAATGTCAGAAAAATGGCTAAGTTCAACTGGCGGAAAAAGTGTTAAAAAATAATCTGAGGAATATATCCAAACCACATGCATATCTTCAGACCATGTACAAAACACCTGTGAAGTTTCAAAAGAATCGATATAAACTGTAGGAGGAGTTGCGCACACAAGGTACCCACTATCTTTTCACTTTGATAGTAAAAACGCCTAAAAATGACTAAGTTCAAATTGCGAAAAAAGTGACAAAAAATAATCTCAGGATAATATCCAAACCACATGCATATCTTCAGACCATGACTAAAACATCTGTAAAGTTTCGAAAGAATCGGCATAAAACTGTAGGAGGAGTTGCGCACACAAGGTACCTACTATATTAGGGGGACGGAAGGACGGAAGGACGGAAGGACGGAATGCCGAAAACTATGTCCCTCCGCTTTTCTTCGAAAAGGCGGGGGACAAATAAAGGAGCTAGAGTGGTCACAACATTATTCATTAATTTTTCTGACACTCAAGGGCAGCTAACTCCAAAGTCAGTGATGGGATCTTGCCTAAATTCAAACCCATCCAAGCTTTTATGGTTGGTCTGGTTATCTGCAAGAATGAAGAAGATCCATCCAAAAATGAAGGTATTAGAGTGGTCACAACATTTCTCCCATTATAAGTCTATGGGGATTTTTCCAGACGCTAAAGGGCAGCTAACTCATAAGTCCCTGGTCAGATCCTGCCGAATTTCGAACCCATTCGAGATTTTATGGCTGTCCTTGTTACCTGCAAAAATAAAGAAGAACAAATCAAAAACGAAGGAGCTAGAGTGGTCACAAGGTTTTCCCCATTATAACCCTATGGGAGCTATCTGTTGCCATGGAAACCAGAGTTCTGATCCGATCGAGCCCAAAACCTTAAGCAGCCAATGCCCCACCCCAATGATGCTCCAGATGAAATTTGATTAAGATCGGCCAGCTGGTCTCAGAGATATTCATGTTTGAAGGTGTGGACGCACGGAGGGACGCACGCATGGACGGACGGACGGACGCCGGCTCGAGTCCCATACTATAAGCTCACCCTGAGCCTTCGGCTCTGGTGAGCTAAAACTGCATATCTTAAATATATACATAATTCTGACCTTAGGTCTCTTTTACTTCACATTTATATTATGTTATAACAAGAAGAAAAAATCAGACAAAATATCCGACAGTGCATAATATATATACTTTGTCAAAGGTCTCTTTGACTCTATGCCATGTTCATCAGCAGAAAAATTCATACAAACTATCCAAAAGTGCATATCTATATATATATGTATGTACAGTGTTATATGTCTCTTTGACACTATACCATGTTATAATTAGCAGATGAAATCAGACAAAAATATCCAAAAATGCATAGTAAAAAAATATATGTCCTAGGTCTATGACCTAAGTCCTATCTAGGAGAGAAATTTGATGAACTCTCTTCATGCAGAAGTGGGAACTATTCATTCTTCCACTGGGGCAGAAAAACCCATTCATAAATTGCTAAACAACTTGAGAAATGTGTCACCTTAGCCAAGCACTGGGTTCCTTGTATGAAAAAAAGAATGCAGGAAGAACTCGCAGGTTCCTTGACTAAATTGATAGCAATAATTTGAGAAAATAAACATCATCATGTACAGATGACAAACCTAGTGGGGGAGGCAACTTAGCTCACCATTTATATTCACACAGGTATATTTTTATATTCTTTTCTATCTTTACAGCCTCTTAAGAGTAGCTTTATTTAAAACAATTCTTTAAATCATATGAAATTGAGGCTCACAGGTTCCAATTTCACAAATTAAGATATTTTATTGTCGCTGAACTTAGTAAACAGTGCAGTCTGTGTTGAGACGCAGTAATCTGTGATATCCGGGTCTACACTACTATTTGTCAATGTTTCACTAGAAGCATCTGAACAATACATTGGTGGTACTTACTCCTATCCTCTAAGTGACATATGTTACCATACTCAATGAAATTATTCGATGGAGATGATACTAATGAGCAGCAGAACATAAAATTTTCAGGAAGAAATAAAATTAATTGGAGACAAAACCTAGTCTTATCTACAGGGTCTGTCGCACTCAGATGAGTGGGTGATCAGAGCAGAACAGGAGCATAAAACTAAGAATCCTTAGTTAATGGAGAAGCTCTGGTGTGAAAAGTTCTTGGCTGTAACAAATTACTGATGAAGATCTCACCACCATTATTTGGATGCCCAGAGAAGAACAGGAGTAGTAAAAACATATGAATACAGAGGTTATATGGAGATATTAATCTGAGATTAAATTCTTAAAAAGTCTGACAGAATTGGTTGTATCACAGAGCAGCTAGCTAACCTCAAACATCTTTTAAATTATGAAGCAGCTGCTTACTTTGAACAACACATATCCTTCTTAACATGTATCATAAAGCAGTTTTTAATTTCGACTTTCAGCAATAGTTATCTGTCTCAACATATATCAGGTAGCAGCTGCTAACTATGAACAACATTTATCATTCTGAATGTGTGTCATACAGCAGTTTAAATTCAAACTTTCAGCAACAGTTATCCCATCTTAACATATATCAGGTAGCAGCTGCTAACTTTGAACAGCATTTATCCTTCTTAACATGTATCATATAGCAGTTTAAATTCCGACTTTCAGCAACAGTTATCCTTCTTACAATATATCATGGAGCAGCTGCTAACTTTGAACATCATTTATCTTTCTTAACATGTATCATATAGCAGTTTAAATTCCTACTTTCAGCAATAGTTATCCTTCTTAACATATTCAGGTAGGATCTGCTAACTTTTAACATAATTTATCCTTCTTAACATGTATCATTTAGCATTTAAATTCCGACTTTCAGCAATCGGTATCCAACTTAACATATATCATGGAGCAGCTGCTAACTTTGAACACCATTTATCCTTCTAAATATGTATCATATAGCAGTTTAAATTCTGACTTTCAGCAATAGGTATCCTTCTTAACATATATCAGGTAGCAGCTGCTAACTTTGAACAACATTTATCCTTCTTATCATGGTTCTTATAGCAGTTTAAATTCCCACTTTCAGCAATAGGTATCCTTCTTAACATATATCAGGGAGCAGCTGCTAACTTTGAACATCATTTATCCTTCTTATCATGGTTCTTATAGCAGTTTAAATTCCCACTTTCAGCAATAGGTATCCTTCTTAACATATATCAGTACAGGGAGCAGCTGCTAACTTTGAACAACAATTATCCTTCTTAACATATATCATATAGCAGTTTAAATTCAGATTTTCAGCAATAGATATCCATCTAAACATATATCAGGGAGCAGCTGCTAAATTTAAACAATGATTATCCTTCTTAACATGTATCATATAGCAGTTTAAATTCCTACTTTTAGCACCAGTTATCCTTCTAAACATATATCAGGTAGCAGCCGATATCTTTGAACAACATCAATCCTTCTTTAAATTCCTACTTTCAGCAACAGTTATCCTTCTTATCATATATCAGGTAGCAGCTGCCTTACTTTGAACAACAGTTAGCCTTCTTAACATGTATCATATAGCAGTTTAAATTCCTACTTCTGGAAAAATTCTGTTGAGATAAGCTCTTGAAAGGTCACAATTGGCTGTAACAAATTACTAATGAAGGTCTGACCGCCATTATTTGGATGTCAATAGGGGAACAGGAGCAGAAAATTAAGAATTGGAAAATTATGGAGAAAATCTGTTGAGATAAGTTCTTGAAAGGTCACAATTGGCTGTAACAAATTACTGATGAAGGTCTGACCACCATTATTTGGATGTCAATAGGGGGACAGGAGCAGAAAACTAAGGATTGGGAAATTATGGAGAAGTTCTGTTGAATTAGGTTCTTGAAAGGTCACAATTGGCTGTAACAAATTACTAATGAAGGTCTGACCGCCATTATTTGGATGTCAATAGGGGAACAGGAGCAGAAAACTAAGAATTGAGAAATTATGGAGAAAATCTGTTGAGATAAGTTCTTGAAAGGTCACAATTGGCTGTAACAAATTACCTACGAAGGTCTGACTACCATTATTTTGATGTCCAGTTGGGAACAGGAGTAGAAAATTACAGAATCGGAAAATAATGGAGAAATTCTGTTGAGATAAGTTCTTGAAAGGTCTCAATTGGCTGCAGGTTTTTTTTTGTGTTCTCACTTGGTCAAAATTTGGCCCCATTCCCAATGGAATTTAGGTGACTTTTTTCCCAATTTTGAAAAAAACCCAGAAATTGTGCTTATGAAACACTATGCCCCCAACCGTTAGCTTGTCCACCATCCAATTCACCAGGTAATCTATTCACCATCCTCCTTCAGCTGACCATATCTAAGGCTACTAGCTGTAATAGTTTCCAGATATCTTTATTGGAAGTTTTTGAAGTCCAAATTTGCAAAGGGCATTAAGTCAAAAAAATGCAAAGCGATAACTAGAAAAAAGAAACATTTTTTTTTATTTTCACCAGGTAATCCACTCACCCTCCATCAGCTGTCAAACTTTGGAGCTCCTAGCTGTAATGGTTTTTGAGATATCAAGTTTTCTATTGAAATTTGCAAAGGGCAATAACTCAAAAAAAATAAATGATTTTTTTTAATTTTCACCAAGTAGTCTATTCATTACCCTCTATAGATAAGTTGACCAAGTCTGAAGCTCCTAGCTGTAACGGTTTTTGAGATATCAAGTTTTCTATGTCAAAATTTGCAAAGGGCAATAACTCAAAAAATAAAATGATTTTTTTTTAAATTTTCACCAAGTAGTCTACTCATTATTCTCTATAAGCTAACCAAGTTTGAAGCTCATAGCTTGTAATGGTTTTAGAGGATAAGCTGACCAAGTTTGAAGCTCCTAGCTGTAACTGTTTTTGAGATATCAAGTTTTCTATGTCCAAATTTGCAAAAAAAAATGATTTTTTTTAAATTTTTACCAAGTGATCTATTCATTATCATCTATGAGCTGACCAAGTTTGAAGCTCCTAGCCGTTATAGTTTTTGAAATATCCTGATTACAAAATTTCATTATGACCCTTTAAAAGGGGCATAACTCCACAAAGGGAGATAATCCAGATTAAAAAAAAATACAGGTCACTTATTTTTTGATGCAGAGTCCATCTATGAAATTTCAAAACCCTATCTTAAATTTGTAACGGACGGCAAACGCACGGACAGATGAGCCCAAAGCAATATGCCCCTTCAACTTTTTCAAAGTTGGGGGCATAACATTTGTAACAGACGGACAGAAGGACAAGCCCAAAGCAATATGCCCCTTCAACTTTTTCAAAGTTGGGGCATAAAAATCCCAATCTTCTTTGGAAGACTGGGATTTTCATTCAGTCATCACACATACACAAGCTACATGGTGACATTCTCTTTCAAATTAATGGCAATTGTATGTGTAATAGCTCATTTGTTATACCCGCTTTTTTCTTCAGAAAAAAAGGGTTTATTAATTTCGTACCAAAGTCGGTCCGTCGTCCGTCTGTCTGTCAGCCTGTGTGTGGGTCCGTCACGTTTCTTGTAAATGTATCTCCTCCTAAACCGTTAGACCTAGCAACTTCAAACTTTATACCTAGATAGGTCACATGATGTAGAGGGTACTGGGCAACATTTCATGTGACCTTGACCCCTAGGACAAGGTCAAAGGTCAAATAATGTATTTTCTTGTAAATGCATCTCCTAAGAAAGCAATAGACTTAGTACCTTCAAACTTTGTCCCTGATTAGGTCACATAAAGTAGAGGGTACTGGGCAACATTTCGTGTGACCATAAGGGTCAAAGTTCAAATTATGTATTTTCTTGTAAATGCATCTTCTCCTTAACCGTTAGATGTAGCAACTTAAAACTTTGTACCTGAATAGGACACATGATGTAGAGGGACTACTGGGTAACATTTTGTGTGACCTTGACCCCAAGGTCAAGGTCAGATAGTATATTTACTTGTAAATGCATCTCCTCCTAAACTGTTAGACGTAGTAACTTCAAACTTTGTATCTGAATAGGTCACATGATGTAGAGGGTACTGGGCAACATCTTGTGTGACTTTAACCCCAAGGTCAAGGTCAAATAATGTATTTTCATTTAAATGCACCTCCTCCTAAACCGTTAGAGGTAGCAGCTTCAAACTTTGCAGCTGCATAGGTCACATGATGAAAAGGGTACTGGACAACATTTCATGTGACATTGACCCAGAGTTCAGGGTCAGACGTCAAATAATATATTTTCTTCCTAAACCTTAGGACATTGCAACTTAAAACTTTGCAGGTGAATAGGTCACATGATGTAGAGGGTGCGGGGCAATATTTTGTTTGACCTTAATGCCAAGGTCAGGGTCAAAGAACTTATTTTCTTTTAAATGCATCTCCTCAACCTTTTGATGTAGCCACTTCAACCTTCCCACGGCCATGGGTCACATGATGTGGTGGGTACTCAGCAACATTTCGTGTAACCATGACCCCAAGGTCAAGGTCAAAAGTGAAAAAGCGGGTATTTGCGATGGCATACCATCGACTGCTTTCTAGTTTTTATTGACATAATTGTGCACTATAACAAATTTCCCAATTTAGGGGTTTATATCAATTATATACCACGCTAGTTTTCCAAAATCTAAATGGCCCTTGGGCCCCTTCCCAAAATTGCAAAAAAATCCCTGGGCTCTAACAAATTACAGATGCTCAGAGTAGAACAGGAGTAGAAAACTAAGAATACCGAGATTATTGAGAAGCTCTGTTGAGATAAGTTCTTGAAGTCACAATAGGCTGTAGCAAATTACAGATGAAGGTCTGACCAACCTTATGCTACCTTTGTACTACAGATGTAAATTGATGCACATGCCTGTGACGGAATACTACACTATTTATCACCTTAAATAAGTCCCGCAATCAAAATCAATGTTCAATCTCCCACAATTAACTCAAGGTTCACCTTACAGTTTACATTAATCCTAGCTTAGTACTGGTTCAACCCAGGAAGACCCGTCCCTACATAACTGAAAGATTGTTGATGGGATGTAAAGAATCAAATCAAACAACCAAAACCTTACAGTTTAAGAAAATGAATGTATACCTGTTTAAAGTAAGTGTGGTTTTCGGAAAGGTGAATTCAGAAAGGGGGGGGGGGGGAGGTACAAGTTATGCACATATATAATTTTGGAAACAAATCAGACAACAAGTGACTTAGCTATGTTTACAAAAGAGAACACTCCGAGATGGACAAACCAAATACCAAAGAGCTCCATCAACACTGTAAACTCTTTGCATGCTGTTTAATTTTTCATGATTTTTTATCATCTGATTTTTTTCAAAATCAACTTTTCAAGAAATTCTTTCAGGAACACAATCAGAGTATCAAACAATTTGATCATTAACCCTTGAAGCGCTAATCACGACTGCAGCAGACGACAAATTTTGAGACATCTTTCTCAATTTTCGATAAAAATAAGGTATGATATTACATGAGAATCGTCTGCCAGCAGACGATTCTCATGAAATATCATGCCTTATTTGTTATTTTTGAAAAAGCGGTAAAATTTTTAATTGTAGTCTGCTGCAAATTATAGGTGCCGCTTTAAGGACATATGCTACTAAATACTTCCCATATTGAAATATTTTCAATACTTTGCATACAGTTTGTTTTATGCATGGGCTATCCATTTATGAAATAAAAAGGATATGTCACCGTGCTTATTTTTTCAGAATCTCATATTGAAGTTTACAGCATTTGACCAATTTTCTAGAAATATAAAATAATAACACAGGTCCTAAGTATCGAGCTAAAACGGTTGTAATCTTCAGCCAACTTCTTTCTTTTAACTTAAATTACTGCCCATGACCTCAAACTTTTAAGAAAATGTGCATGTTTACTTATTATCCCATGCTGTGACAACATACTGCATGATATATTTTGGCAATTCGTCGCAAAAATGGAATTTGTTTTTAGAATAAATCATGTATTAAAAAATCTGATATTGAAAATCTTGAATTTTTATTTTTAATTCATGGACTATTATAATACCTTTCAGAAAAAAGAATAAAAATCTGGGGTCACCGTACTAATTCTCTTTCTAGAGGGCCAAATTTAACCCCACCCCCATAGGTTTCATGCGTAATTCAATATAAAAAGTTCTGGGATGACCATTTCGGTCGTTTTGATGATGCCATTTTACTAGTATATGAAGTAATTTAGCATTAAAATGTTAAAAAAGAAAGAAAAAACACAATGAAAATATGTGCGCATCCGGGAATCGATCCTGGTCCTCTGGCTTTGAAGCCAGACACGCTAACCACTAGGCCACGAGGTCAGGTCGTGCGCCGCTCGAAATAACCTTACAAATAGTATAGACTCGGCCACCATCGTATTCGTAACCAGGGTTATTGTGTACGTCGTTTGATTTCGACTGAGCTACATTTATCTGTCTTTAGTGCTGAGACGATCAGCTCTGAAAAGATGTCAATAGATATTTCGAACACATTTAAATTAGTTATTTTGTGAAGAAATTGTCGGAACACCGATATGACATAAGAATATCGGAAGCTGTGTTGATCCGAATCCGCTAAGGGTCGAAAGACAGGACCCAGACAACTTTCCCCGTTTGCAGACGCGGGAAAGGTGCGCATTGGAAATAGCCGCATATGTCTTTAAGGGTTAAATTGCAAAGGTTATCAGCAGGTGACCAAATTTGCTGCTGGCAGGCAAAGATGTAAAATGTAATCTTGACCAACAGACTATAAACTGTTTCAACTAGAATTGTTTTCTATGAAAAAAACAGATGTCTCCCCCCTTTTGATGTCAAAAGCATGAGTCATTAAATACAATTTCAAACAGAAACATAAAATACAATTTCTAATGGAAATTCTAGTCATTCATGCAGACAATCAGCTCGTATCTAGTAAAGATATCTGTCAATGTAGTTAACTATTGCAGGATCATAACCTGGTATGAAATAGTGATAGATAATTGTTTTTCTGATGGACAAAGTTCCAAAGGATCAAACTCAAAGAGTATAAATGACAGAGTTACTATTCTTGCACTCTGCACGTTGACTCATGCTGGTTGATACTTGTATAAAGTTTCGTGAATATAGCTTAAGCGGTTTTCAAGTTATAGAGCGGACACAGTTTTTGTGATGGACAAAGTTCCAAGGATAATAACTCAAAAAGTATAAAATGCAGAGTTACCACTCTTGCACTCGGCATGTCATCTCATGCTGTTTGATATTTGTATAAAGTTTCGTGAATATAGCTTAAGCGGTTTTTCAAGTTATAGAGCAGACACGAATTTCGTGATGAACAAAGTTCCAACGGAAATAACACAAAAAGTATTTAAGGCAGAGTTACCATTCTTGCACTCAGACACGATTTGTGACAGACGGACAGACAGACGGACGCCCAGGGAAAAACAATATGTCTCCCGACCCTGAAGGGGGGAGACATAATTCTACTGCAAGTGTAGGACATACTTATTAAACATAGAAATTTTGGTAGTGGGTCATTTGTCTGAAATTACAGTCCAACCTGCTGTTGTACCACCTCTATTAAGCGTGACCCTCCTTTAAGCAGCCATTTTAGAGTCCACCCACACAATTTTGAATGCAAATGCACCTCTATGAAGTATGCACCTGGCCAGCCGTCCGTGAGATTTGTCCCAAAACACTGAAATTGTGTCCTTAACAGCCATTTTTTATGGGTTGATGCGGCCAGTTTGATTTAATATCATCTATTTGCGTTTTTTGCACTGGCCAATGGCTTGGTGCAATTAAACTCCCTAGCAGTGGTGTCTCCTAGAACAAAATTCTTCAATGGCCGCTTCCCTATGTTGAGGCTATGGGACGCATCTATTGGAAAGTTTGTGGTCCAACCAAGCCACAATGGAGCCTAAATCATTTAAGTTTATCCAAATCCAACACTACCATATGGTTCAGGAAACCGGCACATATGGATTAACAAGCAAAAACAGCGCCAACAGTTACCTAAAACCGGAATACGCTTAAGGAAGAGGACTTGTAGACTTTTTGTAAGTGGGTAACCAGTCGTAAGTTAATATTGCAAAGCCAGTCAGCTGATAAAATTGTCGACACTGTCTAAGTTCATTCATCCATACCATGACAGGTGTTAAATGGTAAATGTGTGAAAAACTATATACAAAGTAACACTTTTTGCTGGAGAAGGATAGAATGTTTGCTGGGAAATAGAACAAGAAATAACTTTTGAGAAAAGAGTTATTTTTGAGTAACAAAAGTTGAACCATTTTCTGATTCTTATACACCTGAATAAATCTACAATTCAAACAATCTTCTTCATGTTCAGTAGTACGATGGCCATTAAACATGCCTTTGCCTATCAAAAATCAAGTTTTAGCTTTGGGAAAATAAAAGATTAGTAGTGCCAAGCTATCTCTAAATCAAAAGGCAAACTCTTTTGTTTGTTTGATTTGATTCTTTACGCCCCATCAACAATCTTTCAGTTAAACAGGGACGGGTCTTCCTGGGTTAAACCAGTACTAAGCTAGGATAAATGTGTCTTGCTCAAGGTCTGTAACCACAATGGAGTGACGTCAGTGAGGCTCAAACCTGTGGCCCCTCGGTCTCGCATCAAGCACTTTACCACTGAGCCACTGTGCTCCCTATCTCTAAATCTAAAGGCAAACTCTTTTATTACCAATTCACTTGACCTTGACATTAACTCATTACCTGCTAGTGTCATCTGCTGATAACCATTGCAAACAGTTTGGACCCATATAAGGCCTGATAAAATGTCGGGTCTGAACTGGAATCATACTGTTTCACACTGAGATGGTATTCGTGAAAGAAAATTTTGGAAACATTAATTTTGAAAAATCAGCAGATGACAAAAAAAATGCAAAATTACCCAGCAGGCAATGAGTTAAGTTTCTTTTGCGTAAGAGAGCATAGCAGCAACTGGATATCATGACATCAAAAAAACATCAAATGATGTCACAAGGTTGACATGTACAGATAAACCAAAGGCTTTGAAGCGTGTCTGTACGAGAGGCATTTGGAAAGTTCTTAGCATGGTCTTTTATCTCAGTAAACGATTTACAAACCCTATCATGTTTGATATCATTTTAAAGAGCTACCATTCCTCTATGTTATGGCATAAATTCCATAAGGATATTATAGTGCAGACAGGAATAATATAATTGTGAATACATATACTGTTTGTAAACTAGAAAATGCAAAATTTCAGAGGAAAATAAAACATTTTACCTTTTGAAAAGTGTGCAGAACTACATTAACAATAGTTCATAAAATCAGATAACTTTGTACCATTTGGTAGGCCACTATCTGGTAGTTATTATACAATAGATGACCGATAACTAAATACCGGAACAGCAATACCAAAACCGTCTAGAAAGCAAAGCAATGCGCTATTTTTAACTAAAATCGCATGTCACAATGCACATATTTTGAAAATATATAACCGACAGTAGTTTAAAAATGAAGTGTGTTGGTATTTTTGTCAAGTACACTTTATACTTTTTGTATTGAAACCAAAATAAATTTTGTAAACCTGAACAAAGGGAAGATAACTCTTATAATCTTCCCATGGGGCAGAGTAGGTTTAGCTATGAGTTGATGTTCTGGTCATTTCAACTGAAAAAGGTGGCAAGCAAAAAAAATAAAAATACCTTGAGAGTAGAAATCAATCAATTTTGTGATGGTTAACCCAATACCACAAGAAGTACTTATGCCATGGACAAAATGTAAGGGGTTAAGTTACCCCACCCACTTCTTGAAAAGTATGGGTAGTTTTATTAGGAATAATTTTCTTGAATACAGAACTAAACAAGCTACACTTTTTGTGAGACGAAATGATTTTTATGCACTGTTCTCTACAAATAAAGCAAAACATATACTCAACTGGCATTTTTAGTGCTCCTGTAGTGACACAATTTATAGTTAAAGTATAAAGAAAAATCGAAAAAAGTTCCATTTTTGAAAGTTTACCATTTCCCTATCAGTCAACATTTTCTGAATGTAAATGTGTAAATTGTGCAAGCAGTGATTGCATAATATATTTTAATAAATATTCAGATGGCACCAAATCGTTAATTTGTCAAACCATGTTCATAAATAATTTTTCTTCGTTTTTTTACAAATATTTTGGCTAGAATTTCAGCCAGTGTATAAACCTTACTCACTTTGAGCATGCGCTGCACATGCACGCCCAGTCCCTTTTTGACAAAAATTAAACCATCAAGTATCCTATGAATTCTAGTTTTCAAAAATGTGTTATTTGATATCATTTTATCAACGCATTGTGGAGTTATGATGCCATGCTAAGAACTTTCCAAATGCCCCTCATATTTACAATATTGATATGTTGTTCTAGAAAAAAAGGTTTCAGGAATTTATTTACGTTTACTATAAAAGCTTTTACATATACCCCTATTCCACACAGGCCATGAATCGCCCGAATCGCCACAGATTGATTTTTTTTTATTCGGGGGGATTCGCCAGGTTTCATAAAAAAAAAAATTCTCCAATCGTGATGTTCTACGAGTCAGTCGCGATTCAGATACAATTTCGTTACGAATATTTGGGGGAATTGACTCAATTTGGCTGGAATCGCGCAAGAATTCATTCCAAAATAACATCAGAACATGCTGCACCAAAGTTAAGGAATCAATTATGAATCAGTTAAGAATATGCCGAATGCAGCACAAATTGGGCACGAATTAACAGAAATCCGCGACAATTCGCCCCAATTGGCGAGATTTTCTCTCACGCTAGTTATAAAAAAAGGCCCATAGATGCTTCGGGACATCAGTTCCAAAATGAATGTTCCTCATAAAGCAGCAGTAGAATGGATCCTGCAACTTGAGTGCTGAAAACGGCTTCTTGTATACCTAGAAGAAAACAACTACGTTAAAGTCCAGAGGCCCTGACCCAGACTCTTTGACTTGGAAAAATATTGCAGTTCGCCATTGGCAAAATCACCAGACGGATCCTGATTGTGCTCCAGAATCTGCCAAATCTGTTTCAAGTTCTAGGGCTGCTCACATGCGCGTGGTGGGGTAATTAATCTTAGGGAAAATCCTTCTACTATCTCTTCCTTGGTTTTATTGCTTGGCTTAATCTCACCATTCTCCACGAATGAGCCAAGAGTAGCTACGAATGCCCAAAAGCGCCTCCCAATCGATTACGATTCAGTTACGATGTCCAAGAATGCCTTAGGAATTTGGTACAAATCACGCACAATTTTTCGAATTGGGGAATTCGTGGCCAAAGTTTTGAACAGTTTTAAACTTTTGAGCCGAATTCCCGATAGACCAACTAATTGCAAGAACTCACTGCGGACTGTGAGAATCAATTAAGATCATCACGAACTGAGTACGATTCAGCCACGAATCCAAATATTTGTCAATTCCTAAGATTCGGGGCCTGTGTGAAATAGGGGTAATACACAGATGTTCTAGCCCAACTGGATCACTTTACGCATTCTCCATCAATCTTTTGAAATGGAAAGACGCAAAAGTCATTAATCAGAGGTCGTGGTACATCTATACAAAAATCATAGTGTCCGGTAGCCTCAGAAAACGTGGTTTTCTTATTTATGTTGAACTGAGAAAATGATAAATGAGCCATTTTGTGAGATTCTGGCACTCATCGCTTAGATGAGCCTGCTGTCTAGATATTGATAGCTGTCTAGTTTATGATGCAACAAAACATCAAAAATTATGAGCCATGGCATGTGATTTCCAACAATGTGGCATTTTGACAAACCTAGACTCAGACGAGCCTGTGCAGCCTCCTTTTATACCTTAGAAACTCCAAATGATGTTCAGTCAGTAGCTCAACACTCATAGTATATTCAAGCCTCAAGCAAAGGCTCTGATCAGACTGCACGTATGCACAGGCTGATCTGAGCCTTTGCTGGTCGCACATACCCACATTGTTGGAAATCCCATGTCATGGCTCAAATGATGTCACAAGGTTGACATGTACGAAAATCATTGTTTCCAATGATAAAGAGCCATTTCGTGAGATTCTGGCACTTATCGCATATGTGAGCGTCAAAGGCTCAGTCTAGATATTGATAGCTGTCTAGTTTATGATGCGAGTCCAAATCTACTATTATACTTTATGCATGTGCCTATGTGACAAGAACCAAAATCTCACGAGATGCCTTAAATAATTTGCTGTCCATTGGTATGGTCTCGATACAGATGCTTATCAAAACAAAAATGACACAATTTATATCTGCGTGAATACAATCCTATCCCAAGACTATGGAATTTGAAAGTGAGGTCATGTTGTTTTGATGTCATGATATCACTGGGCTTAAGTAAGTAAGTAAGTATGTAAAGTCTTTATTTAAAGAGGGTGACAACATATGTAGTAGAACAGCTAACCCTTAATGCGCAAATCGCAATGAAAGTCGTCTGATTTTCTCATCTGCTGAAATGTTTAAGAAGCCTCTATGGCAAACGGTATGGAACCAGATCAGACTGCTCCGTTCTGGGTCCACGCTGTTTGCTTCTATACATAAATTGTTGGTAATGTAAGGCAATTATTTGCAGCAGACAAATTCAGCAGACGACATTTGCAGACGCATTTTTTTCTTGGCGCTTTAAGGGCTAATCTTAGACTATCACTGACTTACCAATGTCCCTGTTATTGGCAGCTCTGTCCTCATTTAGGCTCCCTCCCTCCTTTAAAACTGTCATTCTCTGGTACCTTGACTGGACCATTCCACGCATCATTCATCTGGTGAAAAAATAATATGAGCCATGACATGTGATTTCCAACAATGTGGCATTTTGACAAGTGTAGACTCAGACAGGCCTGTGCAACCTCCTTTATAGGCTAGAAACTTCAAATGATGTTCAGTCAGTAGCTTAACACTTATAGAATATTCAAGCGACCAGCAAAGAGTCTGATCAGACTGCGCATATGCGCAGGCTGATCTGAGACTTTGCTGGTCGCACATAACACATTGTTGGAAATATCATGTTGCGGCTGATATAATGCATGATTATGCCTTTTTTCAAACTGGGGACATGGGTAGGTTCCTGATTTTGGGAAATACATTGCTGTAAGTGACAAATTGGACTGGTATTTGAGCCCATAATAGCTGTTTTTTATTAAATGTTATATCTTTCCTAGTGCAGTCTACTAATAGCCTTTGCAAAAAGTTTAGACGACACAATGTCCTGATCTGGTTCCAAGCTGCTTGACACACTGATAGTGTTCCTGATATAGTTTTTTGAAAAGTTTAATTTTGAAAAAAAGATAACTAAAGAATGAAAAATTACCAGGGCCTTTTCTCCCTATCACAGGGTCTGATATTCAGCCCCGTTCCCAATCCAAAATATCCTCCTTTTTTCCCAATTTTCAAAAATAATTTGAAGCTAAAAAATGTTGTTTTTCGCGTATTTCGGTCCGTTTTGGTATGTAGAAATACCCACACAACGGCCGTGGCTATCACGACTATCATGCAAACAGTCACAATACTTTATTTTTCAAGATGGCGGCGCCTCTCGCTAAATTGCAATTTTCAAGAATAAACATGTTTTGGGAGAGATTTAAAATAAATTAGAGTAAAAAAAAAAGATAGACAAGCGATCAACTGATCATTTGTTATATGGCCGCAGCTTGCTCTAAGAAATTTCCTATAAAATGGACCAACATTCTGTGGAATTTGAAAAGAAAACAAAGCTTTTTTCGACCGAATGTGTGTTTTTTTCAAGGGTTATCAGAAACACAGCTAGCTAGGTCTTTTTCTACATCTACATCGTACATTGATCCGTCATCTTTGACAATTATTCAACGGTTGACTTCGTTATGGTAGCCATATGTAGAACCACCATCTAAATCAGCAACAGCAAGTAACGATAAAAGTTCAGATGATGATGCTATTGAAATTGAAACTTCTGAAATTGTTCAAAAAATAATAATTTGACAACAGGAAATAATCATGTGATCTTACAAAAGCAGCTGGTTATATTACAACCCCAGTAAAGATGGTTACATTTGTATGATATAAATCTCTCATATACACATGAATAAATCATGCACATGTTAAGTGTTTTTTTTGCTTGTTTTGTTTTTTACTGTTTAACACTTCTAAAAAATTCCCAAAATACCGCATATTTTCCCCAAAATAGCTGGAAAAAGCCCTGATTACACAGCATGCAAATATTTAAGACAGATGCTTGCTAATACAGATTCCTCAGTTAATATGCAGTTGATTTTCACTTTTTATAAGATTCTATTCCTCACAAAATTGGGTAAAATTATAAAGTTAAAAAAAAAAAAAAAGGCTGACGTCAAAATCAGCACACGAGCAGGCTCCATACGCAATTT
The DNA here is from genome assembly GCA_964019695.1 of Loripinus fragilis. Classification (NCBI taxonomy): domain Eukaryota; kingdom Metazoa; phylum Mollusca; class Bivalvia; order Lucinida; family Lucinidae; genus Loripinus; species Loripinus fragilis. The sequence goes on along the minus strand of OZ026526.1, from coordinate 83,937,433 downwards.
TCGAGAGCCTTCTAGGCACACGCCTAGGCTGCTCCCCGAGCCGTGTCCGGGAGCCGGGAGCCGTTTTTGGAGCCGTTTCCGATGTCTATATAAAGCGCGCAGGTTTGCTATCTCAGCATTCCTGGATTCTTAATCATAGAGTCCACGTCTAAACAGGAAACCCCTGAAGAGTCTACATATAGACGAAACCTAGGTCGGGTTAGTTGCTGCACACATGGATAAAACCAAGGAGCCAGAGAAGGACGGGGCTGACGTCAAAATCAGCACACGAGCAGGCTCCATACGCAATTTCCGAGAGCCGTTTCCGGAAGCCTCCTAGCAACCAACCGGAAGCGGCTTGAGGAGCCGTCTAGGCACACGCCTAGGCGGCTCCCTGAGCCGTTTCCGGGAGCCGTTTTTGGAGCCATTTCCCACGTCTATATAAAGCGCGCAGGTTTGCTATCTCAGCATTCCTGGATTCTTAATCATAGAGTCCACGTCGAAACAGGAAACCCCTGAAGAGTCTACATATAGACGAAACCTAGGTCGGGTTAGTCGCTGCACACATGGATAAAACCAAGGAGCCAGAGAAGGACAGGGCTGACGTCAAAATCAGCACACGAGCAGGCTCCATACGCAATTTCAGAGAGCCGTTTCAGGAAGCCGCCTAGCAACCAACCGGAAGCGGCTTGAGGAGCCGTCTAGGCACACGCCTAGGCGACTCCCCGAGCCGTTTCCGGGAGCCGTTTTTGGAGCCGTTTCCCACGTCTATATAAAGAGCGCAGGTTTGCTATCTCAGCATTCCTGGATTCTTAATCATAGAGTCCACGTTGAAACAGGAAACCCCTGAAGAGTCTACATATAGACAAAACCTAGGTCGGGTTAGTCGCTGCACACATGGATAAAACCAAGGGGCCAGAGAAGGACGGTTGTTCTGTCCCGACTATCCAGTCACTCTCAAGCCTAAAATTATAATGTTAGCAATCTGTAAGAGTTCCACTATACATATATGTGGTCAAGCCTGCAAAATGTCTCAGTTCACAATACAGGAAAAATGGTTTTCCCTGACGCACAAAATCCTGCGTTTTGGTGTACTTTCAATCAAAATGACCCCCAAAAAAGTCATCAGTGCATCCTCCATGACACAATTTAAAAAAACAAGAAATCTCTTGTAAGTTTCCTCAACAGTGAAGTTGTACTTTCAATATGTGTTACGGGTTTTTCCGTGGCTAATTATAGCTAGTTTTATCAATAACTTCCCAATCCCAACACGTGTGTTGCATCAAACTCCAAGACGTTGATCGGTTTCTCCTCAAATATCTTATAGGAAGAAAGACCGCTATATGAGACAATAAACTAGCCCCTGTTATATGATGGGCCTCTTCGCGAGAAAACCTGTCTTCAGGGTGTCCGACAAAGCGAGTTTCAAACCAGTCTCCTCAGCTACAGAGACTAGCTAGAAAATTGAAAATTCATCTGAACCAAGTTTACATATGATACTTTCCAAAAAGCCAATAATAAAGGCGCTGATCAGACTGCGCGGATGTGCAGGCTGGTCTGGGCCTGTGTTGTTCGCAAACCCCCGAAGACAGGTTTTCTTAAGTTATTGCCCATATGTAGACCAGCTTTAATGTGGGACTCAATTACCAAAGTGCAAATCAATTACCACCAAGCCCACAAAATCTATATTTACAGATGATGGTCCAACATTGAATGCTGGCTCGGTAGCTTAGTAATTTTTCAGGGGATCTGGACCAGAATTGCTAAGAAACCCTATATTTTGTGATTTTTCAGGGGGGGGGGGTGGGGGGGTCCCCCCTCTGGATCCGCTCATGGATTCAAACATAAATCTTAACCCACATACATTGAAAATGTATGAAATATTTACCTTGATTCACATAGTCCTTTAAGGAACATTTCTTAAAACTCATAGGTCAAATAATTTATAAATCTACTCACAAAAAGACATGCACCTCAAAGCACTTAAATACAGCCTCAAGGCAATATCTATTAGACAGAACCATGCCCCCAGATAAGAGTTTGAACTGAAAATTATTTTTCTTATCTCTCATCCAAACATATGTTGTAGGTACTCTAAAGGACCATCTCAATGAGACGGTTCTTTTGAGCACCCAAAACACATGTTTAAACTGATGGATAAGAAAATAACCGGCACTTTACACTAAACATCCGATGTAGAACAATTCAAAGTACAGTTTAAGCCTTTGTCCTGCTGAAGAAATGAACTCTTTTGCAAGTTGTGAATTTTTCTTTTTTGAATGTCTACTGATTTTTTTTTTCAAAATTAACTTGTAAAAAAATCTTCAAGAATATCAGCCACTGCGCTCCCCAAATTTCTGCCGTGAAAACGTTATAATTTTGTCATTATGTATGCAACTTTGTTATGGACATCAAAACGTTTCCCAAAATCTGTAAACCACTAGTGGTTTATCGATTTTATTGCATCACATTTTTTTACTCAAAGACGCAACTTCATAGTTAGGCCAGATTTTTTTTATTACATGTAGCTGATCTACGGGAAATTTTTTTCAGATCTAGGGTCAGGGGTGGGGGTGGGGACCAAAAAAGAATAAATAAAAAAGCTCTGAAAATGACCAGTTGACTGATCATTTTCAGATTTTTTTATTTATTTTTTTTCAGGGCTTTTTTTTTTTCTTTTTTTTTCTTTAATATCTCCAGAAAAACAGTAAAACTAGTAAGTTATCTTTAAATATTTCATTAATTTCCTGAAAATCTGGACAGGACAATCACTTTTAACAGTGTCACTCTCAAAAAAGCACAGACAGAACCTCAAAACCTTTTGAAACTTTATCATTTTACCAAATTTTGAGAGGAAAAGCTCATGTCCTGATAGGAGGGGACTTTAACTGTGGCGATATAGAGTGAAGCACTATGCAAGTACCCCACGGGGTACAAAAACGGCAGACTCAACAACAACTTTTGGATATCATTGGTGAGCACTGCCTAACACAAGTAGTAAATATTCCCACGCGGCTCGATAAAACCCTTGACCTTCTTTTCACAAATGTTCCAGCCCCTGTAAATAGAGTTAAGGGGATGCCCCCGGTCAGCACAGCTGATCATGACCTCGTCTACATTGAGGTCAACTAGGTGATGTTACATAAATAAATATCAAGGCTCTAGGCTTTGTGGTTTCAGAGAAGAAGGCTTTTTTCTTGTTTACCCTATATAATGCTATATCAAACATGTGACCCCCGGGGCATTTTTTGATCAAACTTGGTAGAGGTTCACTTGGTGATGCTAAATAAAAAATATCAAGGCTCTGGACCCTGTGGTTTCAGACAAGAAGATTTTTTTCATATAAGCCTATGTAAAACATGTGCCCCCCCTGTGCGGGGCCATTTCTAGCCTTAGGGCTATAATTTGAACAAGCTTGGTAGAGGTCCACTAGGTGATGCTAAATACCAAATATCAATAGTCTAGGCCTTCTGGCTTCAGACAAGGTTTTTTCTTGTTTTCCCTATATAAGCCTATGTAAAACATAGGCCGACCATTTTTGACCCCAGGGGCATTATTTGAACAAAACTTGGTAGAAGTCCACCCCAGGGGGGGGTACTCTGATATTTTCACACATACGTAGGCTCGGCCAATTTTTTGGGTTCAAAATTTTGAATTTCAATATTTTTTGGGGTTTCAGAAAAATGAATATTTTTTTGGGGTATGAAGATTTTGTGGGTATTTTTTTGGGATCATCACAAAATTGGGCTAGTTTGAGGGTCATTTCTAAGCAATTTAGGGTCTTTTTTTAAGGTCAAGGTACGTAATTGGGATATTTTTTGGGGTCGCTAAAATTTCAAATATTTTTTTGGGGTGCTTGAAATTCCTGATATTTTTTTGGGGTGAACGGTAGATGCTGGGTCCAAGCCTACGTATGCCGAAAAAATTAGAGTACCCCCCCTGGGAGGTCCACTAGGTGAAGCTACAAACCAAATATCAAGGCTCTAGGCCCTGTGGTTTCAGACAAGAATATTTTTCATGTTTTCCCTTAATAAGCCTTTGTAAAACATTTGATCACCGGGGCAGGGCCATTTTTGGCCCCAGGGGTATAATTTGAACAAACATGGTAGAGGTCCACTAGTTGGTGCTACATACCAAATATCACGGCAAAAGGCCTTGTGGTTTCAGACAAGAAGTTTTTTTCATGTTTTCCCTATACAAGTGGCCCTAAAACGCTCACCTGAGTTTTGTTTAAAGCTTACATATACCTGATATCTGTTGAAAGCTGGCCATGTCCCTGTTGACACCTGGGGTGAGGCCATTATTGGCCCAAGGGGCATAATTTGAACAAACTGGGTAGAGGTCTACAAGGTCATGCTACATTCCAATTATCAAGGCTCTAGGCATAATTGTTTATGACAAGAATTTTTTTTTCCCCATATAAGCCTATGTAGAACATATGACCCCTTGGGTGGGGCCATTTTTCGCCCCAGGGGCATAATTTGAACAAATTTGGTAGAGGTCCACTAGGTGATGCTACATACCATATATCAGCTCTCTAGGCCTTATGGTTTCAAACAAGATTTTTTTTGTTTTACCTATATAAGCCTATGTAAAACATATGACCCATTCAGCCGGGCCTTTTTTGGCCCCATGGGCATAATTTGAACTAACTTGGTAGAGGTCCACTAGGTGATGCTTCATACCAAATATCAAGGCTCTAGGACTTAAGGTTTCAGACAAATAGATTTTTTCATGTTTCCCTTTATCTGCCTATGTAAAACACATGACCCAGTTCTGCTGGGCCATTTTTGACCCCAGGGGCATAATTTGAACAAACTTGGTAGAGGTCCACTCGGTGATGCTACATACCAAATATCAAAGCTCTAGGCCTTGTGGTTTCAGAGTAGAAGATTTTTAAAGTTTTCATCTTGTAAAATCTATTTTTAGCCTATGTGACCTAGATATGCAATGGACTGGGACCATTTGAACAATTTTTAAAGAGGCCCATATAAGGATCATTCCTACCAAGTTTGGTCAAAATCCAACCAGTAGCTAAGAAGGAGATATCCTTTGAAGCAATTGTTGATGACGGACGACACACTACACAGGATGGACGACGGACATCCAACAATCACAATAGCTCACCATGAGCCAATTGCTCAGGTGAGCCTAAATACCAAATATCAAAGCTCTAGGCCTTGTGGTTTCAGAGAAGAAGATTTTTGAAGTTTTCATCTTGAAAATCTATTTTAGCCTGTGTGACCTAGATATACAATGGACTGGAAGCATTTGGACAATTTTTAAAGAGGCCCATATAAGGATAATTCCTACCAAGTTTGAGCAAAATCCAGCAAGTAGTTAAGGAGGAGATGACCTTTGAAGAAATTGTTGACGACGGACAAATGCAGGACACACAACACTCATCGGACAACAGGCATCCAACGATCATAATAGCTCACCATATCCCAATGGCTCAGGTGAGCTTTAAATCAGCGCCCTAGATAAGCTTTTGAGTCAATTGGGTACTTACGCAACATGGTTATCCTCAATTGCTTACTTGCAATAATAATTGTGTATTTTCATATTTTTTTTACACCACATTTTTGTCTTCTGTGATAACACATTTTCTTATTGCATGAAGCCATCAGGAATGTGCTTGCATATTTATTCACTCCCATCTCCTGTCTTTCTAAAGTATCAAACTAGCGGATTTTATTGTACCTGAAGCAAATCTCATCCCCTTGTTGACATTGGAGCGTGTACACTTTGCAAAAGTTTCACTTTCATCATAGTGTTTTTCGGCGAAATACTGGACTGGGCACTGATATTTTCATAAAACTGGAGTTATACTGAGCGCTCACTGGTAAAAAAAATCAATACCCGACTGGCATTTGTTTATTACCCAAATGGAAACGAAATGGGCCAAATGGTACGCAATGACATCGCATGTAATTGCATACCGATCATTAGAATTGCTTTTCGGTACGCACACATTTCATTTTAATTGCTTTTTTGAGGATTTTAATTGCGTATTTATGCAAATACGCTGCTTATCTAGTGTGCTGTAAAATGGGTAAAAATAGCGCAGGATTTTTTTCTTTTCATTCTATTAGTAATAAATATGATAGGCTACAAGACGAAATCACCTATATTAAAAAGGCAAGGCTGTCGTTGGCGGCATGGCCGGTACAACCATGGCCGGACCATTTTTGGGGCAAAAAGGTTTTAGTCGGACCACATTTTCAGCCAAAGTCGGGTCATTTTTTTCAGTAGACTCTTTTTTAATATGATGAACAAAGCTTGATTATTAATTGATAACTGAAGCGTACATAGGTCTATATTGCACCTGCCACAGGGTGTGAAAGGCGGTTGTCATTAAAACAAGATTAAAGAACTGACACCTGTGTTTACAACAGTAGTTATAATTAAAGGATTATCGTTTGGAGTGTGGGTGCACCAAAGGCCACAGATCCTATAGGTCCCTGATAAGGCTGACCAGGAACCAAAAAAATAATATTATGTTGTACAGTCAACCCTCTTTATAACGACACTGTTTGTTCCAAGCTATTTTTGACGCTAAAGTGAATTTGCTGTTATAAAGAAATTCTGACCATTACCAGATTTCCACATAACAATCATTTGGTAAAAGAAAATATTATACAAATGAATTAAAATGCTATTATTCCAAATGTATACATCAGTTCAACTTCATATTGCATCAAAATGCACAAAGCTTCCCACTTATCAAGTGAGATAGAAACCTGTTCATGCAAAAAGACCAAAATTGTCTGACACATGGTAACAATTCTGTTATAATGAATTTATTTTCAATAGAATTTGTATATCTGTTCCCAGAAGTTACTGTCGGTGTCGTTAAGTGAATTTTCTGTTATAAAGAGGGAATTTTAATGGAAACAGATCCGTTCCCAGCAATTTTTTGTTGGATATTGAATATTCTGTTATAACGAGTGACGTTATAAAGAGTTTTGACTGTATTCCACAATGTAACATTTCAATAAAACATAATTTCATGTTCGTCCTTATTATTGTTGTAGAGTGCATAGCCTGGTTAGTATAGATTCATAGGTCTAGATATTCTAGCATAATATTGTGAATATTTTCTTATCTGTCGGTTTTAACATTTGTTTTGGGTGCTCAAAAGAACCATTTCATTGAGACGGTTCTTTTGAGTATCCACAACATATGCTTTGGTAGAGATGTAAACATATATTTTGGTGCTCATAAGAACCGCCTCATTGAGACAGTTCTTTGAGTACCCACAACATATGTTTTGGCTGAGAAATAGGAAAATTATTTTTAATTACACATCTAATATGAAATAGGCACACCTTATGGGCAACCAACCACTATTTGATCTGAGAGGATAGCACAGTATACGGTATTTCTTGTGAGTCGGTACTCGTGTGAGTATAAAAAGTAAGGAAGAGCGCATATGCCAGGAATCGATACAATTAGTATCACACCTGACCCAGAACACCTTATGAGAAAGTGACAAAAGAACAAGAAAACGTCACATACAGAAGCGCCTTGAGGGTCAGCTCAGACTCAGACGAGCCTGTGCAGTCTCCTTTTAAGCTTGGAAACTCAAAATGATGTTCAGTCAGTAGCATTACACTCATAGAAAATTCAAGCGACTAGAAAAGGCTCTGATCAGACTGCATGTATGTGCAGGCTGATCTGAGTCTTTGCTGGTCGTACATATCACATTGTTTGAAATCTCATGTCGCGGCTCATTTCAAAGGCGCGACGATGCACGTGGCAGTTGGCTCCAGACATTATCACGTCGTGACGTAACGTTATAAGAATTGTGACGTCACGTCATGCGGATCACGCAGCCGCTTGCCTGAAAGAGCTTTCACTACCGTTCAAGCTCCTGGTGATAGAAAAAATCCCTCAGTCTTATGGCTAAAATATGACTTCAATGACAACAAAACCTGCTTCTTCTCGATTCAGTTTTACTTTTTGTATTTTTTCAATGTCAACGATGATCACAACATATTTTTCAACAGTAGAATTAGGCTCTTAGTTCGATCTAGATTGGTTCCCCGTATCGACTCCGTATAGATACCGGAACTTGGCGATACCGAAAATATTTCCTATTCATATTTGAAGATTGGGCGTGAATAGAACAGAACAGAGCCCTCTCTAGTCGTAAAGCAACCAACCCTCGTGTTGCCCGCTTCGCGGGGCAACTCTCGTTGGTTGGTTGCTATTAGATAGAGGCCTGGTAATGTTGTTCATGGTATAGGCCTATAAAGAACTATAAAAACAACAACAACAACAGCAAAAAAAAAACAATAGATTTATGTATAATGAATACTAGCTGCTGCTTTTAGATACTGTCAAGTTTAAAGCCACCTCCTGATGAGATGAAACCTACTGAGGGGTCAAAATATTTGTTAATACACTGATGGTAGGGGTTCAAAAAAGAAGTTGTAAGAAATTGAAATACAGCTTATGCTTGTAAAATAAGCTTGTTTACACGAGAAAAAATGGCATGCTTGTAAAATAAGCTTGTTTTCACAAGAAAAAATGTCCTCAAAATTCATAAGAATCGCTTCTACAGACATCTTGAATTTGAAAATTTTCTTGGGGGAGGACCACCAAACCCCCCCCCCCCCTCCAATCGAGAGACCACCCCTCCTTGTGCCTTCTAGAGAGACCACCCCTCCTTGTGCCTTCCACAATCAGAAAATTCCTATGACGTTTCATGCCCGTGCCACTTCGTAAAAGCCGACGCTGCCCTGAAAAGGGCAATCTGCACTGGAACAAGGGCATATCCACTCATTGTGCAGACTCTTATGAGGTTTGTGCAGACTCCTGTGAGGTTTCAGACCCACCTAGTACTCAGATTAAAGCTAACAGAACAGTAAGAATGAAAGAAGAAGAGTATTACCTGGTAACCAACAAATCAAGAGATGGTACTTCAAGCACCATGTCAGACTGTGAGGGATCATCTGGCTCAACTAGACTTCTTCGACCAGCACATACACCTTCATCAGACCTGAAAACAGACAGAAAAGCTCAAGACAATTATGGAATGAGACTTGTTCATAATGTGAAATGGTAGAATCATGGAATACAGCGTACAGGCTCCATCGGCAGGACAGCTCACAGTGTGATATGCCGCATATGGTAATAGCAAATGAGAGGAAGTGGGGTGTCTGTTGGAGATTAACTCTAAGGTGAGTTAACTGTGAATCTTACACTCCTGAATTCAAACTGCAACAAGAGATTATTAGCAATAAGCCAGGACCTAACACAGTAGCACCTAATATAAGTAATATTGGCCTTGGTATTGGCCTGCAAGACACACCCTTGGGAAACAAAGGTGCTCGTCTACTCATGTCAAATATGGATATGCCACCTCCAGCTTGAAGCAGTATGCAGAGGACATCAAAGATAGTATCAAAGACTGTGAAAGATCTCAATGACTGGGACATGGCTCAAAAGGTTGAAAAGCTCAAAGACATTAATATTAAGCATGGCAACGAGGCGTCAGAAATAAACATTGCCATTGATGGACAGTATAACTCAGCTACTTTTGCGAGCCATTAGAAGTCTGGACAGATTGCATCTCAAGCGATTGGGGTTGCATGTAAAACTATGACAAACAAAAAGTTTGTGATTCAGGCCAGCTTCAGAAATAAGCTGTGTTGGACTGGAGCTTGGCTCAAGGGAAAAGGAATCGATGTGCAGTGTCCCGATGGACATCCAGAGTGTACAGCTAATATGTCCGTGTTTCAACCTTTCTCAGAGTATGACATGGGACATGATATAGGCAGTCAGCTTGCGCTTCAAGGAATGCTTATAAAGTATGCAACAACAGATGGAGACTCAAGATCTGCGTGGGTATAGATCAAGCAATGAAGTCTTTTCACCATCAACTAGCAGAATAAAAAATGATCATACTTACTGAAAAAAACTCTGGAGAGTGTAGCTCTTAGAACTGTCTTCTGTGTAGGCTGTCAGTACTGTCTGTGATGCATTGCAGTCAGACCATTCCAGTCTCCAATTCCTGAAATTTAAATATGTAACACTTGACAATCTAACCTGTATTTATAGAAAAGCATATTGCACAACCCATTGTGTTCTTTAAAACAATATCTTGTTGTCAGTTGCCAGACAAAGTTGTCAGTTACTGCCACTGCAATTTTGATCTTCTTAGCAAATAGTGCAGACCCAGATCAGAGTGCCCTTTAAGAGCACTCTGATATGGGTGTACACTCATTAACAGAAGATACAAATCAATAAAAGCCAACATGGTGTGGATATAATCACAATCAGTTTAGATTCAGACAGCTCCGAGAGGAAAGTCTGATCAGAGTCCAGACTTCTTGTGAACAAGGCTTGAAGTTTGAGCCCGCACCATTGATACCGTATAATCCCTAAATATTAATAGGCATGAGCAAGTAGTGTCAACCAGGATCAGACAACCTGCAAAGGTATATTCTGGTCTGGGCTTACAAAACTATACCGTATCAAATTAAAAAAATTATATACAATTTTAAAAGACTTAAGAAAAAGATTGTAGAGGAGCTGAGAAGTCCCAATATTTAAGGTAAACAGTTGAACATGATGACAAATAAACATGTTTATTTTATACTTAGCAGTAAAATCAATGCATATCAAAAACAAATAAAAGTGATATCAATCACTAGTGAAATGATATGATATCAATCACTAGTGATTGATATCAGCCTATATTTTCACTGTAGCGTTTTTGGATCACCTCTGACGTTTCCTTTCACTTAATGCAGCTCACTTCGAAAGTTCAAACACCTATAACTTTCTTGTTTGTGAACAAAAACATCAAGTGTGGGTAGTCATTTTCTTAGTTAGAACATGAGGAACATTTTGGTACCAACATAATTCAGATTTGCTGAAATTTTTCGATTTTGAATTTTCAACACCTCCCGCTTCAGTGAAGGAGGCAATGCCTGTAACCTATGCCACGCAACGTCATCAACAAATTATGACGTCGCTTATGATGTCACTTGTCTCCCACTTTGACGCTGAATATCTGTAAGTCCTGGCGACTATAGATCATGTAGATTGATCCAGGTATTCTGTCACAAATACTCCTTTATCTTCTTTTACATTATTGTGATTCGGTTTGAAGCATGGTTAACAAATTGATTAACTGTAAATCTTCTAAAAAGTAAAAAATAAAAAGAAAATTCACTTTTTTTAGTAAATACCAAATATATTTCATCTCGTGAGTTGAAAACATCGAAATTTTCATTTGGCTGCGCACTCATGAAAATTCTGATGTTTTCAACACACTCGATGAAATATATTTGGTATTCACCTCAAAAAAGTAAATATCCTCTATGTATTAGGTTTCTGTCCAGGTTTGACTCCTGGAATCTCCCATCAACACATGGGATCTTCCACCACACATGGGATCTTCCACCACACATCATTACTGCACTAAAAGACACCCACCTTAACTGGAGTTTGAAACAAAACTGGTGTTACCATATTTATCCTAAATGTTAAGCTTATGTAGTATCAACCCAGATCAAACTGAAGGACATGTCTGGTCGGGTTTACACTAGTTATCACTTCAATGCTACATTTAGCCTTGTCAGATTGATGAAGGGGCCTGTTGAAATTTTAATATGCGCTTGGAGGGGGAGATGAGCTGAACTAATGTTTAAGATAGATACTGTAGTCACCATATTTGAGTCTTGTAACAAAAAAATAATATGACAAGAAAATGCCACAATCACAGACAACAGACCAACCAATGGCACCCAAAGGAAGAGATACATAAAGTAAACATTTGTTGTAGGTCTCATTGAAAGCGTCACAATATCACGGGTGGTAATGTCGTAAGGGGCAATCGAACGGTTATGCAATGAAATCTTTACGAGATCATCCAGACATGAGCTACGAGAGCAATAAACAATGGAATCAGCTATGTGAGTAGTCCTGTTTTAACTGTTTTTACCGTTTTGGAGCCTAATATAAGGAAACGGAGAATGCTATTCCCAATAATGTCCATTTCTGTACAAGAGGCAAAAGAATCTGACGTAAAAAAGTTTACATCTAACGAATGATATACTTTCTCCTGAGTAAGGTGTACGCATAATATCATTTTAGTGGTTGCTAATGAAGGTGTTCTGTTCAATAAATGTTCTTATATACTTTATTTTTGTAAAAAAGTCATATCCTTTCCAACTTATTTTTCAAGCATTAGCCGTATATACCATCTTCTTGACGTCCCTTTGTGTCTGCTGCGAGTTTTTGGTGCCCATTACCCCTTACGACATTGGTTGCGATTGCCCCTTACAAGACGAATAAACTTGGATAGTTCAAAGAGAAAAGTAGAACAGAATAAGTTTTAGAAAATATTCTCATTGTGATGCATGACGTGTCACTGATATAAATTCAATTTATCCTCGTCATGTGAAAACCTGCATAATGTCAATTGCGACCAACAAAGGCGCAGATCAGTCTGTCTGCGCAGTCTGAACAGCATCCATTATTTCGCTTCTTCGATAGCAATATATCTACTGATGTTAAAGCCAGCTTAATCATGCTAAAACTAGAATGTCAATGATGCAGCTTGTTTCTGTGGCTGAGGAGGCTGGTTTGAATTTTACCTCGTTGGCCTAGAAATCCCTAAGACGCATTTTCGCATGGTATGGCTCAATTCCATGTTGATTATATTGAGGAGCGCGGTGACTAATTGGCGAGCTCAAGGGTTTGTGGGTTCGAGCCTCAGCAAAGGTGCTGCATTGTGGCTTCAAACAAATACTTGATTAATTGCTTGGCACTGGTTCAACCTGATTTTGAGATCAACGAAGTTTTGAATAGTATTAGAATTGTGCGTGTGAGGTGTGGGGTCGGGGGAAGGGATTTGCCATTGAATGGTGATGTTTGGTCATTTTAGGCTCTCATTAAGGTTAAGGTAAAATATGATTACTTTGGGGAAGGGGGTAAGCTATATTTCGTGTGTGTGTGTGAGCAGTGGGGTGCGTGCTAGAAATAGATAGTTGAGGGGGAACTAATACTGTAAACGCAAACTTTTGAATATAGCCCCCCCCCCCTCCACCACCCCAATCAATGTGCATGTTTTTCACTTGGTGATTTATTTATTCTTTTTTTGCTGGGGGCGGGAGGGTTGTGAGGGTTGCTTCTAAATGGGATTCTTTTGGGGGGGGGGGGGGGGGGGGGGGGGAGGTCATGTTTGGTCCACTCTTAGGCTAAGACTGGGGATAGTTTTGGGGGTGGGGTATACTCAAATTTAAATGATTTTGGGGCATGTTTGATACATATTTCTTGAGGAAGGGGTGTGGAGCAAAGTAGTCAGTGGATTGTAACCCGATCTAATAATTTAGCCAGAAAACAATGAACATAGACGCCCCCCTCACACACCTTCCACTGGACGTGTGGGTCGTTATCAGGTGGTGGTGTATCCCAAGCGATTTCGCTATGTAACCTGGTATTTACCCCAACTCCTCTGCTAGCACTTGCCTAGGGCTACAGTTAGGTTTATATTTTTCCCCGAGTATGCTTAAACATCACCTCATACATCTAGGAGCTGCTGTGGTGTAGCGGATGAACCGTGGGTACCAGGTTAAATCCCCGGCTTCACCAGTCTGTCTGATGAGAATCTAAGCCTGAGTCCAGTCTCCATATGACTGTAGTTGTTGGTGGGACATTTTAAACACGGCGCATACATCTATCAAAGGGACGTGTGTTGTTGTTTTGTTATAAGAAGGACATCATGCTGTCCCTTTCTGACAAGATCAGGCAAATTTTGTTGAAACGTTCAATTCTACTTCAATCTTGATTTGGGAGAGCAGTGGTTCAGTGGTAGAGCGCTTGACTTGAGACCGACCACATGGTTGCTCTCGTAATGGTTTCAAACCATGCGGTACTACTGTCCTAATTTACTCTTCTTTAAACAAAGAACAACAGAAAACAGTCTCAAAAGCATTTTATTCTTTGCCGAAGGCTTTAAAGATGAGATGATTAATTACAAGTGCATATCATGAGGGTATCAATGGGTTTTACTTATTAACGAAGTATGGCCCTAAAATTTAACGGTTAGCAAATTTTTAGGGTAAATTTAACCAATAGCGGAATGAGAGCTTCTAGTGGTTAGCGAATAAGGCATAAAATATAATGATAAGCGATTTGTGGGCAAAGAAATACAGAATAGCACAGTGACATGTTTAATCAGTTAACGAACTTGATGGAAAAACGCTATTCTGCTATTCCACCTCGTAAATGCCTCCAGACAGGCTACTGATTTTTGGGCCTATAATTTATTGATTTCTGGGGCCAAAATTTAACTGATAAGCGATTTGGGGTCCTCAATTTTACTAGTTTGCGATTTGTGGGCATAGCTTTACAAAGTAGCGATCCATGAGGCCCAAATTTTACTGATTAGCGATTTCAAAGGTACCACATTGAGACCCTCTATCATGTATGGATAATGTGCAAGCGCTGGACCAATAATTTTCTAGCAAGCACTTAAGAGTAATCCCTTGTCTATCAGATGAAGGGTGTTTACCATACTGGCTTGTAAGGGTTAACTGACTCGTAAGGGGGAGTTAATGTCGTAAGTGTTGATTTTTTTTTCTATTTAGTCTATGTCAACATTTTAAATCTGATTTTGACTCAACACTATTAAGGCATAAAAGAAAATTCATGTAAAGTATATTTGTGTCACTAAACCTGCCAGTAAACATGTTAAAAAGCCCCTAAAACATGTTTAAGATCAAAACCAAAAAATCAACACACCCTCGTCCAGGAGAAATTGATTTTTAGACTAACTACTCGGTTTTCCACTTCCGCTATTGCTTCCCATTACACAAAAATGATAACTATTGGGAATAGCATTGTCTGATTTCTGAATATTAATCTGCAAACATTGAAATAAATGTAGAAGTCGCTAACTTACATGTTTTGCTCGTTTTATTTTCATCCTGTCACTCATATCTGGACGCTCTCAAAAGGCGACCGATTGCATAACTTTTGATCGCCCCTTACAACATTACCACCCGTGAATATGAGACCCTTCAGAGTCTCATTGAAATATTTCCAATGAGCACCCAGCATATGTTTTGTTAAAAGATATCAAATTTTTCAGAAAGCTGTATGTTGCATATCAGATAAAAGAAAATGTAGAGAAGGAAACTTGTCCCCCCCCCCCCCCCTCCCACACCAAGAAGCCTTTACACTTACATTTCGAGACTCCAAGAAAATCAATGTTTTCCAAACCTATTGATCGAGTGAATTTGAAGAACGAGATTAACATGTGAGCACAAATAAAGCTATTTTCAACCTACTATTTACCTAAAATCAAAACTTCAAATACAAAACACAATCGAGAAACTCCCTATGTCCACTACAACAGCAACGGTTTACACATTTCTGTCATACATAATATTGACTGCATGGGGCTTGTCACTGAGATGGTTGCCGCGAACACACAGGCTGTTATGGCAAAGGTGACTGATATCATTGCCAGCATTGTCCACATAATCTGGCTGAAAACCATGTAATTAGGCCAGATAAGGGACAGCTGTTTTTGACAGCCCACTTTCCGATTTCTTTTTATGTTTCCGAGGCCACAACAGACACTCTCCAATTGGAGCCTGGTCGCAATCTGTTCCGAAAAGACACTTTTATTTTTCGAAAAATCCCTCTATTGTAACTTTTAGAAACTGAATTTTCAATCCCCCTCCCAACACTTAAACTAGAGGACCTGAAGGTCCTGAATTCAGGTCATGAAGCCCTCACCTGATCTCCTTAATAATGTTAAAATAAGTCAAGGTCAACTTAGGCTTATTATTTAAAAATATTTTGCTTAACTATATATGGGTGGCCATTTTGGTCAAATGACTCAAATATAGTTGTATATATGTTTTCCACTTAGACAGTTATAGAAAGATGACCATTTCAAGATTTTTCCAAAATAAATGCATTAGGAATCAAATTTGGCCTTGCTGTAAAAAGGTCAAGGTCAACCTAGATTCATCATTTGTGCAAACCTGGTAGGGCACACATCCCTAATGCTACATTCCAAGTCCCAATACCATTGGACTTTTAGATACAGAAAAGACGATATTTAAAGGGTTTTACCTTATATGGGCATGGCTGCCATCTTAGACGTGTGACCATTATCATTCGTTATAAATTTACTCCCCTTAGCTAAAGGAGTCTCTATATGAAATTTGAAATGGTTTCTGAGAAAACTATGTTTTAATGTATTGATGAGACTCTAATATAAGTGACATTGGCTGAAAGGTCGAAGGTCAACTTTAATCTCTGAAACTAATTCATAGCCATTGTCTCATCAGGTTTAACATATAAAGTGAGAATAATGACTTTGGCTTCAACAGTATTAAAAAAATTAACGTTTCAAAATGTTTCAAATTTAAATGCAATAGGAAGCAAATTTAAGCTTCATGTTAAGTAGTTCAAGGTCAACCTAGGATCATCATTTGAACAAACTTGGTAGGCCCCACATCCCAAATGTTACATACCAAGTCCAAAGGTCATCAGCCTTCTGGTTCTGGAGAAGATTTTTACAGGGTTTTTACCATATATGCCCCATTATGGGTATGTCATCCATCTTGGCCATGTGACCAAAACAATTTGTAAAAATTTTAACTAACTTATCATAAGGAGTCTTCATATGAAATTTGAGTTCAATTGGTCTAATGGTTTCTGAGTAAACTATGTTTTAATATATTGGTGGGATTCAAATTTGAGCGACCTTGGCTGAAAGGTCAAAGGTCAACCTTCACCTTTGGAACTTATTTATAGTCATAATGTCTCATTAGATTGAATAGACATATCTAATGATTATAATGACTTTGGCTTCAACAGTTTTCAAGAAATCATCTTTTCGAAAAGATTCCCATTTAAATGCATTAGAAAGCAAATTTGACCTTGACGTTAAGTAGGTCAATGTCAACCTAGGACATTGAACATTTGAACAAACTTGGTAGGCCCCACACCCCCAATGCTACATGCCAAGTCCCAAGGTCATCGAGCTTCAGGTTCTGGAGAAAATTTTGAAGGGGTTTTACAATATATGGGCGTGGCGGCCATCTTGGTCATTTGACCAGGATCATTTGAGCAAATTTTTCCCCAATCCTAATGAGTCTCTATATGAAATTTGAGTTCAATTGGCCCAGTGGTTTCAGAGAAAATGATGACGGACAGACTCTGAAGTCATTGGTATACTAATAGCTCATCTTGGAGCCTTCGGCTTAGGCAGGGCTTCAGATTTTTTTCAAGATATGTGGGCTAAAGTGACCCATGGAGCAAAAATTTGGGTCATTTTCTGAAATGATAGGCCCAAGCATATCAAACTAACCACAGTTGACATTTGGGTAGTATACTTCACCTACACACTGACACAGACACTTGTATGCATATATGTAAAGGGTGTTAAGACAGTTTGTTCCGCAATAAAATCATGTTCCTATTATTTTAGCTATAATGTCTCTAATGCCATAAATGTCTCTGCAATTCTTCAAAGTCGACTCACTTGACAAGATATAAACAACGAGGTGTTTAATCAGATAATTTGTTACTGAATAAATGATCTTCAAAATCAAGTACCCCTCAGAAATTTTTGGGCTCCAGGATCAAAATGGGGGTGTATGACAAAGAACCATTGTAATGCAATGGCCATAGTGATAAGAATATGACCTAATTGATTAAGAAAGCCTAAATGGAGTTGTTATTCGGCGTATATGAACCTTTAGGACATTTACTAAACTACTTGTCAACTAAACAACCATTGAAAATAAAAAATATCAATTTTTTTGAAAAAAGATTTTTCTGAGAACAATTGAAAGAGAGTTTCCAAAGTAATAGTGTAGGCCGCTGTGTAATTCCTTGTGCATTTTTTGGTAAAAGTGTCAAACATACATTTTCTTGTAGAAAATTGTATTCTGTTTAAGAAAAAGATGTTTACAATTTTTCTTTGGCGTTTTAACGTCACAGTGACGTCACAAAGTGACGTACCAATTTTAGCTTACTTAAGGCTTGAAAGTGGAGTGTTATGAATTCCCAGCAGGCATAAACATGAACTGTTTGATCAGTTGTGTTAATGTTACTGTCGACATGTTGATTTCGGAGCATAAACCCTGACTCTGGATTTTAAAGAGGTTACATTAACTTCAAAATGATGTCTGTACATGGAAAAGTGACGTCAGTACCAAAAATGAAAATTCTGTGATAGTGAAAGCTCAAATAACTAGACCCTCATCTCCACACAGCAGGGAAAATGTTGTTCACTATAATTTTCTGAAACAATTTTATATAAGATGCTAAATGACATACGTTAGCTCTCTGACCTATATTTATACAGGCATGTTGACTACGTTACCCTATTATAGTTTCAAATCCTATTTTGCAAATACCAATTTATACAGAATTATTATTTATCGGCATGCTGTTTGCCTTAAAACATCTTTAAATGAATGGAACAGTCGGTGTATGCATTTAAACAATACACCACTATGATGTTACAGTTATATATGTTACTTTAAATGTATAACTATTTAATGCATCACTGTCACTAGACATTGGACTATAAAAATACCTTCTAGGGGAGTTTTGTACACTATAATTCTCTAAAACCACATTCTACAAGCCACAAATTTATTTATTTTAACTCTTTAGCAGTTTGGCTATACCAAGCAATAGCAAAATTCTAAACGTTACTGTCAAATAATTGGAAATCTTATCTAATTACTCCGTATTCTTACATGGCAATATAACCTTTGAATTGTAAACAAATGACAAGCAATATGATGTAATCAAATAAGAAGGATCTTCTATTACATGTGATATACGTTACTTTCTTTTAGATACATTTTTAAATTACAATGGAAAACTATTTAAGTTTACACTGCTAGTGGGATATTTATTGCCATTTAACTGCCATTAATTGTCATTAAAGGAAAATGCCAACAACGCATCTATGAATAAAAGAATAAAATTTGAACTTTATTCACATACAACGATTTTTTCAAGTCTGTGCGTTTTATTAAATAAGTAAACAGCATTTTATTTTCTTAAATTCTTATTAAGTGAAATCTTTTATCTCACTGACACTGATATATTTGCCTCTTTTATATGTGAAATGATATATAAAAGACACATATAAAGTCATCAAACATATCAGAATAAATGCTAGATGCTCCTCCAGAAAATTATTGCTGTTGTTTCACTACATTATAATGTTAACTTATTGTGTAGTTTATAAACATTGTAATATGTTTAATGCTGTATAAAATATATTGTATTATATTGTATTGTATTTTAGATAACACAATAATATTAAGCATGGACTAGCTCAGTAAATTTATTACATATTCATTAAGCCAGCTATTAATTACAACTACTATGCTGATACCATTCAAGAATAAAAACTTTTTCAGAATTTGTCATTGTTGGTCAATTCAAGCATATATCAAAATCGGGAATTGAGAATTTAAAACAGTACTTTATCCTTGTCTTCTGAAAAAAATAAACTGAAATGATTTAAAAACTTAACGATGTTTGCCCAAAGGTATGACACACACCCTATGGTTAAAACTGCTTTATATCAGAGTGATGTCCAGTTTGGCGACATAAGATGGTAAAATGCATAACAAGAGAATTTCAAGGACATATTGCATCATCTGTTCTGTCTGGTTCTAAACTATTGTGAAGCATAAAACAGAACAATATTTGTTCTAATAGTTCATTTTAGTCATACATTTGAAATATATATGTTTATCACTTAGAAAAAAACAGGCATTGTTAGTATTAGTGTATATTGTAGCCATTGCTAAAATAGCTGACTCACAACAAATTATTGTTTTAATAAATTATTCGTTTTGCATTATTCTATCAATTAGACCCATTAGTCTTACAGTGGAATTGTGTTGCAGATAATATCGAAGCGATATTTAGCATTTCCAATGTGAACATTATCGTTGATACAAAATTGTAGCCTAATAATAATCTTTGCATAGTTCAAATCAAACAAAATAGATTTACTAGTAACGAAAGAACAGATCAAAGGAATAATCCCATTTGATCTTGGTACTTGTCGCAGTGTTGAGCAATGAAGGCTCAGGTGAGCCTGTGCATATGTGTAGGTCGACTTGCCAGAGCCTTCGCTGCTCGTATACACAAAGTAGTATGGAGGTTGATGAACACATTTTAGAATGGTAGCCCCTTTGTGTCATCATGAGTGATTAAACAATGCATTTGCTAGTCCAAATATTTATTTATGAATTACAGTTAAAGGGTCTAAAAATATTTTTCATCTAAAAGCAACATGATTTATACTTGCGCTACTGTCAAAGAACATATGTGAAACATAGCATTCAACCTTTCGTAAACTATACCATACACACATATTACACAATTGACAATGAGGCACTGCAAAATCAACCTATGTGATTTATAATGACACCCTGTACATTTAAATGAAATGATTTCTTTAAGAGATAACTGAATAAAGTATACATGACAAATTAGATATGCATAAGTTCATGCGCATTTTTTAAACTTTGCATGTGCGACTATCGTTGGTGACAATGTTGATACTGAGGAGAGTGTCATGTTAGTGCTGAATAGTTAGCATTGTAAATGCTCCTTTTGAATCTATGTCCTGGCAAGTTATCAACTCATTCTAATATTCAGTACACATATATATGTAAAACATTGTTATTCATGATTACATTTATCAGGTTTGCGAGGTTCCTGTAATATTTTGCCAACCTTCTGATTAGTGGAAATTAACATCAAGTATATAAACATTTATTGCTAAAACTAAATCAGATCTAATCTTTTGACTTCATTTTTTTAATATTTCACATTTCTATCTAGCATTCTAAAAACCATTGTAAAATCTACTTTACAATAACTTGAATGTCACCTGTTAAAATTTGGCCGGATACAATTTTAGCTGAAAAGTCTTTATTTAAATTAGTATCTTAGTAACAGCTGACCTATTTCCTAGTATATCTAATGTGACCTTAAAGTAAAACTCACCATTATAACCAACTCTCTCTGTTTCCAGAGAAATGCATGTTTCTCATCAATAAAGCAGTTCTTTAGATATTATTGGTTGAGCAAGTGATCCAAGGTACTTACTTAATGTCATGGACAGCTTTGTTGATTGCACAAAGAAAGTTATACTGTATATAAACTAAAATTAATTTAAAAGCTTCTGTAATGCGTTACCATATGCATACACGGCTAAAAGTCAGGAAACAAATTGATTTCGATACAGTCACCAATAACTAGTTACAGACACTTTAAATAACTGAATAGAAGTAGCTCAATTGAACTTAGAATTCTTCAGAAAAATATTACAAAACTATAAACTTAACATAATATATATAAGCTTTTCTGGCTCAATTATATATCGTCTTTGTTAACATTTGTATAAACATATGACAATATAATATAATTTGTACAGTACTATTATATTATTTTAATAAATTTGACAGAAAATTGAAATGTATCCTTCTAAGTGCTGTGACTTGAGTGCTATTATTACCTTTGTTTATGAATTTTAAAATCTATAATTTTGGGCAAATCATTTCTTTGTAGATGTAAAAAGTTCAAAGATATACTATTTTGCAAATGTAAATGTGCATGGATAATAAGTAGGAACTTAAATGCAAACTGATAGATCCTTTTTTTCAGACAGACTGGTACCTTGATATCTATTTAACAAAAACAGTCAGTTTTGAGATGAATAAAGTATCCTTTGACATATAATACACGGAATAAAGCAATGTATATGCAGTCTTGAAAGTTGTAATATACGTTACATGATGCCATACAAACAACCAAATAAAAAACAACTAATATTTCACACCAGAAACGAAGTTAAGTATGACTTTTCGCACTTGCTTATCAAGAGAATATTCATTTTTGGTGTTTAAAGATTTTCCAATTGAATTTTATGCTGAATTAAAGAATGAACTTTTTGTTCAGGGTCATCCTATTTAACAGTTTATAACTCTTACAGTATTTGTGATACAAACAAACTGTTTGCACCTATATAATGGTCCATTACTTGTCTTTTGGAAGGTGTATTTAAAACCTGAAAGTTAACTGGGAAGCTTATCAAAGAAAATTGTTTAACAGAATTTCAGTGATTTTAAATGGAGTAGCTTAAAATGTAACATAAATAACATTAAAATGGGCCCATATAACTTTTATAAACATAAATATATGTAAGGAATAAAATGTTCTTGTATGACACGTGAACGTTTATCCAATTTGAATAATTCAAGTATTACATTAACAACCTTGATTACATTTATTTTGTTTAAAAATGTAGGGTAACGTAGTTAACACGCTGTAGCAGCTGAACGCCCCAACCATCAGAAAGCTAACTTGTTTCAAAAAGCTAAGCCAGGAACATACAGTTATGCTAAGATCTGATTTCAGTTGCAAGGCACACGCGAATTTCCAGAATTATTATTTTTTGTACGCAATGTGTTTTTCTAGCACATTGACGTCAAATTGACGTCAATTTCATGTAAAATTGAAGTCCATATTGAATCAAATTTTCATTTTAGTGTTTCTATAGACGTTTTTTTATCATTTCAGCGCAACAAACATAAAAATAAGATTATTTTAGGTGTGTAAATAATCACACCACATATAAGCTCTTAGATGCAAGTGAAACGGTACCCTATTTTGTGACGTCACTCTGACGTTAATACTGCAAGAAAAAATTGTAAACATATTTTTCCTTAAACTGCATATATTACCCTAGTTGAAAATCGATAAGAATCACTTTTACAAAAAAGTGCACACGGGAGCCCAAATTTCAACACAGGGGCCTACACTATAAATATTATTGTGCGAAGACATTCCCCGCTAGACACGATGCCAAACGCAATTGAGTATTACAAGGGATAACATGTTTTTGGAAATTGCAATTTTTCAGCATCATTTCCTTTTTAAATGATTCCAAATTCTATGATGAAGAACAGAACAAACTTTCTTACCACATTTTATATACAGTAAAACCTGTCTTAAGAGGAGACCAATGGCTTAATCCAGGTCAAAAGTATTGCAGAATGCTCCAAGGGGAGTATTCTGTATCCTTTTGACCTTCATTAAACTACCATTTGTTATAGAGATTTTTGTTTTCTCTTTTTTTGAGTGGCTGCTTCAGACATGTTTTACTGTATTGACAACTGTTTTGTGGAGTTTATAGACTGGCAGTAAGATGAATATTTTTTAGTAAAGTGAGATTTTTTCACAACTAAAAAGGATGGGTTAATAGGCCCACTGCTTTGGAAAGTTATGGGTCATATTTTGAAATGATGGGACAATGACCCGGGCCCACCATAAATCTGAAGGCCTGGACTCAGGTGAGCTAATAATGAGCTATCCCTTACCCCTTCCTTATGTAGCAAAACAAATTATGGCTAACATATAGAACACCTATTAAGTTACATTTAGTAATGCACTATGCAGCCATGTTATATATTGTCAATAAACATTATTTTGAGCACTACCTCATTTGATTGTGGCACAACCTGTATCATCCAATCAAGCTTTAATAATAATTATCACCATAAATCCATTCGAACAAAAGCCTTTAAGTTTGTTTATCAGCCTGATTTTGTCATTTTTATATTTGTATGATCTGTTATAGTGTAGTTGTTTGCAGGCTTTAAAATGCCCATCAACAATAAAGTAGGGAAAAAGTAGGGATTAAATTTTGGAAAAAATAGTGAAAAAGTAGGGATTATTGGTGTAAAAAAGTAGGGATAGTAGGGCATTTCCAAGTACAAAATCAATTATATTGAGTTGTTTGAAAAGAGAAATTTCACACTAAATGAGCAGGATAATGCCTAGTACAATAGTACCAGCTAAACAGGGGGACTTTTTTGGGTAAGAAAGTAAAAATGAGGTTTTCAGCAGCGTGCTCCTTTAGCATAAATGATAGTTATTTTATAAATTCCGAGCGAGTGAATGAGGAAAAAATTCTGTATTTTTACACATAAATGACATTTTAGAGTGAAAATGTAGGGATAGTAAGGCATTTTCATGAAAAATTTGGAAAAAGTAGGAGCAAATAAAAAAAGTAGGGAAAAGTAGGAATAGTACGACAAGTAGGCCCTGCTTGAAAGCCTGTGTAGGATAACCAGTCAATTACAAAGGGGGAGGAGGCAATCTAAAAATTAGAGGACCTGAAGGTCCTGAGGTGCTCTCCTGATCTCATTAATAATGTTAAAATCGGTTACGGTCAACTACGGCTTATGATAAAACGTATTTTGTTTTACCATATATTGGGGTTGCAGCCATATTAGTCAAGTGACCTAAAACAATCTAATGAATACTCCATCAAACAGCCCAATGATTTCTGAGAAACCAATGTTTAGATAAGTATGTGGCGGTACAAATGAGTACACATGGCATTGGATAAAAGGTCACAGGTCAGCTTGACATTTGGTACTTATAATAAAAACCATTATCTCATAAGTTTAGACATTTCTCAAAAGTATTATGCTTTCGGCGTAAACAGTTATGAAAAAATGAACATTTCAAGATTTTTCCCATATAAATGCAGTAGGAATCAAATTTGACCTTGCTATAAAGTCGGTCAAGGTCAAGCTAGATTCATCATTTGTAGAGACCACATCCATGATCCCCAATGCTACATATGATACCAAGTCCCAAGGCCATTGGCCTTTTGCTCCAGAGAATAAGATATTTTAAGGGTTTTTACCATATATGGGTGTGGTGGCCTTGACCTTTGAAACTTATTTATAGTCATTGTCTCAATAGGTTTAAAATATCAAGTGAGAATAATGACTTTGGCTTCAACAGTATTCAAAAAAACATTTTGTACTTGGAAATGCCCTACTACCCCTACATTTATATGGAAAAAATCTTGAAATGTTCATTTTTCTATAACTGTTTAAGCCGAAAGCATAATACTTCTGAGAAATGTCTAAACTTATGAGATAATGGTTTAATATAAGTACCAAATGTCAAGCTGACCTGTGACCTTTTATCCAATGGCACTCATTTGTACTGCCACATACCTTTCTAATCATTGGTTTCTTAGAAACTTTATCGACTTTCAAAAAATTTCCCATTTAAATGCATTAAGAAGCAAATTTGACCTTGACGTTAAGTAGGTCAAGGTCAACTTAGGATCATCATTTGAACAAACTTGGTAGGCCCCACATCCCCAATGCTACATACCAAGTCCTAGGGTCATCAACCTTCTGGTTCTGGAGAAGAAGATTTTTAAATGGTTTTTACCATATATGGGCATGGTGGTCATCATGGTCATGTGATCAAAATATTTTGCATAAATTTTTGGCTAACCTATCATAAGAAGTCTTCACATGAAATTTTAGTTCAATTGGGCCAATGGTTTGTGAGAAAACTATGTTTTAAAATATTGATGGGACTCCAATATGAGCGACCCAAGCGGAAAGGTCAAAGGTCAACCTTGACCTTTGGAACTTATTTAAAGCCATTGTCTCATTAGGTTAAACATATCAAGTGAAAACAATGACTAAGCCTTCCACAGTTTTCAAAAAATCAACTTGTCAGAAATTTTCCCATTGAAATGCATTTAGAAGTAAATTTGACCTTGACATTAAGTAGGTCAGGGTCAACCTAGGATCATCATTTGAACAAACTTGGTACTTGGTAGGCCCCACAACCCTAATGCTACATATCAAGTCCCAAGGTCATCAACCTTCTGATTCTGGAGAATATTTTTTAAGGGTTTTTACCATATATGGGCGTGGTGGCCATCTTTGTCATGTGACCAGGACCAAATGAACAAGCTTTCGTTCCCGCGTCCTAAGGAGTATAGGCCTTAACAAATGCATTGATGATTTTTTACAATATTTATTATTCATTAAAATCTGTTTATTCACTATTCATGAATTTTTTCTTCTATTCATTAAAAAAATAGGATTATTCATTATTTTAGGCCCTCATTATTCACAACTCATTATTTTTTTGCTCATTGTTCACTATAAAAAAGACCATTATTCACTAATCATTATACCTCATCCATACCCTCATAGCTTGTCTCCAATTCTTCATGGTCTGGCAATCACTCTAATGAGTGTTCGAACAGGGAAAGTCCAGCTTGTTTTTTAAAAATCCGAATGTAAACAAACACTATTTGACGCAGCTGCTCTCTTGGGTCATTCTGCGATATTTTACCCAGGGTGTGCAGAGGCCTTAATCTATCCAGAATGAACAGCTACAGGGACAGAAGCAACATTTCCTGGAAGCTTAATCATTGGTCAGCCCTGACAAGCCCAAGAACAAGGATGCTCACATCAACTGGCAGATTTACGGCCCATTGAAAAGGGAACTATCTTGCGTAGAGTAATATCCATTTCTGATTCCTGTCGATGGCGTTACGCCAATGCGGGAATATTGTTTCTAAGACGCTCCCCCCCCCCCCCCCCCCCCAAAAAAAAAAAACTACAGAAACCCTTTTGCTGACTTCTGTCAAAGTTTCAATATAATCAGCCCTGTCAAATCACGCCAGCATAGCTGTATTATTTGTGTTCCTGATATATGGCTCCAGTGATTTTATTTGGCCATTTTTAACTCCTTATATGGGAGTCATCCCAATCCAAAAATGGTATTTATTTTCCCATTTTCATGTATTTTAGTACTTATTTTCCCATTCTTTATGATATATTTTAACCAAATGTGCAGGAGAAGGTAGCTTCCCAAAATCCCAAATAAAATCACTGGGCTCTGGCGATTTCGAATGGGCTTAAATGATGAAAAATGATTGTCCTTTGAGACTAAGGTGAATATCTGATGGCTAAGAAATCTGTTTCATGGCTCTTATTGTCTGTAAATGCCACATAGACTCTTCTTATACCATCAAACAATATTTTGCAACCAAAAGGGGCTGTTAAAACAGTCAAATCAGAAAATTGTCTGAAATTATTAACACAGTTCATGACTAAATTTTGTACAATATTGCATTCAAATTGCTTCTTACCAGATCAACTTATCTGTGACATTGCACTGTCACAACTTCAGGGGTGTAAAATTTCCAAATAAGTTACTCGCCCTCCATGCCCCGAATTTATCTCTGAGATGCTGTAAATAAGAAAGTACTACACAGATAGTCAAAACTTTTACTCGCCCTGCATAACATTTTACTCGCAAATCCGAGCGGGCGAGTGGAATTTTACACCCCTGAACTTGGAGGCAGCATTGGTCTTTAAAGTCTGAAAAACTTTGCCCCCTTTTATTTATTGTTGGTGTTTGCAAACAGCATCAGAGTTTTACATACTAAGAGGAGACCCAGAAAATACATTTGTTTCAGTCCTATGAATGTGTTTCGGAATACTGAAATTTCAATTTTCGACTCAAAATAAGAAAGGCAAAAAGCATTTCAAGTAAGTGAAACCTGTACGAAATGTGCAGCCCATCAAACTAGCGTCAGTCATAATACAACAGGCAAACAGTCTCCACCATTTGTTTGCACAAACTTATCCTAAGAGCAAAATAAAAATTTAGTGTACATCTATGAGGGTCTGGATGGGGGGTCTACACGGGTGGTAATGTCGTAAGGGGCGATCAAAAGTTATGCAAACGGTCACCTTACGAGAGCGTCCGGACATGAGTGACGGGATGAAAATAAAACGAGCGAAACAGGTAAGTTAGCGACTTCTACATTTATTTCAATGTTTGCAGATTAATATTCAGAAATCAGACAATGCTATTCCCAACAGTTATCAATTTTGTATAATGGGAAGCGATAGTGGAAGTGGAAAACCGAGTAGTTAGTCTAAAAATCAATTTCTCCTGGATGAGGGTGTGTTGATCTTAAATAAACATGGTCTAGCGCTTTTTAACACGTGAAGTGACAGGTTTAGTAACACAAATATACCTTACATGAATTTTCTTTTATGCCTTTATAGCGATTAGTCAAAGTTGGGTTTAAAATGATGACATAGACTAAATAGAAAAAAAATCATGACTTATGACATTGACTCCCCCTTACGAGTCAGTTAACCCTTACAAGCCAGTATGGTAAACGCCCTTCATCTGATAGACAACGGATTACTCTTAAGCGTCAGCTAGAAAATTCTTGGTCTAGTACTTGCACATAATCCATACATGATAGAGGGTCTCAATGGGGTACCTTTGAAAGTAAAATTTGGGCCCCATAGATCGCTTATTTGTAAAGTTATGCCCACAAATCGCAAACTAGTAAAATTGTAGCCCCCCCCCCCCCAAATCGTCAATAAGTTAAATTTTGGCCCCAAAAACAGTAATCAGTAAATTTTAGGCCCAAAAATCAGTAACATGCCTGGAGGCATTTACCAGGTGGAATAGCGGAATAGTGTTTTTCCAGCAAGTTCGTTAACTGATTAAACGCGCCACTATGCTATTCGGTATTTCTTTGCCCCCAAATCGCTTATCATTATATTTTATGCATTAATTCGCTAGCCACTAGAAGGTCTCATTCCGCTATTGGTTTTCTTTACCCTAAAAATTCGCTAACCGTTAAATTTTAGGGCTTACTTCGTTAATAAGTAAACCCCATTGATACCCTTATGATATGCACTAAAATTTAATCATCTCATTATATTTTTAAGCCTTCGGCAAAGAATAAAATGCTTTTGAGACTGTTTTCTGTTGTTCTTTGTTTAAAGAAGAGTAAAGTAGGACAGTAGTACGGCATGGTTTGAAACCACTACAAGAGCAACCATGTGGTCAGATTTCAAAATTATTTAGAAGAAATGATTACTGAATGACCTGGTTCCAAACTAGTGAAAACATTACACATCAAAGACATGGCAACCAGGGTGCTTCTTTACCTATATAAGAATCTTAAAACCCCTTCTTTGAAGTAATGATCAGAATTTGAAAAAATAACACTAGATCACCCTCTACAAAATAGCGAAAACGCTATAAACGAATATGACCTGTCAAAAACATGGCCACAAGGAGGCGTGACATATTGAAGAAAGAAAAAATTCAAATATCTTCCCTGAAAGCAACTCACATTTACAAAAGTCGTGAAAATTTCTCAATTTTCATCTTCAAACTGGGTACCCATTTTCGACCAAACTGAGTGAATGCATTGGCTTTTATCGAGGAGAAAGATGCACTAAAGTTTTAAGGATAGGAGGGCCCATTAAATCCAAAAGTTAAATGCCTTCTTTCTGCGCATGCGTATGAACAATGCTAAGATATGCGACTTGTGACCTAAGATGTGTTTTACATATATGTGTATGTATGAAGCGACATTCCATTGTCCCAATGCTATCTTGGATCAATGGAGAGGTGGGGGAGAGAAGCATCTAAAACTGGACTGAAACATGTTTCAAGTTTCTAATGACAAACGTTACGTATCTTAGCATTTTTCGTACACATGCGCAGAAAGTAGATATTACACTTTTTAATTTAAAGAGCACTTCTATCATTTCCATAATAATTCAGCACGTTTACACTTTGTAAAAATAGCACTGCATTCATGGTCGAAACGGCACCAGGCTTAAGGATGACACAATAGGTGCGGGGGTAGAAAATGCAAGTTTTCACAACTCTGTAAACGGCGAGTTGCTTTGAAACATATACTCCACTCAAGAAGAGAACAAAAACCACCGTAAATTAAGCTTGTGGCGGCATTTTTGAATTGTTTTGTCTATACTCCCACACCCCAACACAAATATCGGGATCCCCTTTCATAAACTAAATGTTCGCGATTAATCTGTAAAATAGAATTTATTTCTATGTTGTGGATTTACCTGCACGTGGGCTAGCTAGCCCTCTGTGCTGCAATCTATATATGCATAGAGTGTGGCAAGCCAGGGGTCCTCTTGATTTTACCTGCGTCACTTTTGCGAAAGCGTCTACTCTGTCCCTCTCTTTTTCCGTCCGTCTGTCTGTCTGCAACAGTTATGGGGTGCCTAGTTTTGTTTTGTCTGTAACTCCAAAAGTTTTCATTCCTTTTAATTCCAACCTTGCATAATGTCTGTTCACATATTGGCAGATGTACACCTCCTATTTTGTGCGCATTTAATAAAGATTTTTCATTTATGCGGGTGTTGGACTTAAACATTATTCCATCCGAAATGCGTAATGGGTTTCTGGTTTGTGTAATCTGTAGCTCCAACAGTTTTCGTTCCTTTATATTCAAACTTTCAATAATAAATGCTCATACATGGAAGATGTGCACCTCTTATTTTGTGCACATTTGATAATTTTTTTCTCATTTTTACTGGTGTTGGACTAAGATATTTTCCATCTGAAATGCGTAGGTGGTCTAGTTTGTGTATAACTCAATCAGTTTTCATTCTTTTATATTCAAACTTTGCATAATGATTGATCACACATGGAAGATGTGCACAATCCATTTTGTTTACATTTGATAAATATTTGTCATATTTTACGGGTGTTGAACTTAGAGATTTTTTTCCATCCCAAATGCGTTGGGGTGTCTGGTTTGTGTAATCTGTATCTCAAACATTTTTCATCCTTTATATTCAAACTCTCCATAATGATGGTTCATACATTGAAGATGTGCACCTTCCACTTTGTGCACATTTCAAGGTTTTTTTTATTTTTTTTGTTTTTTTTTTTTCATTTTTGGGGTCTTGAACTTAGACATGATTCTGTTAAAAATGCTAAGAGGGTGTCTGGTTTGTTTAATCTGTAACTCCAACAGCTTAAATTCCTTAATATTCAAACTTAACATAATGATTAAATATACATTGAACATGTGCACCATCTATTTTGTGCACATTTTATAAATATTTTCTTATTTTTTTAGGTCTGTTGGACTCCGATATTTTATCCATCCAACATGCTTAGGGGTGTCTGGTTTTCATTCATTCATATTCAACCTTTGTACGTTATGGTTGCTCACTTGAATATGTGCACCCTATATTTTGTGCACATTTGATACATGTACTATACTATTTTTGGGAGTGTTGAAATCAAAGACATTATTACGCCTACACCACCTTTGGAGTGCTTCCATTGTATATTTGTGTGTAAATCAAACATATATCATTCCTTCATATTCAAACTTTGCATAATGATGTTCACACATTGAAGATGTGCACCGACGGCGCAGGTCCAGAGCAGAGTTTGGTCGTGTTTCTTCATTTAAAGGCTAGAGTTCAGCATCTACCGTTCACCCCGAAAAAATATCAAGAATTTCAAGCACCCCAAAAAATATTTGAAATTTTAGCAACCCAAATAAATATACCCCATTTTGTACCTTGATCTTAAGAAAAGAACTAAAATGTACAGAAGTGACCCCTAAATATAGCCATTTTTATTTTCACTGCATATCCAAAAAAGTCCTTTTTTTCAGACCCCCCACACACAGCCCCCAAAAAATATTGAAATTTAAAATCTTAAACCTCCAAAAATGGCCCGAGCCTATGTATGTATGGATATATCAGAGTACCTTCCCCCCTATCTAGGTGTGTCAGTCGGTGCACGTGTCTGACTGTAGTGTCGCCCGAGCAAGTGAAAAAAAAGTACATACATTACGTAAGTTTTGATGGAGTGATGTCGACCAACTAACCATGTGGGAAATCCAGCACAGTGACGTCCCTTTGATAGATGTATGTGCAGTATTTAATACGTCCCATCAACAACTACAGTCATATGGAGACTGGGCCCAGATCCAACAGACTGGTGAAGCTGGGGATCTAACCTGCAACCCCCCAGTTCATTCGCTACACCAGGGCAGCTCCTAGATGTATGAGGTGATGCTTAAGCAGACCCGGGGAAAAATATAAATGAAACTGTAGCCCTAGGCAAGTGCTAGCAGAGGAGTTGGGGTATAGGAAGGAGTTTGGTTGTGGTGGTGCACTCAGATTCGCTGCAATTGCATTTTAGCTCTGTTTTAATCCTCGCATGTTAAAATACTAGGTTTCGTAGCGAAATCGCTTGGGATACACCACCACTCGATAATGACCCACACGTCCAGTGGAAGGTGTGTGAGGGGGGGGGGGGGGGGGAGGGAGTCTATGTTCATTGTTTTCTGGCTCAATTATCAGGCCCACACCCTTTCATCAATATACATGTATCAAACATGCCCAAAACATTTAAATTTGAGTATACCCCACCCCCAAAACTATTCCTAGTCTTAGCTTTAGCCTAGGAGTGGCCCAAACATGACCCCCCCCCCCCAAAAAAAATCCCATTTGGTAGCAACCCACACACCCTCCTGCCCCCAGCAAAAAAAATAAAGAATAAAGAAAATCACCAAGTGAAAACATGCCCATTGGTTGGTGCGGTGGAGGGGTGCTATATTGAAAAGTTTCCATCTACAGTATTAGTCACACTGGTCAATGTAAACGCACCGGTGGTTGCTACAACGAGCTGGTGGTTGCATTTTACAGCACCGGTGGTGGCGTAAAAGGTAAAAAAATCTACACCTGTTGACTTTATCATTTATTTATAAACTTGCATTTATTTTATTTGTGATGACACCTGGCGCACAGACCACCGGTAACATTGCAGTTTATGGCTCTGTGAAGCAATTTATGGTTTGGACTGCAAATCCAACACAGTTCTGGAGTTTTGCCATGACAGGTGCTTTTTCTAGTGTAACTGCCAAACTTGAGTGAAATATGCACGTCTCAGCGCAGCTGTTGTCATATTCCCATGAAATCACATCCAAAAAACGATTACTACTTTGGGTTTTTTTTCTTGGTAAACTAGCAAATGTTTTATTGAGGAATTTTTATTACAACGCACTGGGAGCATTTTTTGACGCATGGATACAACGCACTGATGGTTGCACAGAATTCCTGTGGTTGCTGGTGCAGACTCACCACATCATTCGCTGTTCACATAAACGTTGCAAAAATCGCCAATTCAACCAGCACATGATATTTCGATACTGTGACGAAGGCTCAGGCGAGCCCGGCAAACGTGCATACTCCCAAGAGCATTTGCTGCCAGCACAAGAGATCTTGATATTTATTACATTGTCCAGTGACTGCCTGCGCAAATGTGCAGTCTCACCAGAGTATTCGCTGCTGGCGTGAATAGCACACAAATCGCCATTTAAGGCAGCACAAGAGATTGTGTACAGTGACAAAGGCTAAAGTGAGCCTGTGCAGATATGCAGACTCTCAAGATCCTTTGCTGCTCGCACAAAATGGCATTCAATCGCCATTTGAGTCACCACATGAGAATTTTAAACTGTGCCGAAGGCTCAGACTAGACCAAGCAAATGTGGCCAAAGCCATCGCTTTTGCATGAATGACACCAAAAAATAGTAAGTATCACAATCACAAACTGCAGACAAACCCATGGCACTGAGAGGAATAGCCACACAACAATCACGAGACACCAGGAAGACAAACTAAGCAAAACAGCCAGCTCTCTCTCTTTCCCATCAAGATGATTGAAAAACAAGTATGGATATAAAGTAATAAAATATAGAACAATTACAGAATCCTGTAATGGGAGTAACAATCAACAACGAATCAACAACAATAGAATCACCGCCTTAGAACAGACAGCAGCCTATATCTCTGGGGTGCTAAAATTGCATTTTACTGGTACCAAATCTTCGCCCTAGAATCTGCTGTTGTTGAAGCACGCAATTGTTAAGCTCGCATGGAGGCTTCTTAACTATTGTTATGTTTCATAACGGCCAAACAATCTCATTAAATTAAAAGTTTTGGGGCCAATCTGAAAAATAGGCAGAAACACTCTCAAAGTGCGAACAGGGCTAGCTCTGGAGCAAATCTGGTGACGCTACACATTTGCAGAGTCACGCTTGAGCCTTCATCAGTGTACAAAAAACACAAAATCTATGCCTATTGACTGTATGATTTCTTTATGAGCTTGCATTTATTTTACTTTTGATGACCCAATGCGCTTAAACCGTCAGAAACATTGCAGTTTATGGCTCTGCCATGCAATTGGCGTTTTTATTCATG
Organism: Loripinus fragilis; assembly: GCA_964019695.1. Taxonomy (NCBI): domain Eukaryota; kingdom Metazoa; phylum Mollusca; class Bivalvia; order Lucinida; family Lucinidae; genus Loripinus; species Loripinus fragilis. Next base: position 83,903,510 of record OZ026526.1, on the reverse strand, counting down.
GTTTGACAGACAAATCCGACACAGTTGTGGAGTTTGACAGTGACAGGTGCTTTTTTCTATTGTGACTGCCTAACTTCATGAAATTCTGCATGTCTAAGCAGAGCTGCAGCTATGTTATCATAGTCCCATGAAATAACATCCAAAAACGATTACTACTCTCTATTTTTTCTATGCAGAGAAGGCTCTGGCGAGTCTGTACATTTGCACAGGCTCACCTGAGTCTTCGTCCTGACTCCTGGTACTGAAATATCATGTGCTGGCTCAAATAACGATTTATGTACCGTTTATAAGAACAGTGAATGCTGTGGTGAGGCTGCACCAGCAACCACAGGAATTCTGTGCAACCATCAGTGCGTTGTAACAATGCGTCAAAAAATGCTCCCAGTGCGTTGTAATAAAAATTCCTCAATAAAACATTTGCTAGTTTACCAAGAAAAAAACCCAAAGTAGTAATCGTTTTTTGGATGTTATTTCATGGGAATATGACAACAGCTGCGCTGAGATGTGCATATTTCACTCAAGTTTGGCAGTTACACTAGAAAAAAGCACCTGTCATGGCAAAACTCCAGAACTGTGTTGGATTTGCAGTCCAAACCATGAATTAAATCACCAATTGCTTGGCAGAGCCATAAACTGCAATGTTAACGGTGGTCTGTGCGCCAGGTGTCATCACAAATAAAATAAATGCAAGTTTATAAATAAATAATAAAGTCAACAGGTATAGATTTTTTTACTTTTTACGCCACCACCGGTGCTGTAAAATGCAACCACCAGCTCGTTGTAGCAACCACCGGTGCTTTTACATTGACCAGTGTGTTAGTTCCTCCTCAACTATACATTTCTAGCACGCATCCCATCGCACACAAACACGCACGAAATATAGCTCACCTCCTTCCCCAAAATTTTCCTATCTTACCTTAACCTTAATGAGAGCATAAAATGACCAAACCCCTCCCTCCCCCCCCCCCCCCCCGACTCATACGCACAATTATAATACTATTCAAAACTTGGTTGATCTCAAAATCGGGTTGAACCAGTACCAAGTAATTAATCAAGTATTTATTTGAAGCCTTTGCTGAGGCTCGAACCCTCATACCCTCGATAATCAACTTTGAATTGTGCCATACCATGCGAAAATGCGTCTTAGGGATTTCTAGGCCGACCAGGTAAAATTCAAACCAGCCTCCTCAGCCACAGAAGTAAGCTGCATCATTGGCATTCTAGTTTTAGCATGATTAGGCTGGCTTAAACATCAGTAGATATCCTGCTATCAAAGAAGCGAAATAATGGATGCTGTTCAGACTGCGCAGGCAGGCTGATCTGCGCCTTTGTTGGTCGCAATTGTCATTAAGCAGGTTTTCACATGACGAGGCTAAATTGAATTAAATATCAGTGACATGTCATGCATCACAACGAGAACATTTTCTCAAACTTATCCGTTCAACTTTTCTCTTTGAACTATCCAAGTTTATTCGTCTTGTAAAGGGTAATCGTACCGTTAGGGGCAACCAATGTGGTAAGGGGTAATAGGCACCAAAAACTCGTCGCAGACACAAAGTGACGTCAAGAAGATGGTGTATGCGGCTTATGCTTGAAAAATAATTTGGGAAGGATATGATTTTTTTGCAAAAATAAAGCATTTAAGAACATTTATTGAACAGAACACCTTCATTAGCAACCACTAAAATGATTAAATGCATACACCTTACTCAGGAGAAAGTATATCGTTCGTTAGATGCAAACTTTTTTACGTCAGATTCTTTTGCCTCTTGTACAGAAATGGACATTATTGGGAATAGCATTCTCCGTTTCCTTATATTGGGCTCCAAAACGGTAAAAACAGTTAAAACAGGACTACTCACATAGCTGATTCCATTGTTTATTGCTACGGTAGCTCATGTCCGGTTGATCTTGTAAAGATTTCATTTGCATAACCGTTCGATTGCCCCTTACGACATTACCACCCGTGGTCTAGTATTCACTATTCATTAAATATTTAGCCTATTATTCATCTCATTCAAATTAGGTTATTCGTTAAAATAAGACCCATAGTTGATTAAAATCTGATTATTCACTATTCATTAATTTTTCTTCTATTCATGAAAACAAGAGGGCCTTTGGGCCCTGGGTCGCTGACCTGAGAATGACTGATCAGTGGTGTGGAACCATTTGTGAAATTTTGATAGAGTGCATCATGAGGAACAATCCTGTGAAATTATTTTGAATTTGGGTCGGTGGTTCAGGGGAAGATGTCGTTTAAAACATTTCTTATCTGTAGCTTTGGCAGTCCTCCTGTTTGGTAAAGCAAAACCATTTATGCAATTTTGAAAGAGGACATCATGGGCAATATTCATGTGAAGTTACATGGAATTTGGACCAGCGGTTCAAAGGAGGTGTGGTTTAAAGACATTTCTTATCTAGAGCTCTGGCAGTCCCTTTGTTCAGCAGACCGGAACCATTTATGCAATTTTGGTAGAAGGCGTCATGAGGAACAATTCTGTGAAGTTATTTTGAATTGGACCAGTTGTTCAGGAGGAAATGCCATTTGAAGGTATTTCTTATCTGGATATCTGGCAGCCCTTTTGTTCAGCAGAGTGTAACTGTTTGTGCAATTTTGGTAGAGGGTATTCTGAGGAACAATTCTGTGAAATTATTTTGAATTTGAGTCAGTGGTTCAGAAGATGTTGTTTTAAATATTTCTTATTTGGAGCTCTGGCAGCCCTCCTGGACGATGGAGCAATTTTGAAAGAGGGCATCATAGGGAACATTCATGTGAAGTTATTTGAAATTTGGACCAGTGATTCCGGAGTTGTCTTTTAAAGACATTTCTTATCTCAAGCTCTGGCAGCCCATTTTTTCAGTGGACTGGAACCATTTGTGCAATATTGGAAGAAGGCATCATGAGGAACAATCCTGTGAAATTATTTTGAATTTGGACCTGTGTCTCAGGAGGAAATGCAATTTAAAGGTATTTCTAATCTGAAGCTCTGGCAGCCCTTTTATTCATCGGAGCATAACCATTTGTGCAATTTTGGTAGAGTATCTAGAGGAACCATTCTGGGAAATTATTTAGAATTTGGGTCAGTGGTTCAGGAGATGTCTTTTTAAAGATTTCTTATCTGGAGCTCTGGTGACCCGCCTGTACAACGGAGCGGAACCATTTATGCAATTTAAAAAGAGGGCATCATGGGAAACATTTATGTGAAGTTATATGAAATTAGGACAAGTGCTTCAGGAGGAGATGTCGTTTAAAGAAAAAGTTTACAGAGGGACGGAGGACAGACAAAGACCAATCACAATAGCTCACCTTCAGCCTTGGGCTCAGGTGAGCTAAAAATAGGATTATTCATTATTTTTTAGGCACTCATTATACACTATTTCATTAAATTTTTTTGGGCTCATTATTCAGTATTCATTATCAAAAGGGGCATTATTCTCTAATCACTATGCCCCATCCAGACCTTCATCTATCTGTCAAAAGGTGAAACTTGAAACCCTCAATTCTGATGAAGAATAAGATGAAATCAAAGGGTAGGGAAAAATCTTTGTTGAAGACAATTGCCCATCTTTCTTTTCTATTTTCAATCTTGACAGACCAGAGACTCTCAATGCCATCCCTTATACTACAGACAGAAACGACTAGCGGAGTGAATAACCCCAGTTGACTGAGGGTCGAAACAGCATTGTACGAACCGGTTTCGGGGCGAAACGTAACGATCTTTTTAGCTGCGATATGGCAAATAATTAGCAACCGAATAAAGCAATCAACATGATTTCTTAACACTGAAACATTCTACATTCTTTCTTTCGCTTTCTACCATTGATTAATTATGACTTAGGAAATTAGTTAGATCTAGCTATTTAAAAGATCCAAGAGCACATTTTTGTTCTGCTCGAAATTTACAATGTCGGACGTCATCAAGTATCGGCTTTTACAAAAATCCAAGTATCGGCTTTTACAAGTCCTTTCCTAGGGGGTATGTGTGGGGGGGTTCTGATCATCAAATTATTTTACAGAGGAGGGTCCTCGTATAACTTGTTAAGGGGGTCTGTTAACAACATTCCTATGGAAACTGGTACTTCTACTGTTATACACATGTGATTTTCCAGGGGAGGGGGTGGGCTCTGATCCCCCTCCCCCTTGGATCCGGGCATGTACAGTGATCTTTTAGGCAGGCAGGCAGTTGCCTGTTGTAGTTCATAAGTTGAAGTGTAATTGATTGAGTAACAAACAATAAAATATGTTTTATTGCTTACTATTTATGAGGGTCTAGATGGAGTATAATAATTAGTGAATAATGGCCCTTTTTTATAATGAATAGTGAATATTGAGGATCTGGATGGGGGGGCTGGTATTCACTATTCATTAAAAATTTAGCCCATTATTCATCTCATTAAAATTTTGGGTTATTCATTAAAATAAGACCAATTATTCATTAACAGTAAAAAAGGTGGCAAAGAAATCTGATTATTCACTATTCATTAATTTTTTCTTCAATTCATTAAAAAAATAGGATTATTCATTATTTTTTAGGCCTTCAATATTCACTATTCATTATTTTTTTGGCTTATTATTCACTATTCATTATAAAAAAGGGCCATTATTCACTAATCATTATACCCCATCTAGACCCTCAATAATGAGCCCAAAAGAATGAATAGTGAATAATGAGGGCCTAAAAAAATTTTTTAATGAATTGAAGAAAAATTAATGAAAAGTGAATAATCAGATTTCTTTGCCACCTTTCTTACTTTAAGTGAATAATTGGTCTGATTTTAATGAATAACCCAAAAGTTTAATGAGATGAATAATGGGCTAAATTTTTAATGAAAAGTGAATACCAGACCCCCATCCTCACCCTCATTTATATAGAAACCGTTACACTTGCTGTTTTTCAGTAGGGGCCGGGGTCCAGAAACCTGGCCCCTGTCCCCCCTCTGGATCTGTGCATGAACTAAATCAGATAAATCAGATGCCTCCACTTGATGTAAAACAACAGCTTGTTGCTGATGCCTTCAAAATATGGAATTTATATGTGCCAAGTGGTCACCTGCTGGAAAAGGGCTGACCTCTTGGCTCTCGTTTGTGGTGTCTTACTGTGAGTTTGTCACTATCCCATTGGTATCCTGGGTCAGGTGTGGTACTTGATTGTATCGATTCCTGATCTTTGCACTTACTTTCAAATTGACGCCTTTTTGATAGGATAAGTATGAAAATGACGCTTCAAAAATGTTTAAGTTTTATATGACAGTCTGTCGCCAGCAGAAATTGGCCAACTTGACGCCTTCTTGAAAACCTTAAGTTTGAAATGACGTCTATTGATACAAATGGGCGTCATGTTTCATTTTGACACCTCACGAGCAGGCTTCAGTTTTTGAAAAGGACGCCGCGTGTAGCCTACGTCTCTTTTACGCCTGGAAAATTAGCATTTCAACCTAAATCAGGCGGACGACATCTGTTTGACGGGTATTTGACGCCTGGATATTTCGTACGGGAGCAGATCTTACCATTTTGGTTAATGGAAATACAATATTCTAAACTTTATGAAATTCTTTAGAGTTCACATGATTTGCTAGCACTAACACTCTTCAGAGAAGGAAATACGGTTTTGAATTTAGCACCCGTGACCCGTGTAGTATAACAAATTATACGTACAATAGACCGTGCTAAACTTTTATCATACCAGAAGGAAGAATCATAATGAAATAAGGAATTTCTGGGCAGTCCACAGTACACAGTCCGACAGTTGTATTAAGAAAATTTAAATGGTGAAGCAGTCAATTGAAGTTTTTGTGTTGATGTGCAGACTGTTCTGGGTAGTCTTAGTATTCTTTTCTAGCATTCTAAAGATATGTATTTATTTGAAATACTTATCTGACGTGCTTGAATGATGTTCTATAGAGGCACCGAAATGTTATTAAGCACACTGTACGGATATGTTTTATATGCACCCACCATTTTCAATGTGGGAGGGGGTAATATAGAATCACCCTTGTCAGTACGTCCTGTACGAAAAATGGTTTCCATGTGAGATCTTTTGAAAACATTGATGTATTGGATTTATATATCGACATGTTTTTTTTGTCTGTCACTTTTGGTTACATCAGCAATAATTATCCAAATTCTAAAATTTGTTAAGAAGCGAAAGAATAGTATCTTTTCTTATTGTAAAACTCAAAAGCTTGTGTTTTGTGTGAGCATGAAATAGGGAAAAAAAACAAAAATAAATGGCGATTTTGGACATTTCAGGTGGCATTTTGAGAAGCGCGTTTAAGTTCACGATCATGCAAACTTAATATGAAGACTTAGGAAATACAACAAGTGTTTAGTGTCTTTCTAAAAGCCCACTCTTTCAGATTGAAACGTAAAAATATCATTTATTACATAATTTTGTTAATAAAATCACTTTCAAAAATTGCTTGCTGATGTAACATTTCATGTCCAACCATGTTACGTCATGTCCTAATGTACTTAAACTCAATTATATTGACAGTAAGAAGAGTGCCAACAGTTGGAATACGAATATTAAAGAGTTGGGAACAATGCGGGGACCAATCAGTATGCCTAGAACATAGCACAAATAAAAAATATCGACCTTAAATATTGGGGTATTTATGGTGTCCTGTATGTTACGTCAGCAACTTTTGAGAAAATCGATATATTAATGTACCTAAGCACTTTATCATCGAAAAATTGGCGCGCTTTTTTTGTCACGTTGTCACGTGGGTTTACACAACTGAAATATATTGCACGCATCATAAGTGGCTGTGTTGCTGGAGGTTGGAGGGAGATGAAAATACCCCAGTGTTATTTTAACATGACGTTACGTCTTGGCCAGGGAAAAACTGTCTGGTTGTTGATTTCAGTGAAGGTAAAACATGCAAAGGAACTGACATACAAATTGTTGCATCTCTGTACATTTTGTTCATGCACAGAAAAATGCAGAGAATGCTTATCAAAACGAGACTAATATTAAATGATGTAAGGTGGACACTATCTTCTTGTGTCTCCGTTACAGCCAGATTTATACAGGAGAGTATTCACATTAAAGATGTGATGCTGGATTCTGCGTTAATGCTGTTAGTCAATCCATTGATGGTCTTTTCAGGTCAGTATATTTACAGTTACTTTAAATATAGCCAAATATATTGAGAGTAACAAAGACGCAATTAAAAGGTGTCCTGTTACATCTCTAACACATTTTTATGTAATTTATTGATGACAATAACTCCATTATATCTTTGAAACTCTTCTTTAAAAAAGGAATGCTGAAACTGAGCTAGTCATAGTAAAGTTTTGTAATATTGTAGTTGGAGTTCTATTGAAATACACAATTACAGCAAAGATGTAATGAAGACTCTGTGATTCGTTTCCAGTTACATCACAAATGCTTAAGTTCACCCTTTAGTTTTCTGGTAATAAAAATGTATTGTCTAATTATAAAATATTCCAAGAGAATGATTCCTAAATACAGTAGTTACCCAAACAGGAAAAAGTGAAATATTTTGTAAAGTAAAACATATATTGCGAAGATGTAATGAAGACTCCATAATTTATTGTCCAGTTACATCACAAGTGCTTAAAATACAATAACACCTTCGTTTTGTGTAAACAAACATTTAATGTCAAGTATTTAGATACAACGAGAGAAGGATTTCTAAAATCAGTAGTTCAAAAAATGGAAGAAGGGGAATTATTTTGTTTATAAGCCTGTTTTCATTGTGTCGTCAAGCATTACATCACTAATTTATATGAATATAAAATTGCAAATAGCTTCAAAATTACTGAATGTTTTTTCTTCTTCTTCGGGATGTTGTAGGCAGTTGACTTAGGTTTGACGCTGCACTAGAAATTAAACGCTTCAATACACTTTTATTTCTAGGTAAAAGTTGGACACTTAGTGATTAATGATGTAACAAAAAGGGTTGGACAAAAAAAAACGTGTCCATATCATACACAAGTTATCATAAAATAAAGATCTAAACTCCAGCTGTTAAGTTTTTAGACTTAATTTTTCGCAATAACTTTTTTACCTTGAATTTTAGCAAAATATGTTCGCGATGAAAAGTATTCAGGAACATCTCCGCCAACTTCTCCAAATGGTTCCAACACCCTAGATGATGCAAGTTAATCTGTGCTTAGATGCACTCTTTGAACATTTTAAGCAAAGCGCAAATAAACTAAGTCCAAGATGTCAGTCAAAAAGTTACATTGCACCGCCCTAATTCAATAACTAAAGCGATGGATGGCTTGTTCAAATATAATAGAAATCGCGCCTGATTCGCTCGTGCGTTAAGCTAGTAGGGTCATCTCAAAACCGTTCATTTCATAGCACGTGCACAAAAGAAAAATTGCACGTTATGCGATAACCCAGCCTTTGTACCTACACAAGAGCCTGCGTTAGGTTGATCCTGCATATGCACGGTAAATCCTGAGTATGTTAACGGCAGTTTTATGTTATGCACAGCCTTTGGAAAGCGGGATATGCACCGCTTCCGAATATTTTTTGAAACTACCCCTTTCTGTCACGCCTATACGAATTATACCTGTCATTAAAAGACTTAGAAATTTAGGACGAATTCTATTTATTGCAAAATCTTCATCTATATACACAAAAATCTGTTTGCGCCACAAGCACAAGACCTTTTGGAGAAGTTGGCGGAAATTCTCCTCTATAACTTTCATCGCGAACACATTTTGCTAAAATTGAAGATAAAAAAGTTATTGCGAAAAATTAAGTCTAAAAACTTAACAGCTGGAGTTTAGTTCCATTCACTATGTCTTTGTCCTTTAGGAAATTTTTTGGCTTGTTTGTCGTCTATTTTTTTTTCCAAAATAAACTTTTTCAAAAATTTATTTTCAGGAATTCCATCAGAATGTGAACAGTTTAGATTCAAACCCTAAATTATGCATGGCCTGATCTGGGTTCAAACTGCTTTCAACGGTTATCAGCAGATAATGCTTGGAGATAGGCTCCTGAGTTAAGGGTGTATTCCACTGATTACCCTTAACAAGAGTTATGACCCTTTATCTCACAGTTGGATTACGCTAAATATCTTAATAATAATTTGATGAAATTACACAAAACAGTGAAAGTCCTACTGGAAACTCAGAAGCTTCTTCTCACCTTTCAGAACAATCTAAAAATGACTCAGAAAAGTGTGAAGATTTCTGACTTTTAAACCCACCAGGGTTTACCTGTTGGATTTCTTTTGCTCCGGTATTCAGTTTTATTTACTGTTTTGTCGTTATCTTTGCTTTATCTCCTTGTTATATCTTGATTTATATGTTCTAGGAGATGATGCATTGATAAGTTAGGGGTCTTTCATGCAAACCAAATATCTATGTGCCTTGATCCACATCTGAATTAAGGGTAAGGTTGGTGCACCATAAAACGGGTTTAAGCCCTCCAGTAAAACATATAACTGACCGTTCCAAGGCCGTACTTCTTTTGTTGATCTTTTATGTTTTTTCAGTCTTACGTTTGCTATGCCTTTTTTCACGTCTATTTATAAGTGCCTTGTGGTCACCTGCTGGGAAAGGGCTGATCCCTTGGCTCTCGTTTGTGGTGTCTAACTGTGAGTTTGTCACTTTCCCATTGGTATCCTGGGTAAGATGTGGTACTTAATTGTATCGATTCTTGATCTTTCCAGAACTATTCATATAAGTGCTATTGAGCAGGAACGACATGTAACTGATAAATTCAATGGCATTCTTTATCATATTATCCCAACATATAATCAGATTGTGGTTATGTTTTCAACCAAGGGACTTTATATTCAATTTGTAGCCTCTTTAGAAAAGGAACTACATTCAAAGTCACCAAACAAATCAAAACCTCGTTATAAGACTCATCTCAATGGACAAAAAGTATCAGATCTTGTGACCAGTCAGTCTTCTATTGCAGTGACAGGACCTGGACGTAGTCTCTGGAGAGATTCTACATTTCTACGTATGTCACTTAGACTGTTTAACTGTTTTGCAACAGAACATATGGAAGAAACCAGTATATCATTTGAGAGAAGAGGACTTGCATCAACACCTGCTGACCAGCTGAGACATAAATCTCATACAAACATTGCAATGTCTCCAATACCAATGCTGGAGCCAATACAAAATGTGAACTATAAGGAATTAAACAAGCAAGTAAATACATTATCTGATGTTGTGAAAACATTACAAGAACAGGTCAGTAAGATCCCAGATTTCATGAGTGAGCTAAGTAAAAAAGTTGACAATAAAAAGCAGGGTAAAGACTCAACAAAAGCTCCAGAGCAGGAGAAGTCAATTATCATGATACCAGACACTGAAGTTGGAGCAGAATCACTGTATAACCTGTTTAATGAAAAGGAGCCCCCTGTATTTCCAGGAACATTTTCTTACAATGCAGCTGCTGCATCTAACAGTGAACACAATCAAATTAAGACAGTGGGTAAAAACAAAACAAACATAAACAGGAATAGACAAAAGCATCATCAAAATAATCAAGTTCAACTTGTAAATAAAGCTACTGACCAACAAATCAAACTTGTCATTAGTCATAGACCAGCAACTTCAAAAACTCTACTGATAGGTACTTCGATTCTCGCGGGGATAAACAGGAAGGGATTAAACAAAAACATTGAGTGCAACCCTATCCCTGGTGCAACCGTTGACATTCTCATTGATAAAATTCAAATTTTCGATTTGAAGTGCTTCTCTAGCATAGTTATTTAATATGTGGCTGGTAATGATCGTGCTAATGCAAGTTCAGACAGACTATGAACTTATTGAAGAAAAGTATGACCAGCTGTTGAACTATTTCAATGAAAAAAGTCCAGAAACTTACATTTATCTTTGTAGTTTGTGTCCACGTGTTGATACCCTTGTCAGTGATATCAATGAAATAATTAAAGACAATGTCATGATCACCAGGGTACTTACATTGATGTGCATGAAGCGTTTTTAATAAACGTGGTCAATTAAAAATACATTTTTATCAGCCAAGGGATACTATTCACCTGTCTACGTTAGGGACTAAGGGATTACTCAGTGCTATCGACGTCCGTATATAAATAGTCCAAGATGATGGCAAAACTAGAATGGACATAAAGTAGCTTAAAAGTGATTAAAGGGTTCATGAGATAGAAATTGGAAATGAATTGAAAGGGTAAATACCATAACCTCGATTAGTGAGGGTCTGGATGGGGGAGGGGGGTCTGGTATTCACTATTCATTAAAAATTTAGCCCATTATTCATCCCATTAACATTTTGGGTTATTCATTAAAATAAGGCCAATTATTCATTAACAGTAAGAAAGGTGGCAAAAAATCTCATTATTCACTATTCATTATTTTTTCTTCAATTCATTAAAAAAATAGGATTATTCATTATTTTTAGGCCCTCTTTATTCACTATTCATTATTTCTTTGGCTCATTATTCACTATTTATTATAAAAAGAGCCATTATTTACTAATCATTATACCCCATCCAGACCCTCATTAGTGTCCTTGAACTTGAATCTACGTCGTTAGTTATGCACATTGTCTCACTCCGATGAGCATTTGGATGAAGTGTCATGAAAACTGTTGAAAGGGCTCAGATATTATGGAACGAACACGAATAACAAGTGTATATCCGAGGCCCCCAGGGGGTCTGTGCCCCCTTGATAGCTGAAATAACGCATTTATCTCTCCAAATCCCTGAAATTATTTTCCTCTGCTCCCTAAAAGTATTTTGCCTTCGCTCCCCAAATTCCTTTAAAAAGTTCAGCTTCTCCCCAAATATATAAGCCAATTCTCCCTCAAAAGGTTTTCTTTTCGTAGGATTAAATTCACATTACTTAAAACTACGATGCTTTACATGAGTGCATGACTTAATGTTCATCTAGTATTTTGCGTCATACATGTACATGTAAAGACAGGGCTTAGCCATTGAATACACGGCATATAATTATTTTAATGAAAAACATGGTATATAGACCAAAGTATGAGACCATTCTTAAAATGCTGTTGCTGTTCCTGGTAGGTATGGAGGAATGCTTTCTAGATTTCATTTTTTTTTCATTTAGGGTCAGGCCATTTCTTTTTCTGGTGGGGACAGCAACTGTTTTTTCGAACAGCTTAAAACTAGAAAAAAATCAGACAATGTGAAGGCATTTATTTTTTGAAACCATAAAAAGTATTTTTTATAATTCAATTAGGCCCTTTTTATGCATGTTTAATGTATTTTTTTAAAAATAAAAATCAACTAATTAAAGAGAGAGAGAGAGAGAGAGAGAGAGAGAGATTATATACCAGGGTGGTAGGCAGGCCGGTAAGGATATGGATTAACACTCTTTGGGTGCAGGGCCATGTTCCTCCGGAAAAAAAAGATAAAAATGGTGCAATCTGGTGCATTCTGAGTGTTCCAAAGTACGTTATTATGAGCCTAAAATCAACAATTTTAAGGATAACAAGAGGGCCCTTGGTCCCTTGGTCGCTCACATGAGAGTGACTGTTTATAAAGGTATAGGAAAGAAAGTCAAGCTATGAATTTTTATAGATCGGCAGTTTCATTAAGACTCAATATGGGTTATGTTGACAAAATTAACAGGATGTAGAACCTCAACAAATAAAACATGTGACATCCACGACGGGGTCATTTTTGGCCGCCAGATACATAATTTGAACAAAGTTGGTAGATGTTCACAAGTTGATGCTACAAACATAATATCAAGGCTCTAGGCCTAGTGGTTTCAGACAAGAAGATTTTTTTTTATGTTTTTGGCCCCAGAGGCATTACTTGATTGAACTCATCCGATAATGGGGAGTAAAACCTTTGTATACTGGAAAGCCCTGAAAGGGTAGTTTCGTAGATTGCTGCATTTCATCAGTTTCTGCACTGTTTACTTTGATAAATTCAATATTCAGAGACTGAATTACACATTTATTAGGAAAGTCTACCTGTGATCCTTTAAAACATATAATGGACAATCCCATCCTCATTGTAGCTATCTGTATGGGAAAATCAATCTTCCCAGAATCAAGGGAAAACTCTCTGCAAACAATACAGACATATTTGTGAGATTTGTCGACCTTACAAGATATCTATAATATTTTTAAATTGGACTTAGTTGTTAAGTAGTAGATTTTGTTTAAGGACATTTTTCATCTAGAGCTCTGGCAGCCCCTTTGATCAGTGGAGTGAGACCGTTTGTGAAATTTTGGTATAGTGCATTATGAGGAACAATTCTTTTAAATTTTGAATTTGGACCAGTGTTTCATGAGGATATGTCGTTTCATGACATTTCTTATCTAGAGCTCTGGTAGCCCATTTGTTCAATGGAGTTGAACAATTTGTGTAATTTTGGTAAAGTACATCTTGAGAAAAATTCTGTGAAATCATTTTGAATTTGGACCAGTGGTTCAGGAGATGCCATTTAAGGACATGCTTTATCTAGAGCTCTTGTGGTCAATTGTTCAGCGGACCTGAACCATTTGTGGAATTTTGGTAGAAAGCATTATGAGGACCAATTCTGTGAAATTATTTTGAATTTGAATTAGTGGTTCAGGAGGAAATGCCATTTAAAGGTATTTCTTATATACAGCTCTGACAGCTCTTTTGTTCAGCAGAGCGGAACCATTTGTGCAATTATGGTAGAGGGTATTATGAGAAACAATTCTGCGAAATTATTTTTAATTTGGGCCAGTGGTTCAGGAGGAGATGTCGTTTAAAGTATTTCTTTTCTGGAACTTTGGTCGCCGACCTGTTTGGTGGAGCAAAATCATTTAGTAATTTTGTAAGATGGTATCATGGGAAACATTCATATGAAGTTATATGGAATTTGGACCAGTAGTTCAGGAGGATATGTCGTTTAAAGAAAAAGTTTACGGACGGACGCACGACGGGACATAAACAATGCTCCATTATAAATTTGTAAGGTGTCATTATATGCATGAGTTTGTTAAACTATATGATAATTAAAAACAGGTAATACTTTTGTATTCATGTTATTTCATTTATGCCTCATATATTGTAACCATTTAATAGTATGTAATGTACATTATGTTGCCAATGTACTTGGGCTGAGAGAAATAAAGAATGATTTGATTTGATTTACAATGACCAAACAAAACTCTCTAGTCACTCTCAGAACACTTATCAGACACTGTTTGCCACAGCGACGAAAAAAATTGAGCCAGGGCATGAGATTTCCAACAATGTGGCATTTTGACATGTGTAGACTCGGACGAGCCTCTGCAGCTTCCTTTTAAGCTTGGAAACTACAAATGGTGAACAGTCAGTAGCTTAACAATCATAGAATATTCAAGCGACTAGCAAAGGCTCTGATCAGACTGCGCATATGCGCAGGCTGATCTGAGGCTTTGCTGGTCGCACATACCACATTGTTGGAAATCTCATGCACTGGCTCATTTTTACGATCGCCTCAAATGCAAATGTCTCTGAAAGTCTTGGCTTAGAACATTGCACTTTAGTCCGTTTAAGAATGCATTGAAGATCCCATAGCAAAAGTAAAGTGATGTACTGTAGGAGACGGATCTATTTGGTTAAACCAATTGGCAGTGAGGCATCGTCTGAAGTTAGATGAATGATATCCTTAACTTATAATTGAAAGCACTCTCCGAAATGTGCAGGAAATTAAGAGGTAAAGAAATGCAATACTAATTGCAAGGGAGATAATTTCAAAATGATAAAATTTCTTTAAGCTGTGAATTAAATGGCTTACTGTATATACCGTTTTTTGATTGATGAATATTCGTAGATTTTGAAAAATGAAAATTAATGTCGTTGCGCATGCGCGTTGCATTTTTTCGCTGTTTGATATATTTTCAGTCGGTGCTTGAATGATATTTCTGCCTTGAATGATGAAGCAAGAAAATCCGCTTGTGTAAATGGCTGTCTGATGTCCACACTGGTCAATGTAAACGCACCGGTGGTTGCTACAACGAGCTGGTGGTTGCATTTTTCAGCACCGGTGGTGGCGTAAAAGGTAAAAAAATATACCTGTTGACTACATTATTTATTTATAAACTTGCATTTATTTTATTTGTGATGACACCTGGCGCACAGACCACCGGTAACATTGCAGTTTATGGCTCTGCCAAGCAATTGGTGATTTAAGTTTGGACTGCAAATCCAACAAAGTTCTGGAGTTTTGCCGTGAGAGGTGCTTTTTTCTAGTGTAACTGCCTAAATTGAGTGAAATCTGCATGTCTAAGCGCAGCTGTTGTCATATTCCCATTAAATAACATCCAAAAAACGATTACTACTTTGTTTTTTTTCTTGGTAAACAAGCAAATGTTTTATTGAGAAATTTTTATTACAACGCACTGGGAGCATTTTTTGACGCATTGATACAACGCACTGATGGTTGCTCAGAATTCCTGTCCACATCACTCGCTGTTCACATCAAAGTTGCAAAAATCGCCATTTCAACCAGCACATGATATTTCGATACTGTATAGAAGGCTCAGGCGAGCCTGTGTAAACTTGCATACTCCCAAGAGCCTTTGCTGCCAGCGAAGATATCTTGATATTTATTACTCACCAGAGTATTCGTTGCAGACTCACCAGAGTATTCGCTGCTGGCGTGAATAGCACACAAATCGCTATTTAAGGCAGCACAAGAGATTTTGTACAGTGACGAAGGCTAAGGTAAGCCTGTGCAAATGTGCAGACTCGCCAGATCCATCGCTGCTCGCACAAAATGGCATTCAATCGCCATTTGAGTCACCTTATGAGATTTTTAAGCTGTGACGAAGGCTCAGACTACACCAAGCAAATGTGGCCAAAGCCATCACTGTTCGCATGAATGACACCCAAAAATAGTAAGTATCACAATCACAAACTGCAGACAAACCCATGGCACTGAGAGGAATAGCCACACAACAATCACGAGACACCAGGAAGACAAAATGCAAAGCAGCCAGTCCTCTCTCTTCCCCATCAAGATGATTGCAAAACAAGACTGGACATAAAGTAAAAAAATATAGAACAATTACAGAATCCTATAATGGGAGTAACAATCAACAACGAATCAACAACAACAGAATCACCGCCTTAGAACAGACAGCAGCCTATATCTCTGGGGTGCTAAAATTGCATTTTACTGGTACCAAATCTTCGCCCTAGAATCTGCTGTTGTTGAAGCACAATTTTTTTTAGCTCGCATGGAGGCTTCTTAACTATTGTAATGTATCATAACGGACAAACAATCTCATTAAATTAAAAGTTTTGGGGCTAATCTGAAAATAGGCGGAAACACTCTCAAAGTGCGAACAGGGCTAGCTCTGGAGCATCTCTGGTGAGGCTACACATTTGCAGGGTCACGCTTGAGCCTTCATCAGTGTAAAAAAACCACAAAATCTATGCCTATTGGCTGTATGATTTCTTTATAAGCTTGCATTTATTTTACTTTTGATGACCCAATGCGCACAAACCGTCAGAAACAGTGCAGTTTATGGCTCTGCCATGCAATTGGCGTTTTTATTCATGGTTTGACGGACAAATCCGACACAGTTGTGGAGTTTGACAGTGACAGGTGCTTTTTTTTATTGTGACTGCCTAACTTCAGGAAATTCTGCATGTCTAAGCAGAGCTGCAGCTATTTTATCATAGTCCCATGAAATAACATCCAAAAACGATTACTACTCTCTATTTTTTTCTATGCAGAGAAGGCTCTGGCGAGTCTGTACATTTGCACAGGCTCACCTGAGTCTTCGTCCTGGTACTGAAATATCATGTGCTGGCCCAAATAACGATTTATGTACCGTTTATAAGAACAGTGAATGCTGTGGTGAGGCTGCACCAGCAACCACAGGAATTCTGTGCAACCATCAGTGCGTTGTATCAATGCGTCAAAAAATGCTCCCAGTGCGTTGTAATAAAAATTCCTCAATAAAACATTTGCTAGTTTACCAAGAAAAAAACCCCAAAGTAGTAATCGTTTTTTGGATGTTATTTTATGGGAATATGACAACAGCTGCGCTTAGACGTGCAGATTTCACTCAATTTTGGCAGTTACACTAGAAAAAAGCACCTCTCACGGCAAAACTCCAGAACTTTGTTGGATTTGCTGTCCAAACCATGAATTAAATCACCAATTGCTTGGCAGAGCCATAAACTGCAATGTTACCGGTGGTCTGTGCACCAGGTGTCATCACAAATAAAATAAATGCAAGTTTATAAATAAATAATAAAGTCAACAGGTATAGATTTTTTTACCTTTTACGCCACCACCGGTGCTGTACAATGCAATAGCAACCACCGGTGCGTTTACATTGACCAGTGTGATGTCTGCCAAGCAATAAAACGCATATTATTGCTCTAATGTATCGTTTTGGAGTTAAAATTTTAGGGACAATGTATATGACATTACTTTTTTTGCTCAGTATATATTCGATCATAAGAATGGGTCATAGCGCCTGTGCGCGGATCCAGAAAGTTTTGAGCTGGCAACTCAACTTAACAGAAGGTCCAAATTTGATAACCTTTTTTTTTTTTTTTTTTTTTTTTTTTTTTGATGAGTGCAAATAGGATCAAAATACCACTATTAGCGGGCCATCATCGGTCCGCCAGCGAAAGGCCATTGAAATGGCGTTTCTCTGGCGTGCCGATGATGTCCCTACATTGAATCTGGATTGGTAGCTTTGTGATTCTTAAGGGGATCCGGACCAGTATTGCTAAGAAACCCTATATTTTTGTGATTTACCGGGGGGTCCCCACCTCTGGATCCGCCCATGATGTTGGTCATACGGGTGCACGTCTCGGTTGACGAATCTAGCAGCTCTGTGCTGTACCTGTTCCAGGTTGTGGATATCTCTGTTGTGGTGTGGCTTCCAGACAATGTATGAGTATTCAAGGCTTGTGGGCGTGCCAAAGTGAGCCCCACCCCCGGGGGTCTGTGCTCCCTTGATCCCTGAACATAATGCATTGATCTCCCCAAATCCCTGAAAGAATATTCCTCAGCTCCCTGAAAGTATTCTTTCTTTGCTCCCCAAATCCTTAACATTAATTCAGATTCTCCCCCAAAATATAAGCCCATTCTCCCTAAAATGTATTTTCCTTCCATATGATTACACATTTACTTAAAAACTGTGGTTGAGAGTTTTGAGAACAATCATCATAGACACACCTTAGTCACATTTCTTGTTATTTCTCCATCTTTTAAGTATTATTTTGAGAGCAGAAATGCCATGCCAATTGAAAGAATTACAAATTACAAATTGGACAATACAAAATTGTGAATCTATATCTACACCCAGTAGTTTGACAACTTCTTCGCATGTGATGTTCACAGACCCAAAGTTAGGAGCATTTCAAGTGTGTGTGTGTGTGTGTGTGTGTGTGTGTGTGTCTCTCTCTCTCTCTCTCTCTCTCTCTCTCTCTCTGTGTGTGTGTGTGTGTGTGTGTGTGTGTGTGTGTGTGTGTGTTTTGCCAACAGCAATTGCTTGAAACTTTTCGGGATTCACTTGCATACAATTACAACCGCGCAAGTAGCAGCTTAGCAAAAGCATAGTTCATGAAATCAAATTTGGTGATATAGCTGTCATGTAAATATAAACAATATGCTATATAGTTACAGGTATTTTAGTACTGATTGGCAGTTTGAGATGTTTTAAGGACATATGCTACTAAATACTTTCCATATTGAAATATTTTCAATACTTTGCATACAGTTTGTTTTATGCATGGGCTATCCATTTATGAAATAAAAAGAATATGTCACCGTGCTTATTTTTCAGAATCTCATATTGAAGTTTACAGCATTTGACCAATTTTCTAGAAATATAAAATAATAACACTAGTCCTAATTATCGAGCTAAAACGGTTGTAATCTTCAGCCAGCTTCTTTCTTTTCACTTAAATTACTGCCCATGACCTTAAACTTTTAAGAAAATGTGCATGTTTACTTGTTATCCCATGCTGTTACAAGATACAGCATGATACATTTTGGCAATTCGTCAAAAAATGGAATTTGATTTTAGAATAAATCATGTTTTAAAAAATCTGATATTGAAAATCTTGAAAATTTATTTTTAATTCATGGACAATTATAATACCTTTCAGAAAAAAGAATAAAAATCTGGGGTCACCGAACTAATTCTCTTTCTAGAGGGCCAATTTTAACCCCACCCCCATAGGTTCCATGCGTAATTCAATATAAAAAGTTCGGGGATGACCATTTCGTTCGTTTTGATGATGCCATTTTGCTAGTTTATGAAGTAATTTAGCATTAAAATGTTAAAAAAGAAAGAAAAAACACACTGAAAATATGTGCGCATCCGGGAATCGATCCTGGTCCTCTGGCTTTGTAGCCAGACGCGCTAAATACTAGGCCACGAGGTCAGGTCGTGCGCCGCTCTTAATAACCATACAAATAGTATAGACTCGGCCACTATCGTATTCGTAACCAGGGTTAAGCCCCTATCTCACTGGACTGCGACTGTTTTGCGACAACTGGCAGCAGACATCGCGAGTGGGTCGCAAAGTTGTCTCGAAACAGTCGCCAGTGATTCGTAATTTCCTCGCATGTGTCGCGAAGTGGCGCAAAGTAGTCGCGAAAATTTTGAACATGTTCAAAAATTTTATGCGACAAAATTCCTCGCAAAATGGTCGCAAAGTGGTCGCGGGTGTCTCGAACCCGTCGCGAACTTGTCGCCGACCCCTCGCAATTTAGTCGCGATCATTTTGGAACACGACATATTTGCGAGATAAATAAGACTGAATTGCGAACAAATTGCGACATAAATGAGACACTTCGCGACAACATTGCGAGTAAATTAAACTAAGCGATGTTCTGGCGAACGTCGTGAGACAGTCTCACGAACGTCTCACGACTATCGCGCGAGTATCTTAAATTACTCGCAATTATGTCGCCAAAGGTTCTTTAAAAGAGTTCTTCCTATCTGAGATGATGGTTCCTTCTTAGTACGAGATCTTGTTTAGGCATACTTAAGTATACAGTTTTGACTAATTCCAGTTGTCAAGTTTTCTTGCTATCTGAGAGGATAGTTTCATATAAGTACGGTGTATTGATTAGGCTTACTTACATGTTTGGAGTAATTTCAGTTACCTTGTATTTAAAATGTTCCTCATTCTGAGAGGATAATTTTGTTAAGTATGTTTTACAAGGCCTACTTAAATGTTTGCAATTTCTATTACGGAATAAAGGTATTATTATTGTGTCTTGGTTAGACTACAACAGCTGCTTAGTCTCAGCAGCCCTTTTAAGGTTTGAATTTGGCATATAGAGCCCTATAAAAATTATCACTGCAGCGAACAACTAAGATTCTAATTAGAATGCGCAGTCTGATCTGTGCCTTTGTTGTGCGCATAACTGTATAAAATAGATTTTCGAAGGACGAGGCTCATCCGAACTCATTCAGTGCAATTTTGATTTGATTGGGCTCATCATTGCTCATCATGGCTCATCATGCCATACGTATGGGCAATTAGAGCATGTGCGTTCTCGACTGACTTTCTTAAGATGATGGGCCATCATAACTGTGCAGTTTAAACGAGTTAACTTTTTCTTACTCAATATTTGCTACCTTTCAACAGTCCAACAACAGTGGTTGAGTACTTGACTGTTTTAAAGACACTCGCATGCAGCAAAGTCAGGTTTTCTCGTGACAATACCCATGATTAGACATGTTTTTTTTTATTTGTCCAACACATTCTTCATTATTTTCGTCAGTTATTTTAGGCCCAGAAAATATCTGATATTTTGTAGGAACATATCTGCATCAAAACTTATTGGTGGGGGATACCACCAGACCACACTGAAAAGCAAAGCTTTAATTATTTACAACAAACAAAACAGTATAACAGGACAAAGAAGAGAATAGAGCATATGTTTTAACCCATTTAAGCCGAGTGGAATTTTCCACTCTTATCATTTAGACCGCTCAATTTCAATTTCTGTTCGTGGTATTTTTTCCAATAAACAGAAGATTATGCAAACAGTGAGTACCCTGTTCAGACGCCGCTGGTCTGTGTCTGCATTGATTGCCTAAATCCCCACAAAAGGATACTAGGCTTATATGTGCTAACAAAATAAAACAGGCCATGTACACTTAACATTTTCACGTTCCGTAATGCATCTTGTGTCGAACAGGGAACATGTGGCGGAAACCTATGTCCAAACAGCATGTCCCCTGCACGTTCAGGCACACAGTACGATTCAAGTCGGTATTAGCGACATCGGTACTAACCGCCCTGTCGAATAGTGACTGCTAACTCAGATTAGCATGTAAGTGTATGAAGATGTTAATAATCAAATAGATGGTTTGTTGTGTATGCAAAAATCAATTATAGTGTATGTATGATTCTCTATGATCAAGTAAGTCATTTGAAGCTGATTTAATTAAAACAAATGAATTGAGTTTCAATGACGTAATGACCGCGATGGGAGAAAACCTGTCTTCGAGATTTTCGACCAAGTAAGACTCGACCCAGTCTGCTGAGCTACCTAGACTCGATAGAGTCCTGAAATTTTGTATGTATATTAAATGGATACCATACATTCAAGATAGCGAATACCAAAGGCGCTGATCAGACTGCACGGATGTGCAGGTAGGTCTGCGCTTTTGTAATTCGCATGCAACAAAGTTGCAATAAGAAGTTTGTTACTGAAGTGATATAAGCTGTTTAGCTTTCATTACTGCTGTCAATTTTTCAATAAGTTTTTCTCTCTTTCGAAGCTTAGTTTTTTCACCCAAATCAATCAGTTTTTGTTTTATTTCCTGATCAGACATGTCTTCAAAATTTGGATGTGACTTAGCATGTGTTTCCTGGTATAGAGTATTTGCCTCGTATATTTCTTCTTCTACTCTTCTTTTTTTGCTTTCCCTAATATGAATGATTCGGTTACCCCAGTAATCGTTATCCTGTTTCTCATATTTGCGTTTTTCGCGGGTCAGTTCGGAGCGATGCCCTAGCTCAATGCGCTTTCGCACTCTAAGTGCATCAGACGTTGGGTCATGTTTGTTTGATTTCGTCTGGTGTATATGCTTAATAGCATCGTTGGTTTTTTCAACGCCTTGTCCTGAAAACTTTGCAAGGCTACCGTACTGACTCACAAAAAATGGAACATGATACAGCAAGGTGTGTAAATACGGAGTGACATTCTTTGGCAAGTACCCTTCCCGTTTTCGCTTCCCGATGTCCAGAAAAAGAGACATAAAACCGTGTACTTTCGTGAAGATAGCAGTTTCATCGAATGTCATGCAAGATTTGAGAGTGATTTCTTCGTAAATTGCAAGGAAATTTTTCCACAATGATATTACAGACTCTCTGGTGTCTTCGTGCAAGCAAAATACCAGTTTATCTGGTAAAAGCCTTAAAACCTTTTTAACATCAGATCCGCAAAGAGATGTCCAGTCTAATTCGCCAGATTTCGATACCCATGTTTTGAATGTCACCCCGCATCCCTGGATGGCTTTGACAAGAAGAGAAAGATTATCTGTGGATTGCCCTGTAATTTTTGCGTATTCATCTTTAGATTTGGCGTCATCTATGATATTCCTTAACAAAACATCCATAACCCGCATCAGCAGGTGTAATTCATCAGGGACGACATGGTCTAGTTCAATATTAAGCAGGGGCTTTGTTTTAACTCCATATTTATTTTTTGAGGCTGAGGATGCGAGAGAGCGTATTTCTTCGATAGACCTGAAGATGTTTTTCGCATTATAATGATCTTGGGGAAATGTGATGACACCCCGGTCTTCTTTTGAAACTTTACACCACGGACATGCATAGTTGGCTATACTACTGTTTATACCATACATAAGCTGGATAAATTTCATATCGCCCCCAACAAAAAATTCTAATTGGAAATGTCTACCCTGGTAAGAAATCGTTCCCTTATCATGCAACAAATTTATTTCTTCCAGTACAGGACCAAGGCTTTTCTCAAGATTTGTATAGTTTTCGTCACAATTCACAATAGCCAGAACATTTTGGTTTAAATGTGACTGTGAAAAGTTTTCATCAAAGACCATGGAAAAAGAAAATACAATAAAGTTTGAAATGCGACTGGCCTTAGCGCCATCACCAGAAATTTTTATCTTCAACTTATCAGGGAGAGGTGTATTGCTTTCACAACAGCCTTGAATAAACTTTGATAACTCGCTTTCGAGACTTACGAATGAGCCTGGAAGCAAACCTGGTGTCCTATTAATTTCTATTTTTGAGTCCAACTCATTTCTGCAAGCCACTAAATTATACTTTCGAGGCATTTCAGGCACATGTTGGGCTAACTCGTGATAAGCCTCATCTGAAACCATTGCATTGTCACATATGTTTAAGATTTGTCTAACACGGACTTTTTCTCGGGGAGACATGTTTTCATAAGGGACATTTTCGTCATTCCCGTCCATATCTATCACGTATCTGCCTCCCCCAAATGATTCGCATACAAGTTTTTTTGGTAGTACCCCGAAGGTTTCTACAAATTCTAAGGCCTTTACAACATTATTTTCCAACTTTTGTCTAACATTTTTCTTATGTGAATTTGAGACATTGTCTAATCGCAATCCATTGTTACTTAATAAAGGTGTATTCGTATTGCTTGTTTTTACTTCGTCTAACTCATCCTTAAGTATTGATATTTGTCTTATTTTCTGATTGAATTTTGTTTTCTTATGTCCACCATTTAATTTTCTATATTCTGCTGCAGCCTTATGACATTCTTTTGAAATTCTAATCTCAAGCCTTTCAGATTGTTTGAGTTGGAAATTTGGTAATTTTGTATTTAGCATTTCGGTAAAAGAGCCAGTAAATAATGCATCAGAAGTTAGTGTTCTTAATGTTCCATTACTAATTTCTATTGTGCCGATTTGCTGATCTGCGAAAGTATTATTTTTAATAGTGGGCGAATTGCACATTAAAAAATTGATTTCTTTCAGTGGTGTACGTGCCATTGCTACCGAAAATGTGGTATTGGACATGAAAATAATAACATTGATGGTGATGGTCAAAGAAATGAAGATGATTTTCATCGTTCACTTGTATTATCATCTACTACTGTAGCGTAGTTGTATGATTTACACTTTACTAAACATAGTTAACAAGAGTGTCGTTTTACTCAACGTAAATCTACAGGAAATTTATATATGGAGACACTTTCAGAGAACTTTAAGTTTTCCTCATTCACTTTACAGATCGTCCATGCTGCAACTTTCAGTGCAGGCGAATACTTTTACACGTTCTACAGGAACCTTCTTTAGAACAAGAGAGTCGTTACACTTAACGTAAATCTTCCGGAAACTTAAGTTTGGAGACACTTTTACTGGAAATTTAAGTTTTCTCCCAGTCCCGTCTTTACATAAATCATAATACCAATGGGCGGGTAATGAAAGTTTATCAAAATCACTCAGGTTGCAAAGAACTGAATTGTGGGCACCGAATATATAGCGATACACATCTAAGTCACCACAGAACATAAACTCAGGAGTCTTTGATTTCAGTCTCGCCCGCATCGCAAATTCAAAATTCGCCGAAAACTGTCGCAGTCGACCATCGTCAATTTGAGCAGGGATGAAGTTGCTTCGCAGCTCAATTGGAAGATGACTCTCTACTTCCCAGGTGGCATCAGTGATGTGGAAATCTTGCCACTTGACTAAATATTCGTACCTCTGAAAAAAAATGAGAAAAAAATCCCTATAGAAGAATCAGATGAGCCTGCTTTTCTTCAAAATCACACAAAAGTGCCCACAGCTGGCGTGTGCAACCTATCACCACGGGATAGCTAAGCACACGCCATGTGTTAATTTGTTATTTGCTTAATCTTGTTTATTGGTAATAAACGACCCACTTATCCGATATATGCATTCAGTGAATGCTCAATTGAGATACTGCATTGTGGTTAAGTTCTACAATGTCTGTTATCAAATATAGTACAATTAACGGCTGTCAATAGGCTATTCAAAACTCCATTTTATCAAACAGTGTCGACCCAGATCAGGCTGCTCCTAGGGGGAGCAGCCTGATCTGGGTCCACACTGTTGGTTTGTAAGCCGAAATTTGCCCTTGACGTAGGTATTTATATGCAGCAGACGACTTCAGCAGATGCGTTTTCCAGACGACATTATAAGGACAAAAAATATTGTACATATTTTTTTAAAAACCACCATAAGGGTCGTTTATGAATACTAGTGACGTAACGTAAAAAGTTGGGGGTCACGCTTGTAACATAATGACGTCGTCTTTCTGAACGTCGCTTCTACCATTTTTAATTACGTCGTTTTATTTGAAATCTTCTTGGTAGATTGTATGATCGCTTTAGTATCACCAAAAATGCTGTATTTTCAATTTCCTCGGGTGATGTTACTATTTTCATGTTTTGTAAAGTGCTTACTGTTGGCGATCTTATATTTTCTAAGTAAGATTTTATGACAGTTACCCGTCGACCAGGGGTTTGCGGAAATAACCCTTTTAGTGTGTGTGTGTGTGTTTTTTTCATAGCTCTTGCTTTGAAAGTCTTTGGGTTCAACTGTTTTTGTGTTCTTCTGTTTTTCTCTGTACTAAGCCAATTATTCCCTTCGACGATCTTAAATTTGATGTCTTTTAGCCTATAGTTTCTTTGTCTTAGAGTCATGTTTTTTAAAGTTTTGTTTGTTTTGGCTTTGACGAGATCTGGGTGCATATAGTATCTGGTATATCTATCATTTTCTTTTTGCAGCCTTTAATCTCTTATAATGCTGAAATGGTTCTTTCAGTTGCACTCCTACACAATTAGCGAAATAAACAGTTACTTAACCTGCTGTACACGAATACTGTATAGAAATACGGATGTTTTAACAGCTTTAATCTTTCGACGTTACGTGTCTTAAACGTCAAAAAGCGCAAGTGTGACAAATTTTAAGACACCACTCTCAAAAGAACAATTCTAATACTGTTTGCACAAGCGTAAAAATGTTTGGTATTTGATAATTTTGCTCAAAATGTATTTAAAAAACATATTCAAATTTTAAATATTAAAAGGCATATATCAGAGATTAAATTTTTTTTAAAATGTGTGTTCACAAAAACGACGTTTTTAAAAATTGTGACAATTTTTAAGACGCTATAAATGTATTGTTAAAACCACTTTATAAACGCCCAAGAGATTTTATATTTCGAATATACAAATAACAATCTAAATGTATGTCAAGTTTAAAATATTTTACAATTATTTTAATGGAGTTTCATTTTATAGCATTTTGGGGAAAAATAAGTGCCTCAAAAACGGCCATTTTTTAGAAATCTTTCAAATTTTAACTTTGCGTGCGGCCGCGTTCATCTTTTTTGTTTTGTTTGGCCTATTGACGTAAGATTCACGTGCCATCTTTACTGACGTCACAGGCGCCGTAACGTAAAAAATCACGCCATTTGAACGTTAATTGAGCTTTCTGTGCATGGTAATTCAATCTAGCGTGAACTAGTTGTGTGACATCTTTCAACGTTATTTTGACGTTTCCCGTTATTTAAATTATCAAATTTTATGCACTTTCAAGATTAATATTTAGCAAAAATACATAGGAATGAAGAGAATATCATTGTCTCAAAGATAGTACTCATTACATTTTTCCTAGTTTGATGTTGACACAATAAACGAGAATGAATGATCACGCTTCGACAATTTTTACATGATCCCCTACTTTTGACGTTACGTCTTGTATACATCATATACATGAGTGAAAGTTCAAAATTTCAAAAATCCTGAACTTTCGAGAGTCAAATATTTGCATTATGCCTACACAAATAAATAATAACCAGTGGAGCTATCATAATCTCCCTAATTCAGCATATTGGGGCTTACTTTCTATGGAAAGTCAGCCTCAAAATCCTGAATTCAGGATTGATCCTGAAAACTTTCTCCCATGTACATAATTGTTAGGTGCAGTGTATATTATATAGTTGCAATTGAAGCCGAATATAGTTTGGATTCAGATTAGGTTCGCTACTTGGAAAATGCACAAACTATTGAACACATGCAATTTTGCACAGGTTCCATGTTTTGTACAGTTTTTATGACCATGATGACAGAGAGCAAATAAACGTAAACCTAACCTCACCATACAACCATAGAGTTAAACAGTTTGGGTCCAGATCAGGCCCGACGTTTGAAAATGTAAAGTGCACGCATTGTTGCAGTCTGTTCCGTATTTTGTACTATGTGTTTCTTGATAAGCGTTGTATTTTTAATAGATTATTTCACGCATACCATCTAAGTATCAAACAGTCTGGATCCAGACCAGACCCTACATTTGGTCTGAGTCAAAACTGCTGGCAAGATATTCAGCAGACTACAAGAACTGGACATAATTTGGCAGAGTTATGTGTACGCGCATCTACATTGTATCTGTTCAGACTCCATACTGCACTGGAGCGCAGATTTGCAAAAAGTCATAGCTTTTCAATTAAGTGGTACGCTGACTGAATAATTCTAGAATTCCGAGAGAGAGAGAGAGAGAGAGAGAGAGAGAGAGAGAGAGAGAGAGAGAGAGAGAGAGAGAGAGAGAGAGAGAGAGAGAGAGAGAGAAAGAGATTCACTTTGATATTTTGTGTCTACAAGCAGTGAAAGTTTTGACGAGACAGCGCTTCCAAAACGCAGGCTCGTCGGAACATTAGCTGCTTGTGCCGATGTGATAAAATACAAACTTTCATGAACACGCTTGTCATTTCCGTAGAGAGAGAGAGAGAGAGAGAGAGAGAGAGAGTGAGTGAGTGAGTGTGCGTGTTATACTTACATCACAAGTTTGAGATCTTCGTCGAGATATGAATCTTTCTACATAGTAGGTCTCTTCTAACACTGCTGGAGTCTTACAAATAACTTTTTTTATGCTCAAAGGTTTGCCAACATTTAAAGCCTTATAATCAATCTTTGACCGTGGTCTTAATGAAGATGCCATTTTGTCTATAAGATATGACAGTATAAAGATCTGTGTTAATCCAGTGACCTGATTAGTCAAATGAGCAAAATATGTCATTCCGATATATCAAACAAAAAAAATCGCAGTTTGATTTTAATTATGGGACTGAGTAAAGTCGCCCGCCGCTATCAACACCCAGGTAAACCGCATGTCTAGATCTCGGAGGGTGTTGGCTATCGGAGGTAAACAAAGGATTTTGGAGTTTGGACATGGTCTGCATAGAGACGATTTTATTGTATTTAGATTCACTTTGAAGGATAAGAACAACATATATGTCGAAAGTATACAGAATGATGATAACTCTGAAATCAATACATGTGTTTGAACTGAATCTGTTCGAGTTTAAATCGCATTTGAATTCGGAAATGCTTAAATTTGGACGAATATTTCGAATTCATCAGTTAATATTCATATCTATTATTTTATTTTTACTTGATTCACAGCCACCGCTGGAATGTATAACCTCTCTTTGGAATGAATCAGTTAAATACAATTCAAAAATACTTGTAAAACCCTTATTTATTTGCAATTTTATGACGGTGGTATCATGTTTATAGGTACCTTTCCGTTCGGAGGTATGTTGGGTAGCTGTCGGAGGGAAGGCTTGTGCATGTTAACATTGATTTCGGAGAAGAGCAAATTGATCATGCTCATTAAACAAGCTCTCGCATACGGAAACAAAAGTGTAACACTCAAACACTTTCAAAAACAAGTGGTTCGATTGGCGAGGAACATATCAAAGGAGAAACAAGTTTGTTAAACCAATTTGTTAGAGTTTTTGCTCAACATTGAATGGGTGGGGTTTTTTTTGCATTAGTTTGTTTTGTTTGTTTTGGCCTACCATATCTATTTAGCCCTTTGCATCACATTAAAGAAACAATCTGGCAGTAACATAAAATGCCAAAGCATTAATTATACTATAATGAAATGGACGCATACCTTTTCGTGAAGGTGACATATCAAGTGTCAATGCAATTAGTATACCAGATGTTAAGACGAGCACCTGTACAGTCTAATCAGTCTTCACTCTTCACTAGATGCATAAATTAAACTAGGTGTTTTTGCATTAACACAACATAAGTTAACCCGCTTTAAAGAACGGCCTTTGGGTTAAAACAAGTGTAAATGAGCAGGAAATGCCACAATCCCAGACAGACACATGTCTCCAAGAGACAGGGACACTGGAACATAGACAAATAAGGAATACGCACAAAAGTCAGAGTACAATAAGCAAAGCATTCAGCTCCCTTTATCTCAGTGAGAGTATTGCCAAGCTAGAAATGACACAATATAAGAGTTTATAACGAAGTGCTAAACACGAACCCCCGGCAAATACAACAAAAATAGTAAGTGAGTATGATCAGGAAATACCACATCACAAACTTAAGACAAACCCATGGCACCGTGTGGAAGAGCCACACATCAAATTACGAGACACTAAAAAGACAAACTAAGCGAAGCAAACAGCTCTCTCTTCCCCATCTACTCGCTCTCTACGCTCTCTCTATCTCTCTCTCTCTCTATCTCTCTCTCTATTCTCTCTCTACTCGCTCTCTTCTCTATTCTCTACTCGCTCTACTCTCTACTCTCTCTCTCTCTCTACTCTTGTCTCTCTCTACTCTCTATTCTCTTTGTCTCTCTCTACTCTCTATTCTCCTTGTCTCTCTCTACTCTGTCTCTCTTTCTAGTCTCTCTCTACCCTGTCTCTCTCTCTACGTCTCTCTCTACTCTGTCTCTCTCTACGTCTCTCTCTCTCTCTACGTCTGTCTCTCTACTCCGTCTCTCTCTCTCTCTACTCTACTCTGTTTCTCTCTCTATTCTCTCTCTCTCTCTCTCTCTCTACTTTATTCTCTACTCGCATTCCTCTACTCTCTCTTTCTCTACTCACACTCCTTCTCTACTCTCCCTTTCTCTACTCGCACTCCTCTACTCTCTCTTTCTCTACTGACACCCCTTCTCTACTTTCTCTATCCGCACTCCTCTACTCTCTCTGTCTCTACTCGCACTCCTTCTCTACTCTCTCTTTCTCTACCCGCACTCCTTCTCTACTCTCTCTTTCTCTTCTCGCCCTCCTTCTCTACTCTCTTTTTCTCTACTCTCACTCCTCTACTTGCACTCCTCTACTCTCTCTTCTCTACTCGCGCTCCTTCTTTACTCGCAACCCCACTACTCTCTCTTCTCTATTCGCACTCTTTCTCTACTCTCTCTTTCCTTACTCGCACTCCTTCTCTTCTCTCTCTTTCTCTACTCGCACTCCTCCTCTACTCGCTATCCTTCTCTACCCTTTCTTTCTCTGCTTCCTTCTCTACTCGCAATCTTTCTCTACCCACTCCTTCTCCACTCTCTTTATTTCTCTACTCACACTCCTTTTCTACTTTCTCTTCTCGCACTCCTCCTATACTCGCAATCCTTCTCTATTCTCCCTTTTTCTACTCGCACCCCTTCTCTACTCACACTCCTTCTGTACTCGCACTCCTTCTCTACTCTCGCTCTCTCTCTCTCCACTCTCTTTCAATACTTCATTCTCTACTCGCAATCCTTCTTACCTCGCAGTCCTTCTCTACTCGCACTCATTCTCCACTCACTCCTTGTCTACTCACTTCTCTACTCGCACTCCTTCTCTGTTCGCACTCCTCTACTCTCTCTTATCTACTCGCACTTCTTCTCTACTCTCTCTTCTCTACTCGCACTCCTTCTCTACTCTATCTTTCTCTAGTCGCACTCCTTCTCTACTCGCACTCCCCTCTACTCGCACTCCTCTACTCTCTCTTTCTCTACTTGCACTTCTTCTCTACTCGCCCACCTCTTTTCTCTACTCGCACTCCTTCTGTATTCGCACTCCTCTACTCTCTCTTCTCTGCTCGCACTCCTTCTCTTCTCTCTCTTCTCTACTCGCACTCATTCTCTACTCTCTCTTTCTCTACTCGCACTACTTCTCTACTCTCTCTTTCTCTACTGGCACCTTCTCCACTCGCACTCCTCTACTCTCTCTTCTCTACTCGCACAACTTATCTACTCTCTCTTTCTCTACTGGCACTCCTTCTCTACTCTCACTTCTATACTCACACCCCTTCTCTACTCGCAGCACTTCTCTACTCACAGTCCTTCTCTACTCGCACTCCTTCTCTACTCACTCCTCCTCTACTCTCTCTTTCTCTACTCGCACTCCTTCTCTGTTCGTACTCCTCTTCTCTCTCTTCCTCACTCGCACTCCTTCTCTACCCTCTCTTCTCTACTCGCACTCCTTCTCTACTCTCTCTTTCTCTACTCGCACTCATTCTCTACTCGCACCCCCTCTACTCGCACTCCTCTACTCTCTCTTTCTCTTCTCGCACTTTTCTCTACTCGCCCTCCTCTTTTCTCTTTTCTCTACTCACACTCCTTCTTTACTCGCACTCATCCACTCTCTCTTCGCTGCTCACCATCCTTCTCTACTCTCTCTTCTCTACTCACACTCCGTCTCTACTCTCTCTTTCTCTATTCACTCTTTCTCTACTCGCACTCCTTCTCCACTCTCTCTTTCTCTACTCACACTCCTTTTCTAATCGCACTCCTCTACTCTTTTCTACTCGCAATCTTCTACTCGCACTCTTTCCCTACTCTCTCTCTCTTTCTCATGTCGCGCTCCTTCTCTACTCGCACTCCGTCTCTACTCTCTCTTCTCTACTGAACTCCTTCTCTACTCTCTCTTTCTCTACTCTCTCCTTCTCTACTCGCACTCCTTCTCTACTTGCACTCCTTCTCTACTCGCACTCCCTCTACTCGCTCCCCCTCTACTCGCACTCCCTCAACTCGCACTCCATCTACTCGCTCTTTCTCTACTATCTCTTCCTCTACTCACTCTTTCTCTACATTCTCTTCTCTCTCGTTCTCTACTTTCTCTTTCTCTACTCTCCCTTTCTTTGTCTCTGTCTGTCTGTCTGTCTCTGTCTGTCTGTCTCTCTCTGTCTCTCTCTGTCTCTCTCTCTCTTTCCAATGTAGTTGGTAATTTACTTAAAATATCAAGAGCAGTACGAGAATATAATGAAAGGATAGCGAGTGTTCGAGTCCAAAGTTCAGTCCTCATCTGTCAAATTCCAAGTATGCCATCCGATGGTAAAGAGTTGTTATAACGTGCTAGCAGGTAACATTTTTATCATGGAATTGAGAGAGGAGTTCTCTGTATGCCGTAACAATGAGGTCCTCTCATGAGTTTTTTTGGTGAATTTTTACAAGCCATTTTATTCAAGGGAAAGGGAAACAAAATTGTCAGAGAACAGGGAATAAATAAAACATGAAACATGGAGACAAGTCAATATTTATGAAGAACAAGGGAACAGGTACATGTACCTCCTAGGAGGGCCTCTATTATAGATGACAGAACAAACATCACATCTATAAAACTACTGAACTTGATCTGTTCAAAAAATATTGTACGCAAACTCTAAACGAGTAACAGCTGGTTTACAATCCGATTGTCCATCTCTTTCTGAAAAGGGCGTCAACCAGGTACATTTATTGAACTAAAGATAATTTAAAGTCGCACTGCAAATAGTTGCAGAAAGATCTAATTAACATTCGATTTTTACAGAAATGGGAAGCTATCTGTTTTTATAAGTACAAATATATAACATGTTACAAATACATGTTGTTTTATGCATATGGAAATCGCTAGAAACAGTGTTTTGATTGCCATTTGTCGCCAATCGGGCGACAAATGGCAATCGAAAAATCGGGCGACAAATAACAATCGAAAACCCTGTTTCCAACTATTTTTGATCTACGTTCGTCGATAGTATTAACGTTTTCGATTGCCGCTTATCCGGTGTGAAACTTTTAAAAATATCTTAAAGATAAATAACTCATCTTTATTGCTTCTTATAGAATGACAAATGAGCCGCGACATGTGATTTCCAACAATGTGGCATTTTGACATGAATAGACTCAGACGAATCTGTATAGCCTTCTCTTAAGCTTAGAAACTCCAAATTTTGTTCGTTCAGTAGCTTAATATTCATATAATATTCAAGCGACAAGCAAAGGCTCTGATCAGACTGAGCGTATGTGCAGGCTGGTCTGAGTCTTTGCTGGTCGCACATACCACATTGTTGGAAATCTCATGTCGCGGCTCAAATAATAATGTTTAAAAAGATGCCATTGTGGGGCTTGGGCTGCTGTTACCGGAATATGATGACCTGGGCCCTGAATTACACTGCCACCTAAAAGTTAAGGAAGACTGACTGAGTTAAGTATTGATTTTCCGATGCGAAAAATAACGTTTAAGCTGATTAAAAGCAAAATAGTTTCATTTTTCTGACTGAGTTAAGTATTGATTTTCAGAATGCGAAAAATAACGTTTAAACTGATTAAAAGCAAAATAGTTTCATTTTTCTGATGTTATCTTTGACCGCAAGTACTGCATCTATCCAGGCAATTTATTTAGCATGTTGAAATGTCAATACTTAAGTCTTCCTTAACTTTAAGGAGGCATTGTAATTCCGGGCCCTGTACTTCTATGCAAAGTTTAAAAACGTTAAAATATAAAATAACAGAACGGATTACCACCGAAACTGCACTATCTTCAATATTTTTACGGGTATTTGTTAACACTTTTTCATTATGTCGGGACGGGTCTTCCTGGGTTGAACCAGTACTAAGCATTGATTAATGTGTCTTGCTCAAGGACACAACACAGTGACGCAGGAGAGGCCAGAAATTCGAATGCTCACGTTACTCGATAGCTGCGCATTCAACTAAGATTAAGATGCGGGGATCCAGAGAGGAGGTGGCAGAGGGTCCTGACCCCCCACCCTGGAAAATTGGAAACCTTTGGGGCTCTTTAGCAATACTGGTCCAGATCCCCTGGAAAATCAAAAGCTACCAAGCCAGCATTCCATATTGGGTAATTATCGCCCCGCCAGCGTTTTGTTGTTGGGCTGATGATGGTCCGCTTTTAGTGGTATTTTGATTCCTCACTCCACTCATCTAAAAAAAGTGTGTCAGATTTTAGTTGGACTTCCTCTGACAAAGTTTCTGGATCCGCGCATGATTAGGCGATAATAACAACATCGCATGAGATGTTTTATTGTCATTATGAGCATTCTTCTCACTAATATTTTACAAAACCAAAGCAAGCGTATCAGTGCAAAGCTACTAGATGGCGGTACAAGACAGGGACATACCCTATCCCAGCCAGCACACAATGTCAGGCAACCATCGGCCCGCCAGCGAAATGCCATTCAAATGTTTTAGATGTTGCATAGCAAAAAGGAAGAAACAAAGGCTGAGGAAGGGGGTGGGGTCAGCGACTAGACTAGAGAGCCCCGTTGAAACCCATTCAATTTTTGTGGTGTTTTTTGCAAGTGTTGTTGCTTTTTGACGGTTTTGGGAGGAGGGGGGGGGGGGGGGGTAAAATGTTGATATAGTTTGCTTCATTGAATAGAATCCTAAAGGGCGGTGCAACAGAAAGGTGTTTCAGTGGACTAAGTGAGTTGCATATTTAAATGGATTTGAGTAGGGTATTTCAGTGAACTGAGTGGTCTGAGTGCTTCCCTGGGCTGGGCGGTTTGGGTGTATCAGCTGCCTAGGGAGTTTGGGAGTTTAAATGGGTTGGCTGGTTTATGTATTTCAGTGGACTGTGTGTGTTTGGGTGTTCTGTCGCGAATCAGTATACTGGTGGTTATGGGTGTTTCAATTGTCTGGGTGGAATACATGTATATATTTTTGGATCAAAGGTTTACTAATCATGTACACGTGGCATCTTAACCAACAGTTTCCTCGCATTTACACAACAAAATGCGCCTTAATGTGAACCTGCATTTTGTAACCCTGTTCATGTTGTTAATACACTGAGTTGCCAGGATAGATATGGCAAATGTTCTTGCCTTTTTCAGGGACCATACCCTCGCCCCCACCCCACACAGCCATCATATCCCTTTCCTATATCTAGCATACTGGTTTCACCAAAAATGTATCAATGCAGAATTTAAATAAATATGTTTTCCCAGACTACTAGACAAAAATGTGCATAATGACACCGACTGAAGATGAGCGCTTTTCAAAACACCCCACAACTGTAAAACCTCTCAAATTCCCTTCTGTATTTCGTCCTCCTGGTAGTCCTATTTTTTTTTGTAGCATTGCATAATTTTTGTATCATGGCATGCTTAAAATATATCAGATTCAGGCACTAATTGAACGGCAGTTTGTATTAATCTCCGAAATCAATACCACTGTCACTCCGATAGCAATCATGCCAGCTGTCAAGTTTCCTCTGAACATTTTGCTAACCATCAAAATGATATCAACGTAAGCAAATTTCAAATATTGGTGTTTTAATAGCATTTTGAGACACGACTCTTATAAATCATGCAGGAGAATGATATAGAATTGTGGCGACACAAGCAAATTGTGTCAAAGGTTGATGTAAATCAAGCTATGATCAAACAAATAGCATTTTTTCATTGAAAATTTCACAATCGTCGTTTGAAAGGTCGCCCAGGGTCCTATGGACATGGGCCAAAAGTATTTAACACATTCCGAGTCCTTATCATTCAATATAGAAGCAACATGTTTGCTGCTTTCGTCTCCAAGAAACTTTCTATAGGAAATAAAAATGGATAAATACTGACCCTGTCCATCCATATTCGCAATGTTTACCTCCGATAGCCAACACCCTCCGAGATCTACACATGCGGTTTACCTGGGTGATCAATTAAAGCTAAAACATAATGTGCGTGTCAATTAGTGTAATGCTAACTTTGAAACAGATTGGTCATTATTGTTCAAACGACCGCTAATGTTTGTTTGCTTTTTAAAATTGCCAAAATTATGTCACATAGATAAAAAAAAATTAATTGGTAACATGTGTCGGCTTTTAAGAAAATAATAGCGGCCATTTCAAACGATTACAAATTTTCCACCCTTTATGAATGGAAACCGCTTAACGTGGACTATTGCAAACAGTGGAGACCCAGATGGAATGCTGCGCGCATTTTGATAGGGCCTCCAATATTTGCTCAGGACAAAAACAATCTTCAGAAAAATAAATACATTTTTCGTAAATTCATAGCTTATGGCCCCATCAATATATACAATGAACCATCTTGCATTTATTGTGTGTAGCTGTAGGGAAATTCCATTGGACCTAAATGTGTTAAAGCATGGTCTGTGTTAAACAAATGCATGATTTTGACATTCATTCTTCTATAAGTTCTATCAATGTTTGTTTTTTAAATCTGGCAATATATTTTAAAATCTCCATCCTTCAAATATATATCAGACTTCCCAGCATGACAGAAAAAACAGGCGCCGTGTACAAAATTCTTACACTGTCGCCAAACGCTTTACACAGGTAAATGTCTGGGAAACTCGGAAACTACATCGTGACTTTCCGTTGTCGCTCGGAAGAGGAAAAAAATATGACCCTTGGTCATTAAAAGTTAAAAACAGTCGGTGTTATTGTCATTTCACAAAAACAAAATTTGTACCAAATTAATCAAAAATGAATTAAGAAGAATATCTGATCAGCGCCTTAAAAAAATCTTTTCAAATAATCTCAAAAACAGGTATTAAACATACAAAAACCGTTTCGTCATTTCACATTACATTAAAGTAAATGGGAGTTTTTTTTACCTTTACCTCGAAAACAGTCGGTCTTGCCAAAGTCGTAGAAAAACGAGAAAAAGTTCTTTAAAATGGTGCAATGATTATCTTTAAAATGAGATCAGCGCCTAAAAAATAAATTGAAAAATAAAGATTTTATAAGACTTTTTTTAATCAGTTCCCATTATCACAATGCAAAATATTTTATTGGTTTTTCGACCAGGTAAAAATCGATTGTTGGATATGGACCGAAGGGCCGCGGGTTCGAGCCTCACCGGCGTCACTGCGTTGTGGTCCTTGAGCAAGACACATTTATCCTAGCTTAGTACTGGTTCAGCCCAGGAAGATTCGTCCCTGTTTAACTGAAAATTGTTGATGGGACGTAAAGAATCAAACCAAACAAACCAACACCACCCAGCAGCTTGATACCTGCCAACAGGCCCTCTAGTTCCCCCAAACAGCGTAGGACCTTCCTAGTCTGAAGTTTCAATGCTTGCTAAATATTTATTTTCTGGGTTTATCATTTCTCGCAAAACATCGTGCGACAGTCGCACGACGTTCGTGAGAACGTCGTGAGGCGGTCGATGGTAATAAATGCTCGCAATTTCATCAGGCGAACATCGTGCGAGTGTCTCGCGAATGTCGCACGAATGTCGCGCGAATGCCGTGAAACATTCGCCAATGATTCGTGCGACAATCGTACGACATTCGTGCGACTGTCGCAAATATGTCTTAATCACCCATTAGATGTGACCGCAATGTGATTATGGTTGCAATGTCGTATTTCTGTCGCCAAAACGTGTCTCAAATTAGTCTCGAAATAGTCACAAATTGCTCGCATCCCAGTGAGATACTAGCTTTATTGTGTACGTCGTTTGATTTCGACTGAGCTACATTTATCTGTCTTTAGTGCTGAGACGATTAGTTCTGAAAAGATGTCAATAGATATTTCGAACACACTTTAATTATTTATTTTGTGAAGAAAATGTCGGAACACCGATATGACATAAGAATATCGGAAGCTGTGTTGATCCGAATCCGTTTAGGGTCGAAAGACAGGACCCAGTCAACTTTCCCCGTTTGCAGGCGCGGGAAAGGTGCGCATTGGAAATAGCTGCATATGTCTTTAAAGAGGCAAAGCCAATAGACATGATACTTGTTTAGAGTATATTTCAAAATAGTTTTCCTTAATTTCAGTGACAGATATTGTTGGTACACATAGAGGCAATTCCAATGCGCACCTACACCATATGTCCAGTCAATAAATGAGTGTTTTTCACCATAAAGCAGGGTTTTCACAAACTTCTCAACTACTTAATATGTTTCAATGTAATGAGCATATAGGAATGAACAGGTTTTTGTGTAGTTTGGCATGCACCTGGATGACAATAATAGATAGCCAATTTTATATTATTGACAGCTATTCTTAAGATGTTTCATGGGAATGAAATGCTTACTTGGTGGTTGCCTTGTTGTAAAAGAAATACAGTCTACAAGGCTGTAAAACACTAAGAAGTCACAGTGTTATGTCCTTGGGCAAGACAATTTATCTGTTTCTTAGTAGCGGTTCAACCCAGGATGACCCGCCCCGACATGACCAAAAAATGTTGACTGGGACGTAAGGCTTGGACTATTGCTATAAGGGCTATTTTACGCAGCGCGCTATAGTATTCATTATAAGGATATTGCATGTATTTTATGTGAGCGAAATTCATGCGATTGTTGTTGAAAGCATGGGTAAACCATGTTCGTGCATACCAAGAAAATATCCCTTACCCTATTCCCAATGAAACGATACCAAATCAGCTTCGATACTGCGCTAACGTTGATCAATTCGACGTTTGGGGTTTGAGTTCCTGGACGCATACAGTGGACTGCATTTGATAATGTACTGTAAAAATGAGACTTAGTACGAAATTCTGTGGCAGCTGAACTGTCACTGCTCTGTAAGGCATGCTTTGGCCAAAAGTATTTATTCGGAGAAAACTACACCAATAACAGGTAGAAATGTTTAGTTTACTAGTACGAGTAGTAAGTACATTAAGTTACTTATTAAAGTGCCATCAATATTAATTTACAATATATTTATGCATGTACAATAAAACATACATATGAACTGCCACTTTGTTGCATTTTGACCAGTGTAGACTCAGACGAGTCTGTGCAGTCTCCCTTTAGGCTTAGAAACTCCAAAAGCTGTTCCGTCAGTAGCTAAAAACTCATAGAATATTCAAGCGACTAGCAAATGCTTTGATCAGAGTGCGCGTATTCGCAG
Source organism: Loripinus fragilis (assembly GCA_964019695.1). Lineage (NCBI taxonomy): Eukaryota > Metazoa > Mollusca > Bivalvia > Lucinida > Lucinidae > Loripinus > Loripinus fragilis. The sequence continues at coordinate 83,864,747 of OZ026526.1, read as the reverse complement.
GCTGATCTGAGGCTTTACTGGTTGCAGGAAATCAGTCCAGCTGTCATAAGAAACTTCCGTAAACTGATTTAAAACATTGATCACTGGGAAAATGTTGACCTCAGGTTGCTGTAAGGTATGAAAGAGTAGGGGTGACAGCTCAGTTGCCACCTCTTTTACAATAGTATTTACATGTAGTCTACGTGTTTGGAGATATGTGCAGTGTTCTAAAACTGCTTCCTGAACTCCGAGTAGGTGCCCAACGCATTGTCTGCACGTGATCATGGTCCACACTGGTGTCCACTCTGAGATTGAAAATAAATGCTTACAGCTGTAAAGCTGCTGGTAACAGTATATAAAGATGGGGGTGGGAGTGATGAGCAGCATAAAATTGTTCAGCAAGGCAAGGACTAAAATTGACCGAGTCTGATGACATTGTCCGTAACATTTCTTGTAATTGTATCTTCTCCGAACCCGTACGTTGGACCTAACAACTTTAAACTTTGCAGATGCATAGATCACATGACGTATAGGGTACTGGGCGACGTTTTGTGTGACGTTGACCTCAAGGTCAAGGTCAAAGGTCAAATTATGTACTTTCTTGTAAATGCATCTCAATCTAAAGCCTTCAAACTTTGCAGGTGCACATGTCACATGATGTAGAGGGTACTGGGCAACAATTTTGATATGTTTTCTTGTAAATGCATCTCCTCCTAAACTTTGATGCAACAACTTCAAACTGCATGTGCATAGGTCACATGATGTAGAGAGTGCTGGTCTACCCCAAACTACAAACATTAGGTCACATGATGTGGAAGGTACTGGGCAGCAGTATGTGTGAACTTGATCCCAATGTCAAGCTAAAAAAATGTTTTCTTGTAAATGCATCTCCTCCTAAACTATTGGAGGTAGTAGCTTCAAACTTTGCATGTAGCCTACATTGGTAACATGATAAAAAGTGTACTGGGTTCTATTTTATGTGACATTGACCACAATAATGACGTTTCTTGTAAATGCATATTCTCCTAAACCGTTGGACATAGTAACTTCAAACCTGACACAGATGCATATGTCACGTGATGTGCAAAGTACTGGCAACATCTTATGTGACCTTGACCCTAAAGTCAAGGTCATATAATACATTTTCTTTTTAAATGCATTTCCTCCTAAACTGGTGGACGTGGCAACTACAAACTTCAGAGGTGCATAGGTCACATGATGTGGAAAAGTACGGGCAGCATTTTATGTGACCTTGATCCCAAGGTCAAGGTCATTTAATGCATTGTCTTGTAAATGCATTTCCTAACCAGTTGGGCGTAGCAACTTTAAACTTTGCAGGTGCATATGTATGTGACATGATGAAGAGGGTATTGGGCAACATTTCGTGTTACCTTGACACCAAGGTAAAGGTAAAAAAGCGGGTATTTGCGATGGTGTACCGTCGACTGCTGCTCTATTTATCATTTTGTTTGCTTATTTATTTATTTTGGTCGGGGTGTTCTACATAAGATATGAGCACTTAGTCCACAACATAATCTGTAAAACCGATCAACTTCTACTCCAAAAGTTCGATGTCATTTTAAACCGATCAATGAAGGGCGTTTGCGCAATGCGTGGCTCTAACGAAAACACCACCAAATTGACCATTCTAATACCGAACCCAATGTGGATCCCGATTAGCAATCACTTAGCAAAATCATTCGCAGGGCGTCCCAACTAGCATGCACTCGTGTCATTCAAAATGTTGCCTGTGTTTCGTGTTCTCGGGTAGTATAAATAGGTTCTAAATAAGGGACCCAAATTATAGATACAAATGTACCCCGAAGACAATTAAGTAGATAAAAATGATGTAGTGTTTGTTTGATTTGATTCTTTACGTCCCATCAACAACCTTCAGCAATGTAGGGACGTGTCTTCCTGCGTTGAACCAGTACTAAGCTAGGATTAATATGTCTTGCTCAAGGACACAACGCAGTGACGCCGGTGAGGCTCGAACCCGCGACCCCTCGGTCAAGCAATGGCCGCCGAGCTACTGCGCTCCTTAAAACATGATGTAGGATTAATCTGTGTTTTGACGGCCAGGTCCATTTTCCCCATGGTGTATTCAAACGAGTTCACTATAAAAGCTGCGAGTGAGCACTGTTTTCTTCCTGTATAACTAAAAACAGACACTGTAAGTACATGCATTTTTACCTCTTTGTCCTTTGTTCTGAACCTGAATAAATAATACAGTGTAGATTCTGAACAGCTTGCTTCTACAGAAGCGTATTGATCAGAAACAGCACTGCACCATTCTATAGTTATTAACCACTGGCACTTGAGTCCCAAACCTCAATTAATATGTTGGAAGCACCATCGGCATATCAACGAAGCTCAAGATTTATACTTATAGAAACGAATTGATTTTTTCGATGTTTTCATGCATCTTGAGCTTCGTTGATATGCCGATGGTGCTTCCAACTTATTAACTGAGGTTTGGGACTCAAGTGCCAGTGTTATTAACGCATTCACATGAACCTGCCTAGAAAGTCCATGAAGGCAAATGGCAGTAAATGTTCATCATTTTTATCTGCTATGTGTTTGCCATTTGCAAAGCTTAGTAAACACTGCAGTGTGGGGACATTTGTCATAGTCCCAGGGTATATTATCAAGATTCACGAAATGAAGAAAAGCTCCAATTAAATAAAATTATATTGATAAACAAAAAAAAAGAAACAAAAAACCTTTGTATTTTATTTGTTTTAATATTTACTGTCTGTTGGGTTTATTAGGCTAATCCCTTACTTTACTTTCTCTTTCTTTCTTTCTCTATATACTGCCTGGCGCTCGCTTTCGAGCATTATCGGCAGGTGTACATTGTACACTACCTTTCAAGACAAAATGCCTTTTAATTTTGTCGTCTGCTGGCAGCCTTTGCAAACAGTTTGGGTCCATTCGGTTTGACAAAATATAGTGCCTCCGGGGCCTGGTCTGAATCCTCAATCTGATCAGCGCTTTGGTTATTCGCTTATTATGCTTATTAGACCTGGCTTCGTGCAAAATATCAAATAAATTAAAATCTACCAAATTTACTACACGATTGGCCTCAACACGCTGTATACTGTTTACTGCAGTTGCATATATAGTATATTCCTCTTGACGGAGTTACCCTTTGCATTATCATTCCCATTTATCCGGATCAGCTGGCTTCTTACAAAGCAGGATCACAGATAATGACTGGATAATAATTAAATTGGGCAGAAGAAATAGGGGCGAATCCAGACTTTCAAGAAATGGGTTCAAATTTACAAAGGGAGGTTCGATTTGTTAATTTTACCTGATTATTTGTTAATTTTTTCCAGATTTCCATAAAATCATGAAATAAGTTTGTCTCAAAGGGGGTTCATGTGACCACTAAAATTAACACTGTAGAAAGGATATCATACAGGTTCATTAATAATGCTTTATATAATAAAATAGAAGGCTAAGATAGTGATTTTATTTCTAGGATTGTAGTACCTTGGACCCAGTATAAACGGACTGGTCACTGAAGGAAATACAAAGTTATGTTGTCGAGGCTTTATTTTAGGGCTATTTCAAAATACTACAGCCAATAAAATTGATTCTGTACGTACACCAGTTTATAAGAGGTTACTCCCGGTATGCGAAGCTGAAATATTACGAGTTACTGTAAAAAGAATAAAAGTTTTCTCATCTTTTTTTGTTGATTTCTGAAGATTTTCGGCTAAAAGTGCCGAAAATAGCTAAAAAGGTTAGATCTACCTAGGTTTCTTGCTGATGCTCATAAAGACTGATAAACTTTCAATAAATATAGCAAAACAGTCTTAAACATAGTATATTGAACCTTTGCTTTTTGAAGAAAATTCAAAGATATGCAGAGAAATGACGGAGATATGATTATTTAATCTTAAACATACGCCAGTTTCAGTGATTTTTTTACAATTTTACACATGTGAGTCCTAGGACTCGCTGGACTAAAAATCTATGAGTCCCAAACTGAAAGTGCGAGTCCCAAGTATTGACAACTTTTTATGGATAAAAAAAGGAGAAAAAATAACAACAACCAACAACAAAGTAGCAGTAACTGTTAAACACACTTTTTTTTTATGATGTTACATGTATGACCAACCAGTGCAGAGCTTTGAACAAAATTTTTACAGCTACATCATGTTTAGAATCCTGTCTCTTGCGTATTGACTCGAGGTCTTTCTGCAACACAGGTGCCTCGACCAACATTTTGTGTTCCGGCAACGAAGCATGTCGAGATAAAGTGGACTGTTGAAAATTGGTGCACTGTACACTTTTTACCATACCGTTTACTTTTTTAGCATCAGTGCACAATGTGCAATACATACTCTTTGATTCCTCATCAAATGCCACCCAGCTGAACAGTTTTTCCCAATCTTTATTGTATTTTCTAGATTTTTTAGCCTTAGGACGAGTTTCGCTGTTTGATTCCTCGTAACTGAACGCTGAATGTGTAGATTTACTTGGACTTAAATCATTTTCAGACGTTGACGGTGTACTACTATGACTTGGACTTTGAAAAAAACCTAACAAAGTTTGCTGTGCCTCGTCATTTCCCTGTTTTCTTTTCGGACCCATTTTTTTTTTTTTTTGTAGACGAATTTCAGACGATATTCTCTCAGAGCAGTGTAAATATTTACCTTTACACCTTTTACTAGCGACGTAATTCCATTGGTTTAAAGCATATCGCTTATCCAATAATCACGCGATGTACAAAAATAGACGGAGCGGTGCGAGGGTAAATTTTACCTCGTACAGAAAATGCAACAACAACAAAATACGACAGTCGGACGGGACTCGATACTTGTGAAAAGCATGCGTCCCGGGAATGCACATATTTTGAAACTTTGCGTCCACGGCAATTGTTTTGCGTCCAGGACGCAGGACGCAGAGGTAAAAAAATCACTGCAGTTTTGAAAGCTCGACCAACGTTATGCCACGACAACGTATACTGAGGGACTTTAAAAACGCACCATTTTACATTCTCTGTCTCTTTCACATGATTAATTTGAGGATGTATTCTTTATCATTTTTTATCCTCTTGCAAAATGGACCATGATTTGCCATGATTTCGATTTACTCATGCTGTTCATTCTGACGTAATATCGACGTAAGTGTTTTTCAACAATTGTCGTCTGACAAATGTGAATTTGATTCAATTTGAAAACAAACACTTTTAGGTGGTAGCCAGATGTCTTAACAAATGGAAAAACACAAAAGGTTTTAGAAATAATCGATTTATTACACTCCCACTCGCAGCGTTTCTTTGCTAACGTCAGTCTTAAATTTTCAAACAACAATAACTGACGGGTAACGTCCGCCAATGTCGCGATTCTTTTGTCTTTAATGCAACTGATTGAGGAGTATCTGTTGGCAACAAAAAGGTTTTGATTATTCGTGATCCTTAGGATATAAATGGTCAATTACGTCAAAAATCAAAGACGTCATGTAGACGTAATGAACATTGCCAGAGGCCTAAAACTTCATGATTTGCTTTTGTCTTTCCGTTGTCTTTCAAGAACAAACATCCGTCCAAAAACTTTTTTTCGTTCATAATGGAAGGTATGGTGACTCTGTGACTTTTTGAATTTGAGTTGTCTAAGAATTATCGCGACGTCACGGCAATCATAAGCCACAGTGTTTCAATTTTCTTATTGAATGCAAGCTAAATGACGGAACTTGTCATTTTTATTTTTCACATAATGAAAATATCAAATTTTCGACATAAATTAGCATTTAAGCAGGTGGTGCGTTTTTAAAGTCCCTCAGTATATTTCCAATATATACATTGACCTGTATGTAAGTTACCAGTACGCTAACTGATTGCAGAGTCAGTGTTGTGTCCTTGGGCAATACTCCTTATCCACTGCAAAGTTAGTCCTGGTTCAATCCAGGATGACCTGCACATATGACTGAAATTATGAATTCAAATGCTATTGTTCCAAATGTATAGTTCAGTTCAAAATTCCATTAAAATGCACAAAGCTTCCCTCTTATCAACTGAGACAGAAACCTGTTCATACAAAAGACCTTGACCTGATCACAAAATTGTCTTGACACATGGGATTGGTAAAAATTCTGTTATAATAAACAGAGTTCTCACTAGGATTTTGAAAATAGGAGTAAAAATGCTGTTTGCCAGAAAAATTTGGAGTTTTACCATACTTTTCTATTAGCACTTTTGAAAAAGATGGAGTCAGAATCAAAAAGTTGAAGTAAAATTATCCAAATTTGGAGTTAGTGAGAACTCTGATAAATAATTTCAATAGAAAATGTATACACAGGCCTTTTAAGTTAAGAGTGCATGCCCCCAAAATAATTTTCTTATTTCTCAACCAAAACATGTTGTTGGTACTCAAAAGAAACTTCTCAATGAGATGGGTTTTTTGAGCACCCAAAACATATGTTTAAACTGATGGGTAAGAACATATTTACAATTTTAGGCTCAAATATTTTGCTTATCTAAACCTATGTACTATACATGTATCTGTTCCCAGAAATTACTGTTGTGTCCTTTCATCTTTTAGATCTGAAAATAATCTGAAAATTTGTCTGATTATACCTGAACCACAGACTATCTTTCTGCATTATCAAATCCCATGACTTTTGGTACAAACAAGCATCTCAAATACAAAACAACTAATCTGCCTGCTTCATGTGGAGATGCTCATGATTTTTTAAGCCATGCACACATTTAAAATCATGAAAGATCCCCTGATGAGTGTATGCAAACTAAAATGTACATTGATTTTTGGCACCCATAAATTGGTTGTTTTTATGGCACCAATGACTTGACAGTTGTACAGTCATTGCAGATGTTGTATGTTTGCTTCATTTTGTGTAAGTAAGCTTACCTTATTGAAAAAAAAAATGTTTTGGACAGTTGGCAATTCGTTTGCAGTGTTTTGCTGTTCAGGTATAGAATTGTTTGTCATAATGTTTACAGTTTTGCAAAAGAATTACTAAATTGCAAATTTCTAAAGCTTTTTAGAATTATCCCTGCATCAGTTTTGAAGCAATTTTAGGCGAGCGAGAAGTCTCATTTCTTCATTCGCGGTCTTTTGAAATGGCTCAGCTACGTCTATGCATGCTGAATTACAAATAAATCAAGTTAAACTGAAAATAATTTTTTCAAGTTTAATTGAGTTGTGTATGCTGTGGAACACCGTATACAAGAGCAAAAGATGATTAGATGGATCAGCTGTCATAAAAGTTCTGTTCAAATTGAACGCCCGAAAAATTGGATCCCTGTCACACTTAACCCTTTACTCCATGATAGCGCCTTTTACGCCATTCAAAAATTGTGTGTTTGAAAAATATTATGGAAAATGGAGCATTTGCTCTCCATTTTCCAGCATACTTTCCAAAGTATTCAGAGCTTAAAAAATTTGCTGAATTTTTTCAATTTTATATTGAAATAGAAAATTGTCATGCTCTAAAAATAGCCTATGGGGTAAAGGGTAATTAAAGGCACATTAGTGTCTTTTGTGACAATGGCCATAACTTTTTTTTGCTTTAGCTATATGTTCCACTTAATAGTAAGAAAGGTGGCAAAGATTAGGAATCGATACAATCAAGTACCACACCTTTCTCTTTCTCCACTAGTGGGAACTTTTGTCACCCGCAGCTCTGATAATTGCTGCAAACAGTTTTGACCCTATTCAATTCTATTGAGTAGCTGAAATCAAAATTCATTATAATTCAAATGCTTTCTTGGATGAGCAGACTGGTTTATTCCATTGCCTAATTAATAATTTGTTTATGCTTTTTGATCAGGATTTTTTTTCAGAATCATTTTTTTGAAATTTAAATAATTCAGGAATACAATCACCATGCAAAACAGTTTGGAATTAGATCAGGCCAGACATTTTGCTGGGACTGATCTGGGACCAAACTGTTTCCTAAAGCTATTAGCAGAAGATGCTTGTAGGTGAAAAGCTATTAGCAGAAGATGCTTGTAGGTGAAAAGTTATTTAAAATTGAAATTAGAATTTAATATTGCTGTAATACAATTGCAGGAAATGTACAAAAGATGAAACTTGCATTTTGTTTATTTTCTGCATTTAGCACACTTACTGAATTATTGCATCAAACTTGTAACTTACAGTGGTTTAACCCTTCAAGCTCCTATCATGACTGCAGCAGATGACAAATTTTGCGACATCTTTTTCTAATTTTTTAAAAAAAATAAGGTATATTTCGTGAGAATCTTCTGCCAGCAGATGATTCTCATGAAATAATATGCCTTATTTTTGTTATTTTTGAAAAAGCAGCAAAATTTGAAGTCCTCTGCAAGTTATAGGTTCGGCTTTAGGGGTTAATTATGTTGCCTCAGATGATAACAGGCTTTGATAATACTGTATAAAAATGTTCTAAATTTCAAACACTGGTTGCCCGCTAAAAAAGGCATATGCACCAGCGTCACTGCGTTGTGGTCCTTGAGCAAGACACATTTATCCTAGCTTAGTACTGGTTGAACCCAGGAAGACTTGTCCCTGTTTAACTGAAAGATTGTTGATGGGACGTAAAGAATTAAATCAAACAAACAAAGTCTTGTATCGCTATACTATTAAAACGTGATATGTTCCGTAACACCATCGTATATTTTACCCTCCTCACAAGCATAAAATCCAACACCTGATGGCGAACTCTTATCGCAATCTGAGAGATAACAAATGAATAATTAAAATCACAAGTCTATCCAACATTTCCCGATTAAATTTTTCTTATTTCTTTATTCCATAATAAACATGTTAAAGAAGAGGAATTAAACACAAGTGTATTTTCCTTCTCAGCTTTAACATGTTTACACAATTTGACTTCATCTAAATTCTGGCACAACGTTATTTGCTAGGGTACTACAACCTCCCATTTAAAATTTTGTTGAGCTGAAGTGTTGTTTTTATATAGGTATAATAAAAACCTCTTCACTTTAGTACCTTGATCTGACGGGTCACGCCTCATCGCTGAGCCACGAACAACTGGATCATGCTAGACTTCGTCTCATGTGATTTAATTGTTCCTGGCACAACCACTCCATGTGATCAAGTTACTAAAGTAATGAGTATATCAGACTGCTTCCGAAGTAATCTGATCAGGGCCTTCTCTGTTTGCTATTCTGACAAGTAATTTGCAAATTATGCAAATTTCAGCCTTTAAAACCAAATGCTGATGTTTTAAAATGTACATGCCCATTTTGTGTTCATTTCAGATGGCACTTAGATATCAGCCTAACCGTATCTGCAAAAACGTGACTGATGCCAGGTATGTAGAAATTTAATCACTACATGTTATTTTTGATTACATGTAACTACAATCTTAATATTACTAAAATACACCAGCCGATCTACCACCTACATAGAATGGCAGATGGGAGCGCAGTGGCACAGTGGTAGAGTGCTTGACTCGAGACCGAAGGGCCGCGGGTTCGAGCCTCACCGGCGTCACTGCGTTGTGTCCTTGAGCAAGAACATTAATCCTAGCTTAGTACTGGTTCAACCCAGGAAGACCCGTCCCTTTATAACTGAAAGATTGTTGATGGGACGTAAAGAATCAAACCAAACAAACAAACAAAGAATGGCAGATACAATGATGTTTACTTGAATGAGACCTTTTCTTGTGCTTTGTCACTTTCCCATGTAGTGTCCTGGGGCCCGTGTGGTACTTGATTGTATGGATTCCTGATCTTTGCCTTCTTACTTACATAGTTTACAGCCTGCTTAAAGCACTGTGCTCTGGAGACCATCCAATAGTCATGACTCAATGTCCTACTCTAAACAATGATAAATTTCCATGATGTATATCATAAACAAAAATTGTGTAAAATTGTGATTATTTTCTTATCCATCAGTTTAAACATGTGTTTTGAGTACCCACAACATATGTTTTGGCTGAGAAATAAAAAATATTTTTCAGTTACACACTCTTATCTGAGGGCCTGTGTATATACCCTGTTTGAGCACTTTCCCACTACCCCTGTATAATAGCCCAATTCCCTATGCCTACTACATGTAGTGTCCTCTGTTGTAACCACCTCAAACATTCTGCTGGTCCTGATCTGTGTCTAAACTGTTCCACACTCTAATGGTATTCCAGATAGAATTTCTTGAAAAAAAAAATAATTTGAAAAAAACAAAAACAAAAAAACAGCTATCAACAATCAAGCACTAGTTACATTCCCAGCAGGCAAAGGGTGACAGTGTAGACTGAGAAGAGCTGCCACAGAATGTGTAATCTTTATCAGGTAAAACCAGTCTTAGAAAGATTACCAGTGTTATTTTAAATGTTACTTGTGCCCCACCAAAATGTAAATTAGACCATCCAAACTTATGAATTTAGCTGCATGGAACTTTTGGAAAATTGCATCAGTAGCTCAAGGATGATCTTATCTCTCTAGCATATACATAAATCCCTGTATAGCTTGGTGTCTTTCTTTCTTGTGCCAACTTTGGTCATCTGCTGATAACCTTTGCAAACATTTTGGACACAAATCAGACCTGCAAAACTGTTCGACATTCTGATAGTGATCCTGATAGAATTTTTGAAAGTTATTAGGAAATCAGACAGTAGATGACGACAAAAAGAAGCAAAAAGGAAAATACAGAGCATGCCAAGAGTCTGATAATGCTGCATGAAGTCTCATCTTGACAGAATCTGCTCTGTTTGTCGATGTTTTAATTTTGGGAAGCTTGGTTTACCTGTTATGTACTACAACACATCTTAATGTTTTTCCTTGTGTTTTTCAGGAGGTTCGATGGGTGCAGCATTTGTAGAGAGGTGGTGAGGAAGAGGCAGCAGAGGCTGACTTGCCGGGAGTGTGGCCTCTTGTGTCATCGCACGTGTAGTGGTAAGTTTTAATTTTAGTCTACTATGCTTTCAATGATCAAAATAAACAGAAGTCTCAGTAAAGTTGAATAATATAAATTTCACTGTTTCAGGGAAAACAAGTTTTTACACTCTTTGATCATAGGTTTAGATAAACAAAGTTTTTGAGCGTAAAAGTGTTAATATTGTCTTACACATCAGTTTGAGGATATGTTTTGAGCGCCCAAAAGAACCATCTCCCTGAAAAAAAAAAACAAATTATTTTTTTTTGGTACACACTTTTAACTAAAGGCCTGATGATTTTCACTGTTTGGGTGTTTTATTTTTTCTCCTCTTATCAAATGTGATCAAATGTCCTGTTCTGCTCTCCAATAGTTAGTTGAATGAAAATGATTGTAATACTAATTTTCATTACATTGTGAACTGCATGCTTATAACAGGTAATGACTTCTGATGACGTCAATTAAGACACTGGCATCATGCATTATACTGTAGTGTAAAATGTCAATGCAGCTTTGCCTTCTATGAAACTTGCATCTCCATTTTTTAAGCACTATTCTTAATTTTATAATTGCTAAACAATTAATTTTGTGCAAACTCAAGTTTACACAATTTTTGACAGACCATGCGTACACAAGAAAATTATCCTAACATAGTACTGGTTCAACCCTGGAAGGCCTATCTGTGTTTAACTGAAAGATTGTTGATGGGATGTAAAGAATCAAATCAAACAAACAAACGCAAGAAAATGATATGGAACAAAAAAAGCTTTCCTCTTCATTGGTAGGCCCATATAAGAGTGCGCGCATGGAAAATTATTTTTATTATTTCTCAACATATGTTATGGGTACTCAAAAGAACGGACTCGATGAGACTGTTATTTTGAGCACTCAAAACTTATGTTGAAACTGATATATAAAAAAATAATCGCAATTTTACTCTAAAAAATATTTGCTTATCTGACTCTATGAGGTATGGTTTTCAAGCTTAATTATTGCAGCTTGGAAGCATAAAAGGAGACAGAAAAGATGTTGTTTTTTTCAGGCTGTAATCAAACATTTTTTTTCTCATGAACACCAAAAATGATATTTGTTTAAAGTACCCTTTTTGATAATCCTTCAATTTATTTCTATCTTACACTGAAAAAAACCCAAATATCCTCTATCTTTCAATGGATATTCACATTTATAAACTGTTATGCTAAACTATCAGGCAACCGTTTTTGTGTTTGTGTTTTATGTCCCACCAACAGCTAAGATCATATGGGGACGGGGCCACAGCTTAGTCTCATCTGACAGACCCATGAAGCCTGGGATCAAGCTTGTGACCCCTGGTTTATAAGGCAAGCGGTTTATCCACCACACCACAGAGGGTTCTAGCATGCAACTGTGATGGATCAACTTATGTTGATTATTAGCATAGCAAGCAGCATTTATATCTCTTCACATCCTGAGAAATGGCCAAGCTTTTTTTGGTGGTTTGCTTATTTCTTCAAAACAACTTTTTAAAAAATTCTTTCAGATAACATCAGTGTTCTGGTTAGGCCCAGCATTTTGTCTGGTCTGATCTGGGTGCAAACCGTTTGCAAAAATTATCAGATGGCAATATTTAAATTTCAAATTGGTAATCCAAATAATGATTGGTAGCCCAAAATAATGATTGGTAGTTCATAATAATGATTGGTAGTCCATAATAATGATTGGTAGTCCATGATAATGATTGGTAGTCCAAAATAATGATTGGTAGTCCAAATAATGATTGGTAGTCCAAATAATGATTGGTAGTCCATAATAATGATTGGTAGTCCATAATAATGATTGGTAGTCCAAAAGAATGATTGGTAGTCCATAATAATGATTGGTAGTCCAAAATAATGATTGGTAGTCCATAATAATGATTGGTAGTCCAAAATAATTATTGGTAGTCCAAAATAATGATTGGCAGTGATCTTATACTTTAATATTAAAGACACTAAGTCTGCAACTATGAACATTTTTCGAAAAACTTTCTTTTCTTTTTCAATCATTTGTAAAAGCAGAATTAAGTTTAAGTTTTCACAATAAATCTGTTCACTATAGCTGAAAACTGCATGGAAAAGTGAATTTATTATAAAAACAGGTGTTTTTTCTCTTGTTGGTAATTATTTGCGTCCCTCCAATAATTATAGACAGTCAAGTTTTAACATAAATGCTGTTGTTTTGATACTGATAATTTGTAAAGATTTACGAAATTAGTAAAATGTTTTCCTGAATTTTTGGTTTTTTACTGTGTTCTTAAAAAATAGAAACATTATTTCAAAAATCAAAAGATCAAAAGTTACAGACTATGCAGATTTAACAGTTTTCTCTCTATATATCTGAATTTTGTCCCTTTCTGGTAACTTGAAATTTGGACAGCCCTCACCAAGGCCAGATATGATAATAATTATCTGGGCCTGATCTTGAGCAAGAGTAATTGACACTGGATAAAGAGATCCAGGGAAGTTCATCAGATAGGTCAAAGCCCAAATAACATCTCAAGAGTGCTCACTAGGATTTTGAAAATAGGAGTAAAATTGCTGTCTTTTGGAAAAGTTTGGAGTTTTACCATATTTCTCTATTTGGACTTTTGGAAAAGTTGGAGCCGGATTAAAAAAAGTTGGAGTAAAATAATTCTAGCTCTGATGGATAAAATGTAAAAGGAAATGTATATCTTTATCATAATGTCAACATGAATATTCATGCTAGGCTCCATCCACTATGAATAGTTAATTAAACTTTCATGTTGGTACATAGAACAAAGAGATCACTTATAAGGTCTACTAGTGAAGGATCTGATTTATCATATTTCCATAAGCAAACAGAGTAGACCCTGATCAGGCAGCTCTTACAAGAGCTGCCTGATCTGGGTCTGCTCTGTCTGCAAAGGTGTTAAAAGGCATCTCTATGAGGTAAAGTGTTAATGGCCATGGTTGCATTGTATTACTATAAGAAAATTGATATTGTCTAATGCTAAGGCCAGAATTTTTTTATTAGATGATTTACGAACCCTCCTACTGTAATTTTCCGGAAAGTAGGAAAAAAATAAAATTTAATTTCTAAAAAAAAATTTTTATTTTATCTGCCGACTCTAAATATTATTTGTTTTGTTGAAAAAAATCAAATATTTTTGAGGTTCTGTCTGTATTTTTGAGAGTGACACTGTTAAAAGTGACTGTCCTGTCCAGATTTTTAGGAAAATGATGAAATATTTAAAGATTACCTTACTAGTTTTACTGTTTTTCTGGAGATATAAGGAGAAAAAAAGAAAAAAAAGCTCTGAAAAAAAAAAGAAAAAAAGCTCTGAAAAAAAAAACAAACAAACTGAAAATGAACAGTCAACTGGTCATTTTCAGAGCTTTTTTATTTATTTTTTTCGTCCCCCCGACCCTAGATCTGAAAAAAAATTCCCGTAAATCAACTAATAAAAAAATTCTGGCTTAAGAGCACCCCTGCAAGACTTAAGTTAAGAGTGCTTAACAGGAAAATAATTTTCTTATTTCTCAACTAAAACATATGTTGTGGGTACTCAAAAGAACCGTCTCAATGAGACATATTTTTATGTGTAACATATGCTAAAATTTATGGGTAAGAAAATATTAACAATTTTACACTGAAATTTTTTGTTATATCTAAATCTGTGCCCCTGTATTGTTGAATAGACTTCATTGAGAAATGTCCTTGATATATGTATTGTTTCCTTTCAGTGATGACACAAGAGGACTTCCGGCGCCTTAAGAGGGGTAAGTTGCTCATTTTGTTGATTAAAAATAACACACCCTGTTTATTTTAGCAATAAATATATACTGGGACCCATGAATAAGCATTTTGATAGTGTAGACCGAGATGAGTTCCTCTTCTCTTCAGGGACAAAGCTTTATTCAACAATAAAATTACAATTTCAACCCATGACAGCATGAAATTTTCATTGACCTCAAACTGTGCGTCAACCTGGATGGAAGAATCCAAGTATACATTCAGAGTAAAAACAAATAAAAATATATAATATGAATCTGATACAATATATATAAGTTTTATAACTGCTAGCCATAAAGACAATGACACTGTTAGGAAGAAACAAAATGAATCTTAATGTCATATGATATGTATGAATCTAACATTTGTGCTCTTGTATTATTGAATGTATTAAATTTGTTACTAAAAGCGATAAAATGCTTGTCAAGCCTCATATTTTATGACTTTTCACTAACTCATTTAATGTATTCAATTAAATATGAGCACTCATGTAAGATCCTCTATACCTATGTCTAGAATCCTTGGTATTATATGGGCGCGACTCAAAAAGTGAAATTTCAATTTCCTAGCTAGTTCTATAGCTGAGTACACTCGTTTGAGTCTGGCTTTGTCAGAAATGCCAAAGAAGGGCTTTCTCCCATAGGAGCCCTATTATAATGTCATGTTTTGAGAAGTTTGGTGGCTCAATGGTATAGTGTAAGATTAGATATCAAATGATGTTAGATCTAGACTCTTCCAAGGCACTGCATTGTGTCCTTATCCTCTGATTAGTACTGGTTTGTCCCAGGAAGACAGGCAATTAAGACATGATTGTAAAATTGTTGATTGGGACACAAAGCAGCAACAAAAACTAAGTTACTTTAAATTGGCTGATGAGTGGTGTAGGTGCAACATGTACATTTCACTGAAAGATTTTTTTTTGTCCCCCGCCTTTTCGAAGAAAAGCGGAGGGACATAGTTTTCGGCATTCCGTCCTTCCGTCCTTCCGTCCCCCTAATATAGTAGGTACCTTGTGTGCGCAACTCCTCCTACAGTTTTATGCCGATTCTTTCGAAACTTTACAGATGTTTTAGTCATGGTCTGAAGATATGCATGTGGTTTGGATATTATCCTGAGATTATTTTTTGTCACTTTTTTCGCAATTTGAACTTAGTCATTTTTAGGCGTTTTTACTATCAAAGTGAAAAGATAGTGGGTACCTTGTGTGCGCAACTCCTCCTACAGTTTTATATCGATTCTTTTGAAACTTCACAGGTGTTTTGTACATGGTCTGAAGATATGCATGTGGTTTGGATATATTCCTCAGATTATTTTTTAACACTTTTTCCGCCAGTTGAACTTAGCCATTTTTCTGACATTTTTACTATCAAAGTGAATGGATAGTGGGTACCTTGTGTGCGCATCTCCTCCTACAGTTTTATATTGATTCTTTTGAAACTTCACAGGTGTTTTGGACATGGTCTGAAGATATGCATGTGGTTTGGATATAATCCTCAAATTATTTTTTATCACTTTTTCTGCTATTTTAACTTAGGCATTTTTCTGGCGTTTTTACTGTCAAAGTTAATGGATACTGGGTACCTTGTGTGCGCAACTCCTCCTACAGTTTTATGCCGATTCTTTTGAAACTTTACAGATGTTTTTGTCATGATCTGAAGATCACTTTTTCTGCTATTTTAACTTAGGCATTTTTCTGGCGTTTTTACTGTCAAAGTTAATGGATACTGGGTACCTTGTGTGCGCAACTCCTCCTACAGTTTTATGCCGATTCTTTTGAAACTTTACAGATGTTTTTGTCATGATCTGAAGATATGCATGTGGTTTGGATATTATCCTGAGATTATTTTTTGTCACTTTTTTTGCAATTTGAACTTAGTCATTTTTAAGTGTTTTTACTATCAAAGTGAAAAGATAGTGGGTACCTTGTGTGCGCAACTTCACAGTTGTTTTGGACATGGTCTGAAGATATGCATGTGGTTTGGATATAATCCTCAGATTACTTTTTATCACTTTTTCCGCTAGTCGAACTTAGCCATTTTTCTGGCATTTTTACTGTCAAAGTGAATGGATAGTGGGTACCTTGTGTAATTTGAACTTAGTCATTTTTAAGTGTTTTGTCATTTTTTCTCATTTAAATAATAAACAATAATGGCGGGGGACATAAATTCTCTGAATTTGCTTGTTGAACTAGGAGTGAGAATAATCAAAATTCATTTGGGAGGGAGGTATATTGTCTGTTTTAAGGTAGCAAATATCAGTTTATGGATCAACACAGGCATGAACATAAACTGAATTTTCAACTGCAAAACTGAAAATATACCACCCCAATGAAAATTCTTAGAATACGTTTCCTTATATAGAACAGACACAGAAGAAGATTATGATCAGGAACTCCCACTTAACTACTGGTGATATAAATGTCAAGGCCACATACATACAGATTATAAGCATTTACTGAAACCATGCAACAATACTGGCATATAATGATCAGGAACTCCCTCCCACTTATTTGGTGAAATAGATGTCAAGGTCATATACATACAATTTATGTGGAACATTCACTTATCTGGTGAAATAAGTTGTCAAGGTCACATAAATACAGATTATATGCTTTTACTGAAAGCATGCAACGATACTGGCAGATAATGTCCACATTTAAATTGTGTAAAACTGGATTAGGATTTGAGATTATATTATCTAGGGTAGGGGATAATTAAATTCTAAATTTTCATAAGAGGCGGTATATAGTTGGAAAATTATAGGGAAGAAATTGTTTTATGGCTCAACTTGTGTGTCAAGGTAAACAGAATTTTCTGACCAAATATCCAATTATTTACCTCCCTAAATGAAAATTTGAATATGTATATCCCCATTCTAAGGAAGGATGAGGGCAAAGATCAGGAATCAATACAATCAAGTACCACACCTGGCCCAGTACACAGTATGGGAAAATGACACATACAAGAAAGCCAAGCTGAAAGTCTCATGTCATGTGACATAATTTATGACATCAAACTATTTCCGATGATATATTAAAGGATAACTGTATTCAAAATTCTAATTTGGGGAAGTATATTGTCAGATATGGGGTCTGAAATTTAGTTTTATGGCAATTAGTGAGCAGAGCCGTAAGACATGATTTCAGACAGTATTTTTGACAATATACCTCCCCCCACCAAATGAAAATTTTGAATATGGTTATCTCCTTGGAGTGTTGCAAGCCGCATAAAGTCACATGTTATCCAATGAAATGTGACATAATGACGTCAAACTATTTCTGACAGTATATCGAAGGATATTCTGTGGCAAATTTTTGATGTTATCTTATCAGACGTCACATTACAAAATCAAGTGCATTAGAATACAGGATATACTATCACAAATTTCTGACACTATCCAATGAGATGTTGTACATGTATTACAAAAGCAAGTGCATTCGAATTCATCATATCTGGGGTTTTCTAATGCACTTGCAATTGTAATGCGATGTTTGATTAGATAACGTCATAAATTTGTGAGTCAAACTTGCTGTCATTGAGTACTAATGCTTGTCATTGGCCTCTCAATGGCTTGCAAGTGTTTTTTGCACCTAGAATCAATTTTATGCAACTGGCGGCGGTCAGACAGAAGCCCAGCAAGTGTACTATATTTACACTGCCCTTTTTAAAGGAAAAATGTTATTAGCTCATTAAAATGGAGATAACCTCATTCATAATTTTCATTAGGGGAGATTTATGGTCGGATATACATTCAGAAATCGAGTTTAATGGCTCCGCTGAAGCATCACCTAAATAAAAACTAAATTTTGGACGGACAATATATCCAAAGATATACATCCTGAAATGAAAATTTTAGCACAGTTATCCCCTAAATTAATGCCTGAGTTTATCTGACAGTAATATCAATGTTATGCTTTAGTCTAAATATTTACATTTCCACTGTAAATCTTTAAATTAACCTTTACATTTGAGATGTCCTTCATACCTTCATGAACAGATTGATTAAAGCCACACCTACATACGAGACATTAGGGATGGACCAATATCAGTTCAATCTAATTAAATATTTTAACATTATATACTGATGCTTGAGTAACACATGTGGCCATGATGTTAAGCGCAGAAATTTGCATTTTTGCTATTTTGTAAACTCTGTTATGTCCAATTTAATTCAAAATATCCAGAAATCAACAACTATGAAATTATCAATTATGTATTTCAAAGAGTTGCTTGTCAGAATTTCTACACAATGATGTATTTAGGTTCCTAAAGATTATTTGCATCCTTGCAAACAGTGCAGACCCTGATGAAATGCTGCCTTAATCTGGGTCTTCACTTAATGCCACAATATCTGATCACCAGTATCCATAATGACAGGGCTAATATTATATAATTAAAATTGGGTTATTTCCCTTATTGATTTAGGTAGATATCCTTAAGATATTGTCTTTCACTTTGTGTAAGAAATAAAGGCACAGTCATGGCTGAACATGCACACAGTCTGATCAGTTCATTTGCTACTCACTTTCTCCACTTGCTACAAGCAGAATTTCCAATATTTTAGATTGTCTCCCCCCGCCTTACTTGTTACCTGCGTCGCTTTAGCGAAAGCAGGTCTAGTAGTGGGTCCACTCTATCCGTCCGTCCGTCTGTCCGAAACACTTTAGGGTGCCAAGTTTGTGTAATCTGTAACTCCAATAGTTTTCATTCTTTTTTATTCAAACTTTGCCTAACGATTGTTCACATATTGAAGATATGCACCTCCTATTTTGTGCATGTTTCATAAATTTTTTTCTCATTTTTGAGGGGTGTTGAACTTAGACATTTTTTCCATCTGAAATGCTTAGGGGATGCCTAGTTTGTGTAATCTGTAACTCCAACAGTATTCATTCCTTTATATTCAAACTTCACACAATGATTGTTCACACATTGAAGATGTGCACCTTCTATTTGTGCTCTTTTCATTAATTTTTTTCTCATTTTTGACAGGTGTTGAACTTAGACATTTTTTCCATCCGCAATGCTTAGGGGGTGCCTAGCTTGTGTAATCTGTAACTCCAACAGTATTCATTCCTTTATATTCAAACTTCACACAATGATTGTTCACACATTGAAGAAGTGCACCTCCTATACTGTGCACGTTTCATAATTTTTTTCTCATTTTTGACGGGTGATGAACTTAGACATTTTTTCCATCTGAAATGCTTAGGGAGTGCCTAGTTTGTGTAATCTGTAACTCCAACAGTATTCATTCCTTTATATTCAAACTTTGCATCATGATTGTTCACACATTGAAGATGTGCACCTTCTATTTTGTGAGATTGTTTCATTGTTTTTTCTCATTTTTGATGGGTGTTGAACCTAGACATTTTTCCCATCTGTCCGTCCGTCCGCAACATTTTAGGGGTGCCAAGTTTGTGAAATCTGTAACTCCAAAAGTTTTCATTCCTTTTTATTCAAACTTTGCCTTATGATTGTTCACATATTGAAGATGTGCACCTCCTATATTGTGCATGTTTCATAAATTTTTTCTCAGTTTTGACGGGTGTTGGACTTAGACATTTTTTTCATCTGAATGCTTACTGTTGATTACATTGCGAAATTTGGGTGTAATCTGATTTCATTCCTGTTTATTTGAACTTTGCATATCGACTGTTTACACATTGACGATTTGCTCCCGCGACGCAGGTCCAGAGCAGAGTTTGGTCTTGTTAGAAACTGCAAAGACAGGGTTTCTTGTGACAAGGGCAGTATAAGGTTTATAAGGTTACATATGTTCCATCTCCTTCTTTCACCTGTTCACCTATGTTTCTTTGTTTCAGAGGGGGCCTTAGATGGGTATAGGTGTGCAGCTTGCACCCCGGGTAAGTAGCTAATTAATAAGAAAAGAGGCATTTTGAAATTCTTTACCTATACTAGTGTTGCAAACAGTTTGACCCAGTTCAGGCTTGACACAAATCAGGCTTGATCTACCTTCAAACTTTTGACCAACCTTCCAGATAAGAGTACATACTTAAAAATGATTTTTATTTCTCAACCAAAACGTGTTGTGGATACTCAAAAGAACTGTCTCAATATGAGATGTTTTGTTGAGCATCCAGAACATCCGTTTTAATTGATGGATAAAAAATAATCACAATATTACCCTTAAAAATTTGCTTTAAAACTAGACCTATGGTTTGACACTCTTCAAGGGCATAGCCAGAACACTGAAAGTTATACGCACATCAAAGACAGACAACCTGATCAAGCAGTGATTCTCTTCAATTATGTCCCTTTTCATAATGGAAACTTCTCCTAAAGGAAAGAATTTGCTCCCAAAGGGCAAATTCTTTCCTTTAAGAGCAGTTCCTTATGGTATGGAAAATCACTTACCACATTAGGTGGCCTCCCTTGAATGTTACTATTTTTATTGCTCGCATGCTTTTACATGCATATGTAATTGCTTAATGGGAGCTTTGCAATGCTCTTTGATACATTACTCGAAAGAATTTCAGGAAGTTTATTTTGAAAAAACAAACAAATAAAAAATCCCAAAACAATTCAATTCTATAGATGCAATGAGGTGGTACTATGTGAGCGCAAGATCTCATACAGTACAAGTTCAATCTTTTTTTGAAACTTTGCTGTGTGTTTTGTTCATGGTCTTAAAATGTGCATGTGGTTAATAATAAGAAAAATTTGGAGGACTATAAGAGTGTCAAACTGTTAAGATTCAGATTGGCACAGACAGTCAGCTGGTCTGACATTCTGTCAGTCCTGATCTTGGTCCAAGCTGTTTGCAACAGCAGTAGAGAAGTCGCCACAAGTAAAAACAGAATTAATTCTGTTATTTAAAACACTCAAATTTAAAACCACGGAGCCTAAATATATCCAAATTTGAAGACTGAATAATTGTGATAATCAGCTGACTGCTGAAGCTGGCTAACCCATATACGCCCAGCCTCCTTTTTATGGGACACAGGAAAACAGTAGAGACCCAGACCAGACACTGCAGAATGCAACATCTGATCAGGGTCTCTATGGTTTGCTTTCAGAATGTTCTAACAAAATTTGAATAAAGATGAAAACTACCACCAAACAACCCTTAAAATGGAAATGGATTGGTCCAATTGATATCAGTATGAAATTCCATTTTGCATAAATGGATTTACCCACATAAGCCTAGCGTCCTTTTTGTTGGACATTGGCAAAACCAGATCAGATTCCACATAAGGTGGCGTCTGATCAAGATCTCCACGGTTTGCATACAGAATGTTCTCTTAAAATTTGAATGATAATGAAAACTACCACCCAACACCCCTTTAAACGGAAAGGACTGGCCCAATTAATAACTGTAGGAAATTCCATTTTGCTTTTATAGGCTCATCAAGCTGCCCCGGCATCTATTCAGCTATCACAACAAACCTTTATCATAGAGCCAGTTAAGCAAAAAAAAATTGTTAAATTGCGATTATTTTCTTATCCAACTTTCACATGTGTTTGGTTGCTCAAAAGAACTGTCTGGATGAGACAGTTCTTTTGAGTACCTGCAACATATGTTTTGGTTGAGGAAAAAGAAAAATAATTTTTAGTTAAGTTACACACTCTTATCTGGGGGCCTGCTTAATTAAACCTTTACTCTGAACTTTAAATGGTGCTTCCCTGGCGGGTCGAAGATGGCCAGCTTATAGTGATACTTGAATCCTCACACCTTCTTCAGCTAAAAAAACATTGTCAGAGATCAGAGTTGGATCCCGTGACAAATCTTCCTAGATCCCTGCTTCTTCTGCTATAAACTTTTGCATACAGTTTGGCACCAGAACAGGTCCAAGAGAACGTCCATCCTGATCTGGACCCAAACTGTTTGACCCTCTGATGGTATATATTCTTCAAAGAATTATTTGGAAAAAAAACAGATTTTGAAGAAATTTAAGCAGGTCACAAAAAGCATGAAAATTACACAGGAGGCAAAGATCATTTGAGGCAAATAAAATTTGATACTGCATGTGAAGTGTCTGCTGACAAATGAAACGGACACTCAACAATGTTGTTTATTTCATTTAATTGGCTTTAGAGAAAAAATATTCAACGACAACAGAAAAACTGTTGAAGACTCTCATCAGACTAGTATACATTAACTTGGATCTGATCAGTCTTTGCTGCTAGATGAATAAAGCTTAGATTCATATAGCTATCCACTAAGCGCATGCCTAAGATTCTGATCAGCAGGACTTTAGTTAAGCGTGCATAACAGAAAAATAATTTTCTTTTTCAACCAAAACGTATGTTGTGGGTACTCAAAAGAACCGTCTCAATCAGACGGTTCTTTTGAGCACCCAAAACATATGCTAAAAATCTTAGGTAAGAAAATAATTACAATTTTACGCTGATCCTGAGTCTACACTTGTCAAAATGCCACATTGTTGGAAATCACATTGTGGCTCAAATATGCTTGATGACAGGTTAACCCAGTACCCCATGATAGCGCCTTTTGACGCCTTTGAATAACTATGTATTTGAAAATATCATGGAAATTGAGCATTTGCTCCATTGGAGCAAATGCTCCAGTTTCCATAATATTTTCAAAAGTATTCAAAACTTTACTTAATTTTTTCTTGATTTTTTTCAATGTTGTCTAAATATAGAAAATGATGTTATGATCTAAAAATAGCCTATGGAGTAAAGGATAAATGTATTCAGCAAGACAATGTTTAAATATTGTTCTCTGTATTTTCAGATGAGGAAGCTCAGCCAATTAGAGTAAGGGAGCCTGATGTTGTTGAACCGGTAGTCCCTCAAGCAGCGCCAGAGGAAGCGACCATCCCAGAGCCTGTGCGTGTGGAACCGGTCGTACCAGTACCCCCTGCTTCCTCATCCGTCATAGGGAGGGTTGCCGGTGGCATGCTTTCCGCCACCAGCTTTATGGTAACTTTACCAATTCGTATAGGGATAGGGGCCGTAACTCTACCATTTAGAATGGGAAGGTCTGTATTGGGAGTTTTTATAGGTTGAAACTGAATAAGAGAAAACCTGTCTTCTAGGTTTGCAGCCAGATAAGACTCACACCTGCCTGTTCTGCTAAGAGACTGGCAAGAATCTTGTATTTTTGGTAATCAGGTATAGCTATTACGCTTTCCAAAAAGTGAAACACAAAGGTGCTGATCAGACTGCACAGATCTGTAGCCTGAGTTGCACCAATGTTACTCACATACCACAAAGGTTTTCTCCTGAGGGGATTCATTTAAGGTAGAGTTACACATTTCATTATCTGCTTCTTTCCATGGTAACATGTTAGTTATCTATTCCCTGCTTCAATCAAAGGTAGCTTCGATGTTAGTTATCTATTCATTTATTACTGTCAGCCGATCTTGCCTCCAACTTACCTAATCCGTCAAAGTTGCACCCACCAGTACCTGCTGATAAGGAACTCTGTAATGGAGTTCTGAAATGTATAAAATATTCTACTCAAACATGTTTTGCATCTGTTGAAAGTCTATGTAGCTTAGATGGTAGAGTTTGAAAGCTGCTTCATACATTGTCTGAGGGAAATGTGCGTTAAGAGGCAAAGGCATACTGCACTGAATCATCTTAAAGGCATACACATTTAAAACAAGAGGGCAATGGCTTAGTGTAAGTGTTAGATATAGGATAAAAGGGTTGCTAGTTCTAGAACCACCAGATGCAATGTGTTGTGTCATTGAGCAAATCGCTTTATCCTCTTCTAAGTACTGGTTCAACCCAGGAAAAGGGAAAATGTCCCAACATGACTGAAAATCTGCTGATGGGATCTAAAGCATCAATACACATTTAAAAAAAAGTTTAGGATTCATATAGGAAAGCCTATACAGGTTCTTCATTATAATAAGACCAGGAAATAACACAATCACAGATTCGGCCTAGGCTACCTATGGAAATAAGAGAAAGATAGTGAAACTAACATTAATTAAACCTTTATCTGCCATTTTTGACGCTTGTCATCTGCTCTCTTAATCTTATGTACTGTAGTCTGCAGTCTGATCAGGGTTCATTGTGTTTGAAAATATGCAGCAGCCATGCAAAGCAGACATTTTCTGGACATAAGAACAGTGGCAGGTTAAAGGTTAATTAATACAATCAGAAAATACCAGAGTTACAGATCGTATTTTGGTAAGGATCACTTTATTCTGTGAAAGTACCTAATAAACATTTAACTCTTGAAGAATTTATAAAATATACTAAAATAAATGAAGTTTACGAAGATTGGTGCAAAACATTGCTGAGTAGAATATTTGGATCTTGGGATTCTGATTGCCATAACCAAAAGCGCTCTTGATACTGAAGGCATGAAGTTGAGCATGTTACAATTGTCCATTTTTAAGTTACCTAAATTTTAGCATAACAATAGGATAGTACATCTTATTGGAGAGTTTTGGACTTGGGACTTTAGGGATGCCAGATTAAGTCTCGCCGTTGGCACTGTGTTGCATCCTTGAGCAAGTCACTTAATCCATTGGTTAATAATGGTTAAAGCCAGGAAGAGCATCAACACAAACAAACAGTACATCAAAGATTCATGTTTGGGTACCACTGAAGGAAACTTTATTTTGTTTTGAGGCTTAAACACTGATTGGTTAATTTAACTAGATCACTTCACTAGATGACCCACCTCTTCTAAACATTTGACTAATCTAAATTTGTATTGAACTTATGTGTAGTAATTGATAACATGCTTGACAAATGCCTGCTGTATATATTTAGTGATAAGATCGGGTAAGCAAGGAACACAAATAAATTCAAAAATTTTAAGTTACTGTAAATTTATCTCTGACCTCTGTTGTAGCAGCATTATTCAGCTTAAGGGAGTGTTTCACTGTTGTTGAAGTCGGTTAAATTACTAAATTGTTACTGAAATACTTTTTATGACTTTTGTTCATTATGCTTTGGAGGGAGACAAAACAAAAAACTAGAAATTAATACTTTTTAACTATCTTTGATCCACCCAGATAAATAAATTGAAATCTTGATTATTTGCTGTGTAAATTTCTAGCCACCTAAATTTATTCATATTACACTTTAAACTAGCCAATTCAGGCACTTATCATTAATCTTTTTTAAAACTTTACATTTTTGGCAAATTTTTAAAATTGAAAACAAAAGGTCAATGGAAGTTCTTTGGTTAAATCATCAAAATAACTTACTTTTACGAGGTATTTTTGTCTTCAAAATTTGGAGCTAACATAAATTATTTAGGTTCTTAAGAAATTGGAAAACAACACTGTGTTTTGATCTTAGTTAAAAACACTTGCACATACATCTCGGTGTTATAGGTTCACGATTGACTGTTTCCCAGCTAATTGGTTTTCCCTGATTAGGTGGTTGGCTTTATTCTGTAGGGGTTTTGAGGATTTTTTGAACCCTTTAGATTTCTAGTCTAGTTTTTTTTCTATTGTGGCTTAGGTATTGATTCAGTCCTATTCCATCAGTAATGGTTTTGTTGTTGGCTGTATTGTTTAGTGTAGATTAATTTTGTTCAGTTTTTGCATGTTTAGGTTTGTTTTTGCTTTAACTTGTCAATTTTTGATTTTAGTTTTGTTGGATTGGTTTGTTTCTGTTATGGTTTCAAGTTAATTTCTGCTCTGTAAGTTTTGTTGCTTTTTGATTGTAGTTTTTATTTTGTAGATTTTGTTTGGGTACAGTGTTTCTAATTTCTTAGTATAATATGTACTTTATCAAACAAAAACCTTAAATTTATAATGAAATTGAAATTTGAAAATTTAAGTACCTTTCCATAAATACCTCATTTACATCAAAATTGTTGACTTTTAATAATTTCTTCTACAGATATTGTACATTCTTTTCTTAAATTGAAATATTTTATTTGAGATAAAAAACAAACAAACAATAACAACTGGTCTGTTGTGGTGGTGAACATCATATTTTCAGAACTAAACCCTTGTTGTTGGACACAACTTAATGAATTGATGCTGCATTTAAACACAGATGTCTGTTAATATGAAGAATCTTAAGCTAATTTTAAAATAAAGATGCCACTTTAAATTATGCCTATAGTCAGAGTCTGTACAATGTTAGGAGTAACATGGCTCAGTGGTAGTGTGTCCGGGCTGCATTCCTATATGACCTCAGCTCATTTTGCTTAATACTGGTTGAATCCAGGAAGACCAGGCCCAACATAACTGAAAAATTGTTGACTGGGACATAAAGAATCAAACAAGCAAACATTAAATGCATATCATACAATTTTTAGATTACCTCAATTTATGTTCCTTAGAGGGTTGGCGCCCCTCCCCTGGCCTAGCTGTAGCTTGATGTGGATGTTCTATGAACATCTACAGATGTTATTGTACTTGTCTTGTATTAATTGTTTCATTTTACTACAGATATGACCTCAGCTTATCGGGCTTAGTACTGGTTCAACCCAGGAAGGCCAGTCCCAACATGTCTGAAAAATAGTTTGCTGGGACATTAAGAATGAAAACAAAACATTTAATTGTTTCATTTTGTTACAGATATGACCTCAGCTTAATCTACTAAGTACTGGTTCAACCCAGGAAGGCCAGTCCCAACATGCCTGAAAAATAGTTTGCTGGGACATTAAGAATGAAAACAAAACATCTAATTATTTCTTTTTATTACAGATATGACCTCAGCTTAATCTACTTAGTACTGGTTCAACCCAGGAAGGGCAGTCCCAACATGCCTGAAAAATAGTTTGCTGGGACATAAAGAATGAAAACAAAACATTTAATTGTTTCATTTTGTTACAGATATGACCTCAGCTTAATCTACTTAGTACTGGTTCAACCCAGGAAGGCCAGTCACAACAGGAATGAAAAAAAATTGACTGGAACATAAAGAATGAAAACAAAACATTTAATAGTTTCATTTTGTTACAGATATGACCTCAGCTTAATCTACTTAGTACTGGTTCAACCCAGGAAGGCCAGTCCCAACATGACTGAATAATAGTTTACTGGGACAAAAAGAATCAAACAAGCAAACATTAAATACATATCTTATTTTTTTTAGATTACCTCAATTTGTGTTCCTTAGAGGGCTGGCGCCCCTCCCCTGGCCTAGCTGTGGCTTGATGTGGATGTTCTATGAAGCTCTACAGATGTTATTGTACTTGTTCTTGTATTAATTGTTTCATTTGACTACAGATATGACCTCAGCTTAATCTACTTAGTACTGGTTCAACCAGGAAGGCCATCACAACAGGAATGAAAAATAGTTGACTGGAACATAAAGAATGAAAACAAAATATTTAATAGTTTCATTTTAGTACAGATATGACCTCAGCTTAATCTACTTAGTACTGGTTCAACCCAGGAAGGCCAGTCACAACAGGAATATAAATAATAGTTGACTGGAACATAAAGAATCAAAACAAAACATTTAATGTATAACAAATTACTTGGTGATGGTCTTTATAATTAGCTTGAGCCTGAAACTTATGGTACATCCTTGTAAAGAAGGAGCTAATTTTGGTTGACTTGATTTCTCAATGTTCTTAATATTTTTAGGAATATTCTTTTTGGTATGCTTAATGTAAACTAAAAAAGACTTAAACCTAGATGACCTCATCTCTCTGAGGCTGAAGAGTTCACACAACAAATAGCTGAAATTTAGAAAGGACACTAAGTACTGTTTTTCAAAATAAGGGCCAAATGCAAAATCCATATAAACAATGGGAGCGCTAATAAGCAACAAATCAACAACAGAACCACCACCTTAGAAGGGTACGGTAAGCTAAAAAACTTGTCAGCACACAAAAATTAGACTCCTATGTTGAGTCTGCTGTAAATGATATATTTAATACACAGGCTACAAGCAATAAGAATGTGGTAACCAGTTTGCTGTTTCACCAAAAATAGGAAGTGAGTATGATCAGGAAAAACCACAATCTCAAACTGCAGACAAACCGATCTCATCGTGAGGAAAAGCCACACAACAATAATACACAACAAGACAAACAGAGCAAAGCAACCAGATATGATTGCAAAACTAGAATGGACACAAAGCAACACACAACAAAACATAGAACACTTCAGAATGGGAGTAACAATCAACAACAATATAAACAACAAAAGTCCACTTTTGCAGTTTAACAATAACATTTCATATAATAAGTTTACTTTTCAACACAGATATTGACTTAGGCCAAGATAAACAACAACAAAAATGAACATAAAATTGATATCTTTTCCCTCAGTTGCAACATGAGATTTGGGTGCTAAAAAGAGCCATCTCAATGAGACAGTTCTATCAAGCACCCACAACATATATTTTGTTTGATTAAAAAGATTTTTTTTATTACTCCAGTCTCTTATCTGGAGGTCTGAACATATTTTCTTCCATTGAAGTGTAGTGTGTTATGTCCATGGACTCTAAAGAAGATAGTGGTATTGGTATGCTTTCCAAGACTGTCTTTGCCTATTCAGAGTTCGCTTGCCATGTGTGGTATGTACTG
This sequence comes from Loripinus fragilis, assembly GCA_964019695.1. NCBI lineage: Eukaryota > Metazoa > Mollusca > Bivalvia > Lucinida > Lucinidae > Loripinus > Loripinus fragilis. The sequence continues at coordinate 83,835,693 of OZ026526.1, read as the reverse complement.
ATATTACCTCTGATCTTCTCTCTGATTTGTGGATTACTTTTACTGTAAGTAAATAATTAGTATAGGTACAATGTAAAGGTATAAATTCATCTTGACTGCCTTTTAACAGTTTACTATGTAAAAGAATTGGTATAATTGCATTCAAAACCATATGCATTTACACCTCATTTCGGAAGATTCCTTTTTTTTGTAAGGCAGTGGAGTGGTATTCTAGATCATATGCAGCAGAAGCTTGGCTTGAACAGTAATATGATTTTTTCCCTAGCATTCGTTGCAAGGGAAATTGGGCATCACATCCCGAGCAATTAACCTACTTTATTCCTAGTAAAAGTACTTTTACTTGCATGTATTTTTTAATTTTACATCAGGTCTGCTCATCCTGGGGCCTTTACTCAAGTAAATTTGGACACATCTCCTCTAAGGGACTTTTGATAAGCAAATGGTAATCTCACAGAAATTCTAAGGGGCTTTTTTCATAAGTAACTTGTAATTTTACAGAAGGGCTCTGCTCATCCAGGAGACTTTACTTCAAAATAAAAGGGTCATCTCATCACAGGGGCCTTTTCCATTTTACAGAAGGTCTTATCTTATCTAAGGAGCTTTTTTCATAAGTAAATTGTAATTTTACAGAAGCTTACATCTCATCTAAGATTTTTTTCATAAGTAAATTGACTTTACAGAAGATAGGATCCGCTGTGGTGTAGTGGATAACTAAGTTCAAAAGGCTTTTTTCGTAATTTAATTGTAATTTTGCTGGAGGACTAAGGGGCTTTTTTCATAAGTAAATTCTAATTTTACAGAAGGTCCTCACTTAGCAAGGGGGCTTTACTCATAATTAAACTGTAGTATTACAGAAGTTCTCGGTTCTACATGGGTGCTCTATTGTAGTCATCCTATACGTTTGTAAATTGTCAAAAATCTACACTGATTATTGCTTTGCAGAAAGCTCTATATATTATTAAATTCTAGAAAGTCCCTTTACATTTTAATATTCTAGAAAGGCTAGGAAGTCCCTATATTTCTGGGGACTTAAATCATTTATTGCCACTTGCTGAAATGGTAATTCATGCTATGCATGAATATTCTAAAAAAACAAACAAAAAAAAGCATTTTTTTTTTAGACTGAATTCAGTCACCCAGATAAAGCAGGGTCAATGATTTCTTTTGGTAACGTGGAGGTTGCCAGGATAAATCTTGGTGCTGGGTTGATGGCTTCATCTCGCCCTTGGCTCTGCTTGTCACATGAATCTTTGGAATTAATTGACTTTTTGTTTTGGAAATTGGTTTAATTGGCAAGTGGTATCAAGAAAAAAATAAATTGCAGCTCTCTTGCTGCAATCCTTGAGCAAACTGAATAATTAATCTATGGTCATATCAAAACTGTAAAAAAGACTTAATTGGATTATATGACCACTTGTACCTCCCTTTTCTTTTGAACACTTTAGTAGGTTTTCACTTTGATACTAGCAATGTGATTTATAAATTAATGCTGTGAAGTAGATTTTTTTTAAAAAATAGGCCCCAAATTCTTTAATCAAAATGTTCCTTTTCTTTTGACCACTTTAGTAGGTTTGCACTTTTATACTGGCAATGTGATTTATAAGTTAATGCTATTAAAATTTTTTTTTACAGATATAAGAAATAGTAAGCGAGTATGATCAGGAAATACCTCAATCACAAACCGCAGACAACCCCGTGGCACCGCGAGGAAGAGCCGCTCAACCATCACGAGGCACCAGGAAGCAAATTAAGTAAAGCAACCAGCTCTCTCCTCCCCATCAAGATGATTGCAATACTAGAATGGACATAAAGTAACGTACAACAAAACATAGAACAATTACAGACTCCCACAATAGGAGTAACAATAAACAAAAAGTCAACAACAACAGAACCACCGCCTTAGAATGGACAGCAGCCTAAGCCACCAGGGGGCTTAAATGCATTTTACTGGTACCAAATCTTCGCCCTAGCCCCAAATTCTGTAATCAAAAATGTCCTTTGTGAATACCTAATATATTGTGGATCTATCTACAAGCTCAAATGCAGGTCATAGTTTCTTAAGCAACAGTTTGTGCAATCTAAGCAGAGTTTAAAGGTGAAACAAAAATTTAAATCAAATTGGATTTCATTCTTTTAATATTATAAGTTTTTTTTATACAGGTATAAACATACTGCAGACAAGAACCCATGGCATTAGCAGACAGAGACACACAACACAATTAAAGCAACCAGACCTCTCCTCTTCAGCAAGATGATTCCAAAACCTGAAAGAGCAACAAGAACCACACTACAAAACGACTGATCATAAAAAACAGACACACTATGGGAGCAAGGGCAAAGGATGAATCAACAACAGAATCATCACCTTAGAATGGACAAAACCTTTTAAGTTTTCCTAATTAATAAAGTAGCTTTTTTAAAATTTCAAGTAAGGAAGACCGGAAATATCAGGAATTGATACAATCAAATACCACACCTGATCCAGGACACCATGTGGGAAAGTGACAAAAACACAAGAAAACACCACATTCAAGACAGCCAAGAGGCCAGCCCTTTCCCAGCAGGTGACCACAAGGCTGCAAGAAACAGGCAGACCAGCACAAAATACAAATGCAAAAAAAGATTCACAAAAGAAGCACCGCCTTGGAGCGGCCAGTAAGAAAAGTAAGTAATTCATTTTAATAAAAGAAGTTTGAAATTTTAATAGCAATTTAGTAAAAAGTGGGTATGATCAGGAAATAGCACAATCACACACTGCAGACCAACCTACAGTGAGAAAGAGCCACAGAACATTTACAGTATTAAGTCGTCATCAGAAATAATCAAGTTGTATTATAAGATTAACCTTCAAATCAACCATATGTTAACTCAGGTGTTTCAGGTAGGATCCTGGGCTCTAATCTTTTGTGTGAGCTGATGAATCATCAACAGTAATTTTGTTTTGGTTTCTTAAAAACAAACCTTCTTTATTCAGCATTATTTGTCATCTTTAGGAAAACCTGGCTCAGCTGGTAGAGTGTTAGACTGGAGGTCAAAGGGTCCTAGTTGAGCAAGACACTATCCTCTGCTTAGTACTGGTTCAACCCAGGAAGATAGGAAAATGTCCCAACATGACTTAAATTTGTTGAGTGGGACACAAAGCATCAAAACAAATTTCACAACTTAGTGTTAGTCACTGTGAGGCATGTTTGCGTATTATTCAAGGAAACTTTATTTTGAGTCTTAAACAATGGTTAGTTCCATGACTAGCTGATCTACCTTACATAACTAAGCTAATTTACCAATGCAGGTAAAAGATCTACACTGGAATTGTTCTAATTTTTGTTAACTAGGGAGGGCAGTAGCTCAGTGGCAGAGTGCTTGTCTCCAGATCAAAGGGTTGCGGTTTTGAGCCTCACAGGCCTTGTGTCCATGAGCAACACATTAATCCTTGGTTTGTACTGGTTCAACCCAGGAAGACCCATCCCAACATAAGTGAACAATTGTTGACTGGGATGTTAAGAATTTGTTATGCTTAGCAAAATGCCCGCTGTGTAATATTTAGTGGTATGATCGGGTTAGCATGTTGCAGCTTCATTCAGTTTAACAATATCATTGAATGTTTCACTATTTCAGACTTGAATCTATTAGTTTTGGAGGTGGGACGGAAACTGAAAAAAAATGCTAAAAATCAAAAAAAGAATACAGGTCAATTTTATATGTCTTTATAACTTCCTTCTTGTTTAATCCACCTGTTACTCAAATTGAAATGTGATTTTTTTATCAAAATTTATAGCTGCCTAAATTCATGAGAAAAGCCAATTCAAGTATTTATATTTGATTTTTTATGGAAATTTTTGATCAAAGCACCCTTTTATTATAATGAGGTATTCTTATCATCAAAATTTGAAGTAAACATAAAATTTATTAAGGCTCTTAAGAAATTGGAACACTGTTTTTTTTGCTCTTTGTTTTGATCTCTTGCACATCTAGGAGTTATAGGTTTATGATTGACTGTTTCCCAGCTAAGTGGTTTTCCTTGACAATGTGATTGGATTTATTCTGTAGTGGTTGTGATTGGATTTATTTTGTAGTGGTTGTGATTGGATTTATTCTGTAGTGGTTGTGATTGGATTTATTTTGTAGTGGTTGTGATTGGCTTTATTCTGTAGTGGTTGTGATTGGCTTTATTCTGTAGTGGTTGTGATTGGCTTTATTTTGTAGTGGTTGTGATTGGCTTTATTCTGTAGTGGTTGTGATTGGATTTATTTTGTAGTGGTTGTGATTGGCTTTATTTTGTAGTGGTTGTGATTGGCTTTATTCTGTAGTGGTTGTGATTGGCTTTATTTTGTAGTGGTTGTGATTGGCTTTATTCTGTAGTGGTTGTGATTGGCTTTATTCTGTAGTGGTTGTGATTGGCTTTATTTTGTAGTGGTTGTGATTTAGTGGTTGTGATTGGCTTTATTCTGTAGTGGTTGTGATTGGCTTTATTCTGTAGTGGCTGTGATTGGATTTATTTTGTAGTGGTTGTGATTGGCTTTATTCTGTAGTGGTTGTGATTGGATTTATTTTGTAGTGGTTTTGAGGATTTTTTAGCACTTTATTGGTTTTTTGATGTAGATTTTATTTGTGGCAGAGGTATTCTGTTTTAGTTGTGTTGGTGAAATACTGGATTTTTTTCTGCTGTCATGGTAGTATATTGATTCATATTTTTTAGGTTTGGTTTTGTTTTACTTTTGTTTGTCCAGATTTAAGTTTTGATTTCTTTGGGATTGGTTTGTGTTGTTTTGAGTTAGTTCCGGATTTGTTAGTTATTGTTTTGCTTTTTGTATTTCATTCTTGGTTCGTTGGTTATGATTTGGTACAGTGTTCCAAATTTCTTAGTATTTTCTTATACTTTATTTTTAAATAAATGTGATACTTTTAGTGACTTTACATAAATACCTTATTAACATCAAAATTGTATACTTTTCCTTATTTACTTAAAATGAAACTGTATGTTTTTCCTAAAATGAAATCTTTTGAGACCAAAGAACTTTTCTATGGTGATGAACATCTGTGGGTACAATTGGTTGGCAATTGGATTAAAATAAAAATGAAAACAACGAAAAAAATACACACAAAAATCATTAAAATATAGATGTGATCTCATACTCCCCATTTCTAGCTATAATGCCATGAAATGTGTTCTTGCTATAGCTTTTAACACGCCATTTATGGGTAAAAATAGTTTTACTCATTACACCTAGTTGATAATGCTCCAGTTATTGTTTTTCAGATTTTCAAAACTAAACACTTGCTTTTGGACCAAAAATAATGAAATGATGCTGTAATTAAACAGATGCCTGTTAATAGTATTTTGCATATTTGGAATATTATTTTGTTCATATCATTTTAATCATCATCATCATCATCATCATCATCATCATCATCATCATCATCATTTGAACCAGCTCATAAGATGATAGTAGTTATTGCATAGGTATAAAGTATAATTCCTTAAACATGTAAATCAAGGGTAGCCTTTTTGTCAATGTTTTAGTCTAAATTATCCTACTTGTATATTTAGAGTGTGTGAACAGCAAAGGCTCTGACAAGACTGTGCTTATGCACAAGCTCATTGGAGTCTACACTGATCATAATTGTGATAAATACTTAATTTTTGTTGGCTGGTTCATTTTAAAATGTTTTTATTATGTTTGTAAAATAATTATGATTGTAAAATTATGTTTGTAAAATTATAAATAAAATGTTTTTAGAAGCCTCAGATGTTTCAGCAATCAGGCACCATGTCGTGTGTTTGCAGTGCTTTGCTAAGATGTCTAAGGAATGACCCCTGGGAAACCAGCGTTAATACTTCCTCTGGATGAGTGCCAGCAGTTCTGTAGGTTAGTAATATGTATTTTCAAAGCAATCCTTTAATGTACCTTCAGATTTTTGCAACCGTTCATTTTCCTGCTTTTTTATCGTCTCTGATTTTTTTTTTCAAAATTTAATAATTGAAAAAATTCTTGATCTAGGTCCAAATTTTTTTTTGGTTTGCAAAATTAATCAGCAGATGGCATCATGAGATAATTAATGTGGCTCTTAAATACCCACAATATTTGTTATGGTTTACATACATACAGTAAAACCTGTGTAAAACAGCCACTCAAAATTAGACAAAACAAATCTTTATGACAAATGGTAGCTTAATGAAGGTTGGAAGTATTGCAGAATGCTCCTCTTCTGCAATACTTTTGACCTGCATTAAGCGATAATTTGTTTTGAAAATCATTTTTTAGTCTTTTTGAGGGTGGCTGTTTTACACGGTTTTACTGTAAAATAAATGCAGAGCTCAGTGGCACATTTGGTAGATGGTTGGTCTGTGGCTTGAAGGTCTGCATGAATTATGTCTGGTCTTCTGGACGTTGAGTTAACTCTGCAACTGGGTAATTTTGCATGTTTTGATCAGCTGTTGATTTTGTTTTACAAAATTCAGTTTATTCAAAAAATATTCTTTCAGAAATATCATTATAGTCAAGAATTTAGATCCAGATCTGGCCCAATATATATTGTTGGGCCTAATATTGGTCTAAATTTCTTGCAAAGGCTTTCAGCAGAAGACATTATTAGTAAATCTAAATGTAGAGAACAAAATTTTTAATGAAAAAAAAATAGTTTGACATTTTTTATTGATTTTCTGGGGCCAGATTATACTTGATCCTTCAAAACTTTTTTAAGCAGCTAACACATCACTTAATACATATCCTACCTGAAAATGTCACCTGCATTTTATGTCTGCTGCAGATAGCAAACCCTATAATTTATGATCAGACAGGAAGCAGTCTGATTTCAGTTTTGGGTCCATATTGTTTGCAATAAAGGCATGCTTAGAATGTGAGCAGATGAGAAAGCTGACAAAAGAATCCTGAAAAGATTCAAATGGATGTAAACTCTAGGGAATAACCCTATTCAACATTTTCATTTGGGGAGGTATATTGTCGGATATACAGTTGGATATTTACTTTAACGGTGACGCGTGAGCGGAGCTGTAAAATGTTATTCCCGAATGTATATCGGACGATATACCTCTACAAATGAAAATTTGAATATAGTTATCCCCATTCTTATGCACTTCTGCAGTTTCGTCTCAAATTGGAGGGTTGCATGCCGCCATACAACAAAATGTTACGTAATTAATGATGTCAAACTGTTTACTACAGTATATCATAGGATATACTGTTGCAAATTTTTGACATCTAATCAGAAATAGCATTAGAATTAATTTTAATGTTGTATGGGGACAACTTGGAGTCTGCTGATAATCTTGGCAAACAGTTTGGACTCAGATCAGGACCAACAAAACGTCAGTCTAGAATTGAATCCTTTCTCTTTGATTCTGATAGTGTTCCTGATTTATTTTAGAAGTTAGTTTAAAATTTTACTAAGTATGCAAAGAGCGTACAAATGTGACATTCTTTTTACAGGTCCAAGTCTCATAGTCCTACGGTGTTGGCAAATATGGAAACAATCACATTTTAAATAGTATGTATACCAATTTATACTCAATCCATAAAGCGCTACCTATAATTTGCAGCAGACGACCATTTCAACTTTTGCTGCTTTTTCAAAAATAACAAATAAGGCATGATGTTTCATTAGAATGGTCTGTCAGCAGACGATTCTCATGAAATCTCATACCTTAATTTTTTTCAAAATTTGGGATAGATATTAAAATATGTCGTCTGCTGCAGTTGTGATTGGCGTTTTAAGGGTTAAGCTAACATCTAGTGAAATATTTTAACTCGGTCATGTTCCTTTTTATGTCTAAGAAATATCTGCTATTTACTGCTGCTGCAGCTTATCAATTGCACTTCAGACTAGGTATATAAATTGCATAGGGCCAGTTAAGCAATTTTTAAGGGAATTTGCAATTATTTTCTTATTGATTAGTTTAAACATGTGTTTTGGGTGCTCAAAAGAACTGTCTCATCGAGATGGTTCTTTTGAGTACCCACAATATATGTTTTGGTTGAGAAATAAGAGTGCATAACAGAAAATTATTTTCTTATCTGGGGGCCTGTAAATGTTTGTTTGTTTGATTTGATTCTTTACGTCCCATCAACAATCTTTCAGTTATATAGGGACGAGTCTTCCTGGGTTGAACCAGTACTTAGCTAAGTTAAATGTGTCTTGCTCAAGGACCACAACGCAGTGACGCCGCCTGTAAATGAAAGCAATCAATATGAACCCTTGATCAGACTAAAGGAGCAGTCTGATCTGGGTCCATATTCGTTGCAATATAAACTAATTTAGAACTTGAGCAGATGAGAGCTGCTCCCAACAAGTTACTACTGGTTGGCTTAGAGCTAAAACTAGTGATAGCTGTTTGTCTGCTCTATCATCTGCTTATATACTTTGATGGCTTATATTTCAAACAAAAGGGCTCAGACTACAGAGCAGCCTGATCTGGGTTCATAGCGTCTATTTCCATGGTAAAATGTTCAAGAAAGCCTTTGAAAGTATGTTTGGCTATTAGCTTTGTTGTAACCAAGCAAAATACATTTATTTACGAGACACTTCACATTTACCAATTAACAAACTTTGTAGATCATCTAATGCTATCAGCTGATCAAGATCAAAGCTTTCCTCCCCCCCTCACCCCCCGCCCCTCAAGAACGAAATTCAAAATTCCGAACTAAGATAAATAGTAATAAATACTACTACTATTAATAATAATAAAATACCCCCAACCATCACACCACAGCCACCATCTGGTATCATTAATATATATTTGGTAGATCAAGGAATGAAAATTTTAGAAAGCAATGTATATAGCAATATACCACTATATTATGAACAGACAGGGTCGGTCACAGGTGAGCTCTTGTCCTGCTTAACTCTTTACTCCATTGGCTATTTTTAAATCATGACATCATTTTTTCTTTTTTAGACCACATTGAAAAAAAATTCAAGTTTTGGATACTTTTGAAAACATTATGGAAAATGGAGCATTTGCTCAAAAAGAGCAAATGCTCTAATTTCCATAATATTTTCATATACATTATATTTTAAAGGGGTCAAAGGATTTCCTATGAAGTAAATGGTTATCTCGTCTGCTGATTTTTTCAAAAATCTTTCAGGCATACCGTCTGAGTGTCAAACAGTTTGGATCCAGATCAGGCCCCAAGGCCTTCTGGGCATCATCTGGGTCCAATCTGTTTGCAAAGGTTATCAGCAGACGACACTAGAGTTATAGAGGTTATATCAAAGGCTAACATTAAATTTTTGCCTGCTGCTTTCTTGTCATCTGCTGAGTTTTTTCTAAACCATTTTTTTAGGATTATTCTTTCATGAATACCATCGGAGTTTCAATAAATATTTGTATAATAATTTATTTAGTAATTTTGCCGAGCCTGATCTGGTCCCAAACTGTTTACTTTAGTATTCTGCAAATGACAAAAGTTGCCACTAGCATGTAGAGAGTTAGACACCAGTAGAATTGTTTTACACTACAATGAAATTTATTTTGCAGTGCTTGTTTTGTGTACCAAGATAAGGTGGTGTAAGGATGGCTATAAGGGGACGGTGGAGGCCATTATAAAATTGCTTAATTTGAGAATTGGGAAACGTAAGTACCATATTATTTACCCTAACTTTAGCATAAAGTATTGCACCTTGGAGTGAAACAATGTCCTGTATTAAACTCCATTAAACACTAGTGGTTTAAATATTTAGTTACATTACATAATAATGTCTATCACACTGTTGCCTAATTATTATGAAAATACCAGTATCTTAATATTTTCACAGTGAATATAGGATTTCAAAGCAAATTCAATGTCATATAAATAGAGGATCTTACATGAGTGCTCATGTTTTATTGAATTTATTAAATTAGTTGTGGAAAAGAGGAAATGTGAGGCTTGCCGAGCATTTTATCACTTTTCCCAACGAGTTTGAATAAATTCAATAATACAAGATCACGAATGTTAGATTTTATTTATCGTATGACATACTTTGAAATATCTTTTCTTGCTCAAAAAACGTAATTATTTTGTCATTATGTACTGCAACATTTTTTATGGACATCATAATGTTTCTCGAAAATCAGTAAACCACAAGTTGTTTGTCCATTTTAATGCATGATGTTATATCAATCCCAGATGGGACGTCATATGATAAAATAGAATCTAACCTTCATATTCCTGTATTATTGAATATATTAAACTTATTGCAAAACTGATGAAGTGCTCTGTAAATGTTGCATTTTATCTTTTTTGTCAACTTGTTTAATAACTTAGAAAATACATGAGTACTCATATAGAAACCTTAACTCTTTGCCTTCTCGTGTCATCTGCTGATTACAGGGCTCACCCTGCTATTAGCCATTGTAGTCATTTGCTACTAAAAATGTAGAGTGGCTACAAATAGAAGTCATTGGCTAAAAGTAGTCTAGGTGGTTCAAAAATTGATACATATTTGCAAAACAGTGTTTTTTATCAGCTTTTGTATTTTCGAATATTCCTTCACACTTAATGTGCCATTTTTACTCTTTGGATGTTGGATTTTTTCAATACAATCCGGATGTCAAACAGTTTAGATCAAGATTAGGCCCGACATTTTGTCGGGCCTGATCTGGGTCCAAACTGTTTGCAAAGGTTATCAGCAGACAACAAAAGTCGACCCTAGTGGGCCAAGATTTAAATACAAAACAACTTGTTGATACTACTTTCTGGCTAAACCCTCGGCTAAAATTAATTTCATTTGGCTCCAACTTTTTCCATTTGGCTAAAGTGTTGGCTACAACAAATTCTGAGCCAGAGTAAGCCCTTAGTCCTTGATTACCTTTGCAAACAGTATGAGTCAAGTTCAGGCTTGTCAAAATGTTAGGCTTGATCTGGATCCAAACTGTTTGACAGTCTGGTATTCCTGAAATAGTTTTTTGGGAAAAGTGGTTTAGAATAAATGATATTTCAGCTGAAACAATTTGACTATCTCATGAATAAAATAGCATCTTAAATGGCACACAGTGATGATCCAGATCAGACTGCACTTTTAGAGCAACCAGATTTAACCCTGCTTACTGGGACATGTTCATCGGAATTATAAAATACAGTTATGTTTGTTTAGATTTTTTGCATGAGCTAAGATGATAAATAAGATTTTTTTGTTGAGATACTTACATATAACTTTTGCAAGTAATGCCAGTTAGTCTAGTAAAACCTGGATCTGAGCCCAGGGGTCATAAAAGATCAACACAGTTTTCTACTCAGTGTGATATATTGATAATATATAGATACTAGAGTAAGGGAATTAGTTCAGGGATTTTACTAGGCCTGATCTGGGGCCAATACAGTCCTTTTCCAATTAAACAATAAGCAAAAACTTCCCCAATTTGTGTATATCATTTTCAATCACTAAAGTCTACATTTTGGCGAAAATTTCATGAAAATCCGAACAAAAATAGCAAAATAACAGATGCATGAATATTTGTATAAAAATGTGAATGAAAACCTGTTTTCATTCACATTTTTATTCAAATTTTCTTGTTTTGATGAATGGCAATTGGTGCAACATCTTGTATCTATGGTCTTTAATCAATTTAAAATTGAAGTCCATTTCTTTTAGTCTGCATCAAGTTATCCCAGCTTTAATGGTCCAAATGCTTTTTTCCCAAATTGAACAGACCCCTGGCCCTGACTTCAGAATGGTAGGAAAATTCCTGTAGTTTGAATTTAGAATATTAATGTAATATGGGTAGGCTCAGATTTTTAACCAGATAAACATCTGCATTATACTTTTCTTTAACACTTTTTTCAAACTTCAATTTATAGGATGATTTAGAGAAGTATTTAATATGTCTTAAGTTAGTGTATACCATAATTGAACTAAAATTCTGAATTTCTGTTCTCGAACAGAAAGTTGGTTTTTAGGGCTGGAACTTTCAAAATGTTGGTCAGAAAAGCAAACAGGGTAGACCTGATCAGACTGCTTCTACAGAAACACTTTGATCTTGGTTTGCTCTGTGTAGGCTCCATAAGCAGTCAACTACTGATAGAACTCCCAAAGCGGTCGTTAGAAATAACAGAAAATCCTTATCAGACTGCTTCTTTGGCAGTCTGATCCGGGCATGTCCTGTTTTGGCTTCTGTGACCGACAACTGGAAAGTAGGCAACTACTGTCATGCCAGCCAAAAGTGACATTGACGTAATACTTCGTTTACAATTGCTAAGTAAAAAACTGATGTGTTCACTTCACTAGAGCTAACACGAATCGATAGATCACTTGTGTATTAATCCTATCCTGAGGATAGGGTTAATACACAAATGATCTTTATCGATTATAAGTCCTGGATAACTTTGTAAACAAAACATGAAGGCACGATCACTCTTGGCTGGTAGGACTGTAGAAAGTAGGCAACTATTCAAAATTTTCAAACGTTTACCATCCTTTTTATTAACAAATGAATGTGCACTTGTTTGCGGTATAGCTATAGTGCATTGTGTTCCTTGTCTTTATCATTTTTTTTTTACTTATGTTTTTCCTATTTCAGGTCAGGTACCTTTGCTGTTCACAAGCTTTGAAGATTCATTTATAAACATTTAGACAATAGACATTAATTAGTGAACTTTTCCTAGTCATTGGAGAAAAACGAGTTTTAAGTGACAATATTTTGAGAAACAGTTTTAAGTGACAATATTTTTAGAAACAGTTTTAAGTGACAATATTTTGAGAAACAGTTTAAGTGACAATATTGTGAGAAACAAAACCTGTTTTTCTCAAAATATTGTCACTTAATAATGTTTTTCTCAAAATATTGTCACATAAAACTCAAAGTGACAATATTTTGATTTAACTCTCCTTGCTAGCGACTACTTTTTTGTTATCAAAACAGTTTAGACCCAGATCAGGACTGACAGAATGTCGGTCTTGATCTAGATTTAAACTGTTTAACATTATGTTAGTGTTCTGAAAGAATTTTTGTGAAAAATTTAATTTTTTAAAAAGTTAGATATCAGCATGCAAAGAGTTAATTTTAATGGATTTTGAAAATGGAATCTTCCAGTTGATTATCCTAATACTAATGTATTGCTGAAAAAAAAAACAAAAAAAAACTTATTACAGGATTAAAAGAGAAAAATAAGTTTCATATTTCTCAACTAAAGCATATGTTGTTGGTACTCAAAAGAACTGTCTCAATGAAATGGTTCTTTTAAGCACAAAAAGCATATGCTGAAAATTAAGGGTAAGAACATGTTCACAATTTTAACCGGATTTTTTTCTAAATGCTAGCCAAGACTTTTGTCATCTGCTGATAATTTTTTAGTTTTGACACAGGTCAGGGTTGACAGTCTGATCTGGATCCAAACTGTTTGTCACTGATAATATTCAGAAAAGAATGTTTTGAAAAATTGAGAAGTCAGCAGATGACAAATAGGATGAAAAACTACCTAGCATGCATGCAAAGAATTATGTCTCTGACTATTTAGTTTAAATAATGGTATGATACTTTGACAGTAAGCATACATGTACTTTATTTTCTTAAGAAGCTTTAATTCAGGACTCAACTCCTTGGCTAAAAGTAGATTCTTAGTGGTTAAAAATGCTGATTTACTAAGTGTATTTATAACCCCCCCCCCCTTGTACTGTTTTCACGTTGTGTGTCCGTCTGTCAGTAACATTTCGTTTCCTTACTATCTTGAAGAGTCATTGCTGGAAATTAAACATATTTATATATACAAGACAAATACTTTTAACAAAAGGGTAAGGGCTAGGGGCTAATTCTATAAGAGTTATGCCCCTTTGTATTTTTAAATGGCTTTTTATAAAGGGGTTTATGCTTATGCTATTATAGTCCATACACAGGCTGATCAATTCCTACCACAGCTTTTGTTAGAGCAATTTGATACTTTGCCTAAACAAATGTAGACTCACTGAATATATGCATGAAGGAGTTTGGTTATAAAATAATTTCGACAAAATTACAGCTTTGAGAACTTAGACAACTTTTCCCTAATATGGCTTTTGTATATGCTTAGATAGTGCCTTCAGTGCCCGATCAACTCCTACCACAGCTTTTGCTTCAGCAATTTGATACTTTGTCTTCACAATATAGACACATATAACATATACACGAAGGTGTTTGTTTCAAAAAAAAAATTTGACAAAATGATAGCTATGAAAACTTAGGTAATTTTTCGATATAAGCTTTGATATATAGAACATAAAGGTGTGAATAATTTTGTGTATTTGATCTTAACAAAAGTTCCTGATTGCAAGTTTGAAGACATTTGCACAGATTCTACTGAAATCTTTTTTTCAAAACTAAGGTCTGCTGAGTTGAACTATCACTTGCAAAAACTAAGTTTTTTTTCACTGACCCTTACTGTGCGGAGGGGGGGGGGGGATCTAATAAGCATTGCTTATTGAGTTTTATTCATTTGATCAGCTTTTGGATTTTAAAAAAAAAGAATTATTTATTACTCTTTCACTCTTTAGAAATGTGTCATATCTAAATACAGATCAGCTTGTTTTGGGCTAAAACCTTGGCTAAAATCAAAATTCATTTGGCACTAAACTTTTTCGATTTTGGCTTAAGTGCTGACTACAACAAATTTTAAATTAGCCCCGCTTAATTGTTAACAAAATGGGCCAAGACCAGGAGCAGTCTGATCAGGATTGATACTGCAATATATGTTGCTTCCATGAAAAAATCTAGTCTGGAATGCGCTTGAATATATGCAGCAGATGTAAAACCGTACACTTGCAGGACAAAATGATACTTAATGTCTCTGGGTTTCTTATTCTTAGTTCATACCTTACTCTCTGCATGTTTGGATTTTTTTTTATTTATAGCTCACCTGAGCCGAAGCTCATTGGTGAGCTTATAGTATACCAGTCACTCAGGCGTCTGTCTGTCGTCTGTCCCTCAACATTTTCAAACATCTCCTCTGAAACCACTGGACGAATTTAAATTCAAATTTGATATGGAGACTCCTTAAGACGCGAGAACAAAATTTTTATACAAATGGTCCTGGTCATATGACCAAGATGGCCGCCAGGCCCATATATGGTAAAAACCTTTTAAAAATCCTTTTCTCCAGAACCAAGGCCGATGACCTTGGGACTTGGTATGTAGCAATAGGAGAGTTAGGCTTACCAAGTTTGTTCAAGTAATGATCCTAGGTTGACCTTGATCTACGTAATGTCAAGGTCAAATGTGCTTCCTGATGCATTTAAATGGGAATTTTTTTGAAAAGTTTAGTTTTTGAATACTGTTAAAGCTAAAGTCATTATTCTCCTTGATATTTTAAAACTAATGAGAAAATGGCTATAAATAAGTTCCAAAGGTCAATGTTGACCTTTGCCCTTTCAGCCACGGTCCCTGATATTGTGGCCCCATCAATTTATTAAAACATAGTTTTCTCATGAACTATTCGCCCAATTGAACTCGAATTTCTTTTAAAGACTCCTTATGATAAGTTAGCCAAAATTTATACAAAATATTTTGGTCACATGACAAAGATGGCCGCCATGCCCATATATGGTTAAAACCTTTTTAAAAATCTTCTCCAGAACCAGAAGGCCTGTGACCTTGGGACTTGGTATGTAGCATTGGGGATGTAGGACCTACCAAGTTTGTTCAATTGATGATACTAAATTGACCTTGACCTACTTAACGTCAAAGTCAATTTTGCTTCCTAATGCATTTTAACAGGAATTATTTTGAAAAGTTGATTTTTTGAATACTGTTAAAGCTAAAGTCATTATTCTCACTTGATATGTTCAACCTAATGAGACAATGGCTATTAATAAGTTTCAAAGGTCAAGGTTGATCTTTGACCTTTCTTACAAGGTCCCCCATATTGGAGACCCTTCAACAAGTTAAAACTAATTTTTTTCAGAAACAATTAGCAATTAGACCAATTGAACTGGAATTCCATATGAAGTCTCCTTAAGATATGTTAGCCAACATTTATACAAATTGTTCTGGTCACATGACCAAGATGGCTACCACACCCATATATGGTAAAACCCTTTAAATATCTTCTTCTCTGTAACCAAAAGGCCAATGGCCTTGACTTGGTATGTAGCATTGGAGATGTGGTTCCTACCAGGTTTGCACCAATGATTATTCTGGGTTGACCTTGACCTACTTAATGGCTGGTCACATATGATTCCAAATGCATTTATGAGAAAAATCTTGAAATGTTCATTTTTCTATAACTGTTTAAGCCAAAATCATAATACTTGCGAGAAATGTATAACCTTTGAGACAATGGTTATATATAAAACAAAAGGTCAAGCTAACCTGTGATCTTTTACCCAAGGTCCCACATACCTACATGTATATATTTTTTTTTTGTTTTCTATGCTGATTATTTTCAAAATTAAACCTTAAAGCACCAATCTCATAATGCACATTGTAGATGGGGCTTTATGGGTGAATACGTTTTCCCTGGAATACCTTTAGTAACAGTTGGGGATCCAGATTGTGACTGTCAGCCTTGATCTGGACCTAAACTGATTTCAAAGGTTATTGACAGACACAGATCTGGATCTAAACTGTTTAAAAATTGGACGAAAAAAAGAAATAAACTAGCATTTACTGTATGTATTTTGTTGACTTTTCCTTAACACCAATCTCATCTGCAGAGGACACGTTTTGTGAGTATTTTCAGGAGAATATTTTCAGGACAAAATTTAGCGGCGGGATAGAGGTTTATAAGAATTAATAATGTGGTTGATAAACAGTGTGGGTCCTGATCATGTTTGCTCCATAGGAAGCCAGGTGATCTGGACCGTCATTGTTTCCAAAAGAGGTGTAGACTTGAAATGTGCCAATGTGATGCAGATACACTGACCTAGGGTTTTGCTGACTGATGCAGTAATATATACAATTGTTACAAGTATGCCCATATTTCTTTCAGAGTTTGTCAAAATTGGGCCTCGTTGCGAGAAAACCTGTCTTCGGGGTTCCCTACAAAGCCAGTTTCAGATCAGTCCCCTCAGCTACAAGACTAGCTAGAAAATTGAAATTTCGCTTCTAGCATGTCTAGATATGATACATTTCGATAAGTGAATAATAAAAGCGCTGATCAGTCTGCGTGGATGCCCAGGCTGGTCTGCGCCTGTGTTGTTCGCAAACTCCCAAAGACAGGGTTTCTCGCGTCGAGGCCCATATATTCTGCCCATACATTCTCACAATAACCAGCAGAATCAAAAACTCTAACCATAATTAAGAAATTTAATAAATTTGCACCAATTCATGCCTAACAATTTCCACCATGAGCTTGTCAATACCGATGCGTATGAGCATATGAATACTTTTGCCATATTCCATTGGTTCATTCTTAAGTTAATGAGTTAATATGTTTCAAGGGCCATAACTAAGTTATAAAGGATCATTGACGGTTTGGACCTTATACGCCTATTTTTCTGATTCCCAGAACGCTGCTTTTGAGCTTCTAGTGTGGTGCATGTAGTATCAGTGCAATAGGTGAATCTAATGGCAAGAGCCAGCTAGCAAAATATTTTCAAAATTCGAGGGTTATGGCGGGTAGTAAGGGGAGGGGGTCTGAAATTTCATGAAAATAAAAAGTGCTTTAAAAAGTGATTTCTGCACGTTTTCTTGATTTATTTGGTAGGCATGGTGATATCTATTGAACATACCATATGCAGAGTATTAACGAATCACGATAATTGATGAAATTGAATTAAAAACAAAATATGTTTTGTAATAAAATGATTTTGGGGAGATAACTTTGAAGTTACCTGTACATTTTTGACTACATGTACCGTAAATAATGCAAAACTGAAAGCTCAACAAAAGAAATAAATATTTTTGAAGGATTGAAAGTGTCCCATTTAGCATTGGAAAGTAAAACTGATTCAAACTAGATCCTTTGAATATTACTTTTGCTTTGTTTAAAGGGCATAACATGTTGAATGTATTTAAAGTGTCCAAATTTTATGGAATACATATGCATGTATATGCCTATATGAGACAATATATTAAACACTAAAGTATTTACATATTATAACTCATTGCATGCCAGTGGATAATTTTGTTGTCTGCCAATAGCCTGTTGCAATCAGTTTAAGCCCAGATGAAGACCAACAGAATGTCGGTCTTGATCTGGATCCAAACTGTTTGACACTCTGATGGTGTTCCTGGGTGGATTATTTTTAAAAACTTAATTTTGAAGAAAGTCAGCAGACAAAAATGAAAACATGAACAATTCCCTAGCATGCAAATAGATAAGTACAGGACGTATGCAAAATAATGTGTCATTTAATAACCGTGAGAATTTTTCTTACGAAAAAATGCATAAAACCTTGCTAATTCTACTTTTAATCTTTAAATAATTTATATTATACTAGCACAAAATGCAAAGCAATTTGGGAGGTTGGTTCTAGAGGGGGGGGGGGGGGGGGGTGGGGGGGGGAATGATATTTTAAAAAATGTTTTCGGATTTCTATATATCTTAATGTAAAACTGATTGTTCTACCCAAAATTTTACATCTTTGAAGCATTTAATATCGAAAGCGGATTTCACAGCCATAAAGTACTCAGGTCAGGGTAGCTTTAAGGTGAAGAAAGAGACGATTGACAAACTTTTATTTTTACTGAAAACTATAGGCATTTATCCATAGCAAGTGTCAATGATTGCCACAACACAACAACAACATAAATCTGGTATGTTTTGTGTATGCATTTTTTGTAATTCATTCTCAAGTCAGAATTTCGTTCCTCCTCAATATCTTAAGTCAAGGGGCATAACTCTGTTATTATTTTTGACAGTTTAATGCTAAAAATTGCAGCAGATATCTCAATACAAATGCATATGCAAAAATGGTGACATTCTATCCATTCAATGGCAATAACCCTTAACCCTTCACAACAAAGTCGTCTGCTTTTCTCGTCTGCTGAAATGTTTAAGAAGCCTCTATGGCAAACATAGTGGACTTCAACCAGACTGCTGTAGGAGCAGTCTGTTCGGGTCCACATGATTTACTTCTATACTTAATTCGTAAGTAATGTTAGGCAATTATTTGCAGCAGACAACTTCAGCAGACGACATTTTCAGATGCTTTTTTTCTTGGCGCTTTAAGGGTTAAAAGTTTGCACAAACTGACACTATGATCCCAACTCAGATCTTGGCAATGCACATGCTTAGTATTGTCAAAAAGTGAGTATGTTCAGAATATGTACTCGTTATACCATGGGTTGTCCGCCTGTACGTGGAGATAATCCACGAGCTTTAGCGAGTGGATTATCTTACGTACAGGTGGACAAACATGGTATAACTATTTTAAACCACGTACATTAGTGGAGACCTTGCACATCATGAGATATTTCTTGCTAAAGTTGGTAAGGGTGGTATGTTTCAGATAAATGGTTGTAGTTGTAAAGCAATGCATACAGCTAACATGAATAGCATCTAACTAAAGAGTTTGCTCAGTGATGTTTTAATGTGCTTGAACGTTTCGGAATTATGATGGGCACACAAACTATTGATGTTGTGGCTTTTGATTTTAAGGGTACTCGTGTTCTCTGAGTTGTCAGCGGCTCTACTGGTTATCAAATGAATTTCGTTTTGGTGCATGATAACAGTTTGTAATGTAAAATTTGAATGAAATGCGTTCATATATTAAGAACATGGCAGACATAAACGTCAAGCGGACATAATTTTGTTGTTTCAGAATATGAGTAAAGGATACTAACTCTGCTAAAAAATTGGCTCAAATTAATGCCTAACAGTCCAAACCTTGTCAATATCAATGTATATGCACTGGTTTGTAAAATTTCTTCAAATAATTCTACAAATATTGAGGGGAAACCAAACTGTAAGATAAAGGGCCATAACTCTTGTTAATACTCAGTGGATTACATCCTTAACTCTTATCTTTAAGTGCTGTCTGCAATAACCATTGAAAGCAGTTTGAGCCCAGATAAGGCAGGACAGAATTTAGGGCCTTATTGGGATCCAAACTGTTTGACACTCTGATCCTATTCGAAAAAGTTGAGTTTGAAAACAAAAATCAATAGATGACAAAAGCTGAAATTTTCCTTATGAGCAAAAAGTGAACAGAACTTGACCTTTATTTTATGATAACATGTGTATGATATATGAATCCAATATATCAATGTTTTCACAAGAAATCACATGGACAAGGGTGATTCTATACTGAACAGCAAAAGAAACGCATATTTTGCATATTTGGTATAGTGTATAAATGTGGGTTTAAATACTGATCTAATAATATGCAAGGTATCAATGATGCATGGAACATGTGTATTATCAAATGCATCACAAATGGATAGCTCATTTGACTAAAGATAATAAAGGGGGGTAACTCTGGGCGTAACGAAATAGCTAATAATAAAGGCGACTTCCGAGATGGTGTATGCCTAAAACCACTAAACGGATTTGAATGAAAATCACTCTGCGTGATAATCTGGACATACAGACTACTTATGAAGATTAAATTGTCCGGAATTTTTTAAGTTGGACCATTGTGACCCAGTTACATTATTGGACAATTGACCGGAAGTGTGCTTAAGACAGGCAAGAATGTGTCCAAACAATTGTTTTAAATGCTTCTGTTGGACAGTTCCTTACTTGACGTCAATCATACTGTGCCAGATTTTCTTACACCCCAAAGATTCCAGTGGTTTACAATACCAATGCAAAAAATGCAAAATGAAGATTTTTTGGATTAACGGTATAAATCCTACAGCAATGAATTTTAAAGTTTTATGCTGTTTTCTTATCTGTTACATTATGTTCTCGTGACATGCAATGAAATCGGCTTTTCCAATGTACGGCACTGTTTTTTTTGCGTTTTTTGCATTAATTAACAAAATATAATAATTAACCGTGTAATGAGGAAAAAAGTGGTCTGGAACGAACGCATGAGTCCGTTCAAACATGTTCATATCATTCAGGGTAAAATTTAATAAGAGTTTCTGGTATTAAATCAATATTGGATAATATGCGTTTCTTTTGCTGTCAAGTATATATTACCCCCTCCCCAATTGAAAATGGTGGCCTTCCCCCATTGAAAATGGTGGATGCATAAAACAAATGTTTACAGTATTTTAACAGCCCTTTGGTGCCGCTATAAAACATCGTACAAGCAAGTCAGATATCAAATAAATATCTTTAGGTCGTCTGGTAAAATTGCCAATACTTCCCATAACAGTCTGCACATCAACACAAACACTGCCATTGACTGATTTTCTAATATACTGATGGCAAAAGAAACGCTACAGTCAAATATTGCCATGTATTGCGTGTCTCTCACAAATAGAAGCTGCACAAGCGTATCATGATCAGAATCTTGAGTCCAGCCTCAGAGCCCTTTTATTTTGTCAATTTTGCTTACCAGAGGTGAGTTCAACAATGCGAGTGCTCGCCGTGCGCTCGTTGATTGGTACCTATCTTTTTTCATAATGTGTAAAGCCTGGCATCAGTACAACGAGCGCCCGAGATAATTCTTTTTTTGGTCCTCACAATTTATGTAGACTCAGACTCCCATGCCTGTATATACAGGTTTCTGGAAAGGGGTTCATATTTTTTTTTGTGGCCGTGTTCCTTGGCTGTACCAGTACTGGCCGGGTGGGTTTATGCTTTTTGTGGTTCTGTGTCCAGGAACTCCCGAAGGCTCAACTGGCAGTGATTCTGGTTTTAAAGCGTCTCAGAAGACGGGGCAACGGCTTAAAGTCTCATCCGACAGACTGGGAGAAGCCGGGAATCGAACCTGCGACCCCTGGTTTACAAGACATAGGTTTCATATTTATAAAATAGAAGGGGGTTCTCTTTGCTGATTTTTTCTCTTTTATCTTAAATATCCCATGAAAATGAAATAATTTGGTGTCATCATTTTCATAGGATATTAAAAACAAAGGGGGGGGGGGGAGGGGGTGCGTTTTCGGGCTTCACTTACTTTGCTGCAAAAGACCCGAAGTGTTCATGATCTCATGAACAGACCAAAATCGAATTTATTTCTTAAATGCGTTCACTAATGAAATAGCCTCCCAGCAAACACCTATTTGAGTTTGGTTGGGTTCATGTCGCGACGTTGCCGACCTAAATTATAACGTCGGAACAGCGTAAAATTTCGATGTCCGATCGACGTCTAACTTCTACGTCCCCACAGTTGAATTTTGGTTGGATTTAGGTCGCGACTTAGGCGACAAAAAACAACGTCTGTGCACAGAAGCTTGCTTAATCCGCACAACGGGTCACGTGTACTTTCGCTCCCAACCAGTGGTTCAGGGCCACTTTATTCCTCGTTACACAGTTTTTTTTAATAATTTTGTAAGATAATGCAAAAACGCAAAAAGCGCTGTACGTTGGAAGAGCCATGTTTTGAATCCAGTTTCACTGCTTATTATTATTACGGCACAATTTAACAAATTAGAAAACGTTATAAAGCTTTTAAAATCATTGCTGTAGTAGATATACGAGGGGCATTTGGAAAGTTCTTAGCATGGTCTTTTATCTGAGTAACCGATTTACAAACCTTATCATATTTGGTATCATTTTAAAGAGGTATCTTTCCTCTATGCTATGGCACAAATTTCATGAGGATATTATAATGCAGACACGAAAAATGTTATTGTGAATACATGTACTGTTTGTATACTGGAAAACGCAAAATTTCAGTGGAAAATAAAACATTTTACCTTCTGAAAAGTGTGCAGAACATTAACAATAGTTCATGAAATTAGCTACTTTTGTACCATTTTGTAGGCCACGATCTGGTACAGTTATTTTCAATTGATGACCGAGTTGGATGTTTCTAATAACTAAATACCGGAACAGTAATACGAAAACCGTCTAGAAAGCAAAGTAATGCGCTAATCTTTTCGACTAAAAATCGCATGTCACAATGCACACGCTTAGGGATGTTGTTACTACACAAAGTGGTTCTGGACGACAGTAGGTTGGTTCTGGACGACACTACAAGAGGTGTTTCATGTTTATTTGAACAAATTTGAAATTGCCGTATAGCATTTATTTCTTATTATATTTAGTAATAATAATTGACATTTGTTAATCAGATCTCCAGGAATGCGCAGTCACCAAGAAAATATCTCTTAGCTTTTTTCGCTGGATTAAAACAGTCTCTGAAGATGAGTAAACAAATTTTAAGCGTTTAAAATTGCTGTCTGAAACGAAATGTTCAAAATCGTTCTCGAACGATTTCTCTTAAAGGGGTGAAGTTTTTCTCTTGGAACCTTTTATAAATTGTACATACATGATTACAGTGTGTTCTGCAAAGAGATAAAACATTTCCGTTGGATATTTACTTTTTTGAAGCAACTTAAACATCAATTTTTGGGGTTTACAGTTTCCAAAGCAACAATAAATTGTAAGCAAAATACATGAATGCAATTTTTGGTGATCAGTTTTAATGGTGATATTTTCTTGACCCATTTAAGAACTTGTGTCGGCTGTGAGATTTTAGAATTTGTTTTTCACAATTCTTCCAGACACATTTTATACAGGGAATGCCCCTTTGGGCACTCGTATGGTAGAACTTATAAAGCCCTGCTGTCAAGCAAAACCAAGCGCACATAAGCTGTTTTTCATTTGAATAATAGACTGAATGCTCCTCTAAACTTAAAAGAAATTTGAAAACTTTTATACACATTTTCATTAGAAATACACCCATTTTAGCTCTTAAAATCAGTAAAAGGGGGGGTGGGCGTGTATTTGTGAACGCCGTGTTATGGTTATGCTTTAAATTGCCTATTTGTCTATTTGGACATACAAGGGACACGTCCATTATTTAAGAGAAAGCAAAAGTTATTTATTTTATTTAAATGCAACCTCGAAAAATGAAATTCACATTTGTTCAAATAAACATGAAACAGGTCTCGTATGTTACAGGTTCATGACGAAATAAAGAGTTATGTAGTGAACCTGTAATGTGTTTGGGAGCCTTGACGCATGCTAAACCGCAAGAATCTTATTTTGTCGTTGTATATTAATTCAGGATACTTATCAAAACTTAATTAATCCAGTATCAAGGCGAATTTATCCAGTTTACACTAACCTGACACAATTATTGTTTTTGAAACTGTATTTTACTACTACATATGCCCGCATATGCTTATTTTGTGCATTCACTTTCGTTTTCTCTGTACTTTTTATGACTTGATATGATGAGGCACGTGGCAGCCCTATAAAAGAGGTTTTCATTTCTGAGTGGATGCTAAGGCTGATCATTCTGTAGGTTTTTTCATGGAAGTCTCATGTCGCGGCTCATATAGTGGTTTCTTAAATTTCATCTTCTGACCATTTAGAACTGTTGTATGCCAGCATATGGCATAATGGTACTGATGGCATATTCGGGGAAATGATTGATCATTTACAAAGCCTTGAAAACTTGCTCTTTCTACTCCCACCCCTCATTTTACGTCTTTATACTGGGTGTCGTTTAGACCAGAATTTTAGTAAATCCATTATAGATTTCAAAAAGTAAAAGTACTAAATTATTAAGGATATAAATGCCCTAAGATTCCAGCACTTTGCAGTATTCCTTCTGCGCATGCGTACGAAATATACTTAAAATTGTGATGTTTGTCATTGAAAAGATGAAAATGGTGTCTTTCCGTTTGTTTTTAGATGCTTTCCCACCCCCCCCCCTAGACCCAAGATGCCCTGTGGACAATTGAACGTCATTATATAAATATACAACATGTGTAAAGGGCGTCTTGGGTCTAGGGGGGGGAAAGGGGTTGTATAAGCGAAAGAAGACATCAATCATATGACAAAAAAGACCACTTTGCAAGATGGTCGTTTTTATTGTATACTTAAGGAATAAAGAAACGCAACAGACAAAAATTTAATTTTTGCGTGTTTAAATGACGGTTTGGTGAAATCTCTTCAGAATTTCTTCTTGAGTATTTATAGCATGTGATGAAATACCAAAACGTCATTTTAACGCTACATTTTACGCTACAATGTGAAAACATATGAAAACGTAAAATGTGACGTTAACTTCAGAATAAAGATCAAGAAACCCCTTCTTTTCCATGTTTGGTTATTTGGCGTCGACTTGACAATGTGCAAATTAGATAAACGTCCAATCATATTCGTAATGCAGTCAAATATTGCGTCAAAACACGCTACTTGAATGGCAAGATACACAATGGTAGTGAATAAACGATAAACGGTACTAAGAGCCGTCGGGTTTGGGTCGCTGGTGAATATACGGGATAAGATAAACCTAGAGACATCAGAACATGCTTTCTTGGGAAAAAGTGACTTTTCAGATACCGTAGAAATACGCTGGTAAGGTGTTTATATTGACGTTAGCCAAACAAAACACGGCATAATGCAAGAGAAAGCATCTAATTACATGCAGAGAGTGAACACCAAGCTTGTTAACTGCCACCTAAATTTTGTCACTGGACCATTTTATCATTAGAAAAACACATAACCATCATGGAAACCATTAAAATGTAGGATATCGAATTTTGACGTCAGAATTGAGTTTTTTGACGTATGAAGATCTCAAGTCATAATTCTTGAACAAAACGCCCTTGTAATGAATAAATCTCAAGCAGAAAAGAAAGTTAACGCGTTTTAAGCAGTATTCAGAGTTGACGTTAATGACGTTAAGCCGTTTGAGAATCCAATAGAAACGTCACCATTTGATCATTTTTTTGATCTGCAATCTATGCCAAGACTTTTTAAAACAATAAACCGATGGTTGATTCAAACTTTGCTTTTATTGACCCTGTTTCAGCAGTTTACTACGGGGGTCAGGCTGGTTACGCGCATACCAAAATGATTACGTAATCGATAGTAACGTTGAACATGCTGTAATTGGACAGACGCATACTGCTCCTATCGATAAATATCATTTGCACTAAAAACTTGCTATATATTGTATGTTTACAATGACTCGAAGTGTTTGTTGCGTTTCTTTATTCCTTAAGTATACATCAACTGTATAAATATATATAATATACTCTATCATGATAAATGAAGGACGAGTGTTTACCTTAGTTTAACGATCTTTTTCCCACTCATGTTACTGAATAGCGAGCACAGTTGATGATCAAAATAAATTCTCTCTCTAAACGAAGTAGATATATTACATGCATTTAGGAAAACCCGTTTTAAATATACGAACTAGCGGGCAAGGGTACATAGACGGCTCGTCTATATGTAATTTTTGAGTGTGCCTAGTGTCTCCAGTTGTGATTTCAGCAAAATACATTTTGTAAAACGATCGTCTTATTTAGGGAAATAGCCGGCCTTATCACTAGAAATTCTTAGCCCTTTAACGTTACTAAATTATGTTGTTAGATGATTTTGTACATACACTTACAGATACGCTACATGGCCCCTGAATAGGTGTACTTTATGCATGGATGAATTTTTATGGTACATTGCTTCATAAAATTACACCAGGTATATTTTTAAATGTCATCAAGGTACTGATCTACCAAAAGCTTTGAAGCGTGATTCTATTTACAATATCGATGTGATGTTCTAGAAAAAAGGGTTTCAGGCATTTATTTGCATAAATTAAAAAAGCTTTGACATACACATATGTTCCATCCAGACTGGCTCATTTTACGCTTTCTGCATCAATCGTTTGAAATAGAAAGACCAAAGGTCATTGGTCAGAGGTCGTGGTACATCTATAGAATATACTTTATCTTAACAGAACAAACAACAACAACAAAAACAACAACAACAGCAGCAACAACGAAAATATTAAAATAAACGTTGAAATATTAGCTATTTTGACTTTAAAAGACTTCCAAATGTGACTTTAAATGGGGGTATTGATGTTATAATACCTTACGAATGAAAAAAAGAAAAGAATACTAAATGTTTTGGTGTAGTCTAATTATGCACCCCCCCCCCCCCACCCCTTTGATAGCATCTCCTCTATTGTCACAGGGATATCAGGAATTTATCTAATTAT
Source organism: Loripinus fragilis (assembly GCA_964019695.1). Lineage (NCBI taxonomy): Eukaryota > Metazoa > Mollusca > Bivalvia > Lucinida > Lucinidae > Loripinus > Loripinus fragilis. Next base: position 83,808,765 of record OZ026526.1, on the reverse strand, counting down.
TATTATAACATATTCTCGTTCATAATACATCAAACTTCTTATTTAAATGGATAGCAGTGTTACTTCATACGTCAGGATTGACATCATGCTACTGAACAATAAGTGTGAAATGAATTGACCTAGTCGCACGAAAATCTGATTTTGTTGGACGCGAATGTCCTATGCTTACAGCATTTTCCAAAGCATTTTCGCTACTGACAAAATGCAGGCCTGATCTTGGTCCAAACAATCATCTACAGTTACTGAAATACCTGATAAATCTATGTCACTACCGTCGGATCTACATATATTCCAGTTTCTTCAGAAAGAGGGGTAAGTTGCTCTAAATCCAAATTTTCTTTTTGAATGATTGGTCATCCATTAGTAATATGTCACTGCATAATTTCTTATGCACACCTTTTGTGGCGGTGCTTACATTTTTCATTTTATGGATACTGATTAAACCAGAACTGGTTGAAATTTGCAGAATCAAGAGCTATATTATCAAGAAAACACTTAATGTTGTGGCCCTGTATTTTGAAGACCCAGGCCTTGTATTTGGCAAGCGTTGAAAAGGTTTCAGGGCAGAATTTACATCTGCTCAAGATAGAAAATTGTCGTCTCTAACCTGTTACAGAAAATATGGCATCGTCTATTACCTGCTACACAGTCGCCTCTGACCAGTAACATTTATAAAAAATGAAATCTGAGGTTTTCAGTGTTCTTTAAATAAGAACATGTTAAAATTGACTGAAAATTCATGTGGATTATATTGTTAGATAGTTTTTGCTAATTCAATGGCGGAAACGCAAGTAATTGACCACAAATTACGTATTTCTGAAAGTCCTATTTCGCACCATAGTTTTATGATTTAACTACACATATCTACGACGCTTGCCTTTCTAATGTCAATCTAACAAACACTTAAATGATAGTAATGATCCAAACAAGCAAATGACACTATATTATCTTTTTCTGCGACTGATTTGTATGATACACCTTTCAACTGTCGTCCAAAACCCCAAACCTGTCGTCTAAAACCTGTTATTTGTCGTCCAGCACAAGAACACAGTCGTCATGAACCAGTAATGGATTGTGGTCCAGAACCATCTTGCGTAGTAACAGACATCCCTAAGCGTGATGCACATATTTTGAAAATATATAACCGGCAGTAGTTTAAAAATGCCTCGCGTTGGTATTTTTGTCAAGTACACTTTATGCGCTTTGTATTGAAACCAAAATAAATTTTGTAAACCAGGACAAAGGGAAGATAACTCTTATAATCTTACCATGGGACAGAGTATGTTTAGCTATGAGCTGACGTTCTGGTTCATTTTAATTAAAAACAGTTGCAAACAAAAAAGTAAAAATACCTTGAGAGTAGAAATCAATCAATTTTGTGATAGTTAACTCGATACCATGAGAAGTTTTTATTCCATCGACAAAATGTTAAGGGTTAAGTTACCCCACCCACTTCTTGAAAAGTAGGGGTAGTGTTATTAGGAATAATTTTCTTGAATACAGAGCTAAACAAGCCACACTTTTTGCGCGACGAAATGATTTTTATGCTTTGTTCGCTACAAATAAAGCAAAACATATACTCAATCGGCATTTTTCGTGCTCCTGTAGTGACACAATTTATAGTAAAAGTATAAAGAAAAATCGAAAAAAGCCCCATTTTTGAAAGTTTATCATTTCTCTATCAGTCAACATTTCCCGAATAAAAAGGTGGTAGTCGTGCAAGCATTGATCGCACCAAATCGTTAATTTGTCAAATCAAGATCGCAAATAAGGCCCCCAATGTTCCTTCGCTCTTTTCCAAGTATTTTGCTTAAAATTTCCGCCAGTATATAAACCCCTCCTCATTTTGAGCATGCGCTGCACGTGCATGCCAAGTCCTTTTTCGGCAAAAATTAAACCATAAAGTAGCCGTTGAATTCTAGTTTCCAAAAATGTATCATTTGATAGCATTTTATCAGCGCACTGTGGAGTTATGATACCATGCTAAGAAATTTCCAAATGACCCTCGTACTTCAGTTAAATAAATCTTCATTTTTCCCTTAATTTTCATCGATCTTAAAAACGGCCGGAAACTCTGGGAAACAAGGAATCTGGTACATTATGCATGGTATCAAGGGAGGTACTGTCCAACAGAACTGTTAAAAACAATTGTTTGGACGTTAACATGCCTATCTTATGTACACACAGTTTCGGTTTATTGCTTGACAATGTAACTCGTACACATTGGTTTGACAAATTAATCTTCAAAAATAGCTTGTATATGTTCTGATTAAGTCACAGAGTGATTTTCTTTAAACTATGTTCTGTGGTTTAGGTAATTGCTCTATATTTTTTTTACGTTATGTCCATTCTTGTTTTGCAATCATCTTGATGGGAAGAGAGAGAGAGCTGGTTGCTTTGCTTAGTTTGTTTTCCTGGTGTCTCGTGATTGTTGTGTGGCTATTCATCTCAGTGCCATGGTTTTCTCTGCAGTTTGTGACTGTGATATCTCCTGATCATACTCACTATTTTGGGGTGTCATTAATGCAAAAAGCAATGGCTTTGGCGAGTCTGCACATTTGCCTGGTATTAACCTTCGTCACAGTTCAAAATTCTCATGTTGTGGCTCAAATGGCGATTGAATGCCATTGTGTGCGAGCAGTGAAGGCTCTGGCGAGTCTGCACATTTGCATAGGCTTACCTTAGCCTTCGTCACTGTACAAAATCTCTTGTGCTTCTTAAAATGGCGATTTGTGTGCTATTCACGCCAGCAGCGAATACTATGGTGAATCTGCACATTTGCGCAGGCAAAGTCACTGGACAATGCGATAAGTTTCAAGACCTCTTGTGCTGCCAGTGAAGGCTCTTGGGAGTCTTCACGTTTGCACAGGCTCGCCTGAGCCTTCGTCACAGTATCAAAATATCATGTGCTGGCTAAAATGGCGATTTTTGTAACGTTTATGTGAACAGCGAATGCTGTGGTGAGTCTGCACCAGCAACCACAGCACTTCTGTGCAACCATCAGTGCGTTGTATCATGCTTTAAAAATGCCCTCAGTGCGTTGTTATAAAATTCCTCAATAAAACATTCGCTTGCTGGGAAAGGGCTGACCTCTTGGCGTCTAACTGTTAGTTTGTCACTTTCCCATTGGTATACTGGGTCAGGTGTGATACTTGATTGTATAGATTCCTGATCTTTGCACCCTTATCTGTATCTGTATCTCGTAGTTATCCACCGATGTTTTGTCGATGCACCACCTCTTATGAGGCGTAAAAGGGCGTAATGAATATAGTTTAAAAGTTTATGTACATTAAAAGTTCATTATATACAAAGCTAAAATCCTGGTGTCTTGTAAAAGAATGATGGTCAATTTCCAACCTCTACGACCGTTGCCCCGCTGTCTTCCCTTCTTGCTTATTCAACAAGCCGATTCTGGTATAATGCAATTCTGCTAACAGTTCTCTGCTATACAGTTCAATCTTATGTGAATCATTTTTTTCCAACACATCTTCATGTACCACCATAGAACAGTCCAGAACCAATTTGGTTAAAACTATACTGTCAATACTTTGACTTGGAATAATGTTATTAAATATCATATTGAATTTCTGTCTGTACGGCTTCCTCACATGTTCCAGTGAATCGCATCTGGCTATGAAGTGCTCTCTATCCTCCGGTTCTTTCAGACACAATTTACAAGATGGGTTTACCGCATATTGATTAAAGCATGATCTGTTGGCCTGCAGTATGTACGCGCCCGTCAGTACCTTAACTTTCAGTTCTGCCCTTCTGTTATCTCGAACATTATGCCTAACACTTGACCAGCACATATGAAGCTTTCCAACTGTGACTGAACGCGGGTTAAGATACTTCAAAGACTTCTTACTGTAGATTTCCTGTTCCGAAACGGTTTCCAAGTAACTGTTCATTTTTGAATTTAGCAAAGTTTTCCATTTCTCTTTTGAAGGTGTATTTACAAATAGCTCATATGCACTTGGAAGATCATACTGTTTCAAAATTCTTTTAACTTTATTGCACCAGGAGCTCTCATCTGAAGACTTCATTACCAATTGTCTCTCAATAATATCATATTCAACTGAATCCTTTGAACTAACCGAGCTTACAAACAGGTTAAGAATGTTTTTATGTATTATTAACTCGACTGGTGGAATACCCAATAGGGAAAGAGTAACACAATTTGGAGTTTTATCTGGAAGCCCTTGGATTTGCCGCAAACATTTTCTCTGGAATTTCTCCATGTCAGTCCTTGACAGTTTCTGCACCTCCAGACCATATACCACCCTCGGGATCACGTATGTAGACCATAAGTAAGCACATAAAGGTTTCGTCAGCCCATTCCCTGAATGCAGGCCCGCGCCCATCAATGCGTACGCAGTCTTTCTTCCCAGGCTTATCTTCTCCTCAATATTAACTTTTCGTTTTATGTCTCTTAATATGCCCAGATGGTTACACTGACTCTCAAATTTGATTCTTTTTCCACCCATATCAAAACCAAGTTGATCACACGTTGACTTGACCCCATTACTGTACAACAGCACTCCACTTTTGGTTGGATGGATAACATACTGTTCCTGGTTAGCTGACTCCCCGGTGTCCTCAACCATACCCTGCATCTCATCTTCAGAGTTTGTAATCAAAGCCGTGTCATCTGCAACCGTTATGTGAGGGACACAAATACCTGTCTACTAGAACGATCAGATGCGGGTTATTGTATCTTTTATAATGCGACGTCGACAGTACTCCTCCCTGACGAACACCTTGACGTATGACTAATGGCGCTGACAAATGACTCTCCCACTTCACTGAGGTGGTCATATCGCTGTATATATCTTGCACCAGTAGCCAATCATTCCCAGTGATCCCATCCAGGTACAATTTTCTCAACAGCAGTTCATGGTTGACAACATCGAAAGCCTTTTGCACATCAAGTGTAGCCACAAACAATGGTTCTCTTTTGTTCTTCGCCTCATTTATGCATTCAGTCAAGATCAGCGCTGCTCCCAGTGAAGAGCTACCAGCAGTAAATCCTTTCTGTAATCGGGATTTATTTACTTTAACACGACAACTGAACCACTAGTCCCTTTCATTCTATCGAAATATTTGATTGGTCAAAATTTATGTACGCCTTTATCAAATACTTTTTTGATATATTTTGTCAAAATAAATAATTGTCATATTATTCTATGAAAAATAGCAGCATTTTACTCCTTGTATCTATTTTTATCTGTTATAAACATTTTGTTTCTATAGTTACCTGCAGAAATTAGTCTCGTTCTCATTTGCAAGATGGCGGATTTTCATAACTGAATTTGGCAGGTCTACAAATTTTCCAAATAAAAGTCTTTTTGCATAAATCTATGCGCATTCCTTTCGTGATAAATTAACCATTGATAAACAACCATTTTCAAACACCATGCTACAGCTGAGAAGTTGTTTTATGATATAAAGATTGCCATGCGGGTTCCACTTTGCACACACTTTTTTGATTTGTAGTGGTAATGGGTACCACAGGTATATAAGACACACATACAGCCTCGCTGTATGAGCTAGCTTTTACAGCGACGCGTAGTGTGTCAGGCCAATGTTGCGAAGTTAAGCAACGCAGAGCTCGGTTAGTAGCTGGATGGGTGACCCAGGCATTGGAGCAGGGGCGACTGGGTAGTTGCGCTCATGCTGGGTACCATCATAGAAATGAAAATCACTACCTTAGCCTCCTATCGTTCGGCACGGTAGTGACTGGAAAGCATCTTTACAATGTAACACTGAATACGTGATTCACGTATGCATCGATTTCACAGCCCGAAGTATATTTTCCTTTTATAAGACTTCCTTTAAAAATCAATCAATATCTTATCTAAGGAACGGAATCAGTTTTGAACCGAGAATTCCAAGTTAAACATTCGAAATCAGTTAAAATTCATAAGTACCGTTTCGTTTTTCACTTACGCCGCCATTGCTGTTTACATGTTGCAATGCAAGTTATTTCCCTTGACAGCTCTCCTATGACATGACACGAACTGGGTAGCTGACATTCAAGGCAGTACGGAAAACGCAAAAAAGTGAACCCTTTTTATTTTAGGCCTAATATGTAATAAATTAATGATATTTCTGAATAATAATTTGATATAACTATATACAAATAGTACTCTTTACTTCGAAAGCTACAATTTGTTATTTATATCAGGGCTGGACCCAGAGGGGGGGGGGGGCGCTGAAAGCCGAAGTTTTGAACTGATTGGCGCAAGCCAAGAGTGGGGGAAGGGTATGAGAGCGGGTTGGACCTCCCCCGGAAAAAATGAAAATCTATGTCTCTGAGAATGCATTTCAAGCCATTTTGAATTCTATAACCTCAATTTTAAGTAAGGTTAGACACTCAAACACTTTGTTCTTAGCTATTAGTTTTGCATTTCCTTGTCATTAAGTATGAGTCAGCCCAATGTTTAGAATAACAGCAGAGCCCTTGTGAGAGGGAAGGGGCTTAAAATTTGAAGAAAAAAAGCTCGAAAAAACAACCAAGTCCACACCTAAGAAAAAATTGGGCATAGGTTCCACTGTATTGTGTACTTTTCATTCACCCCAACCCAAAGAGCATAGACCCAGCATGGCAGCAGACTCGGGACTGGGGCTCTCTTTTGCATATCTCTGAGTCTGGTCGGGGAAGGTGGGCGCACAGCTATTACTTATTAGCTTTGCGACTAGACTACATGGAATTGGCAATGGAAGCAACAACGGAATGGAAGTTAGGGGGAGGGAGCACACATGCCACAGCCTTGGGACTGGGAATAAGTGCACCCACCCCAAATTTCCGAGTTTTGTTTGGGACTGGGAGGGGAAACAGCAGTGTTTTTCTTCCCCGACCAGACTACAGGAGATTTTAAAATCCCATCATTTGGAAGCCCGGGTCACACTCGCAGCCCTGTGTGTGCCCACCCCAACACCAACGTCCACATTTTTCCCCGCAGTAATCAGTTTTTTTTATTGTACTCACGGCTTCTGGAGAGGGGGCTCGTGTCCCTTAGCCCCCCCCCTCCTTTGGGTCCGGCACTGTATATGACCCGAAAATATAGTGTGCCTGTGTCTGGTTGAGAGAACTAGGGAGAGGGTGGGAAGGGGTGTACTGGTGTGAAAGTAGCATCTGGGGTGAATATACATGTCATGGATATTTTACTCTGAACGCCAACAGAAACAAGAGTGCATATACATATATAACATTTTCAAATCTTCTTCAATATAATATTTTATTCAGATTGTAATTTAGGTCGAGGGGTTAATTGTTTATGGTATCGCTTTTTAAAAAAAATAACTGAGCTAGATGTGTTCCTTTGACAAGTTGGTTATGCTCCAGAACAAAACTACACAGACATAAACAGCATTGGCAGTCTGATCAGGGACTGTTCAGCAAATGATTTATCGATAACTAGGACAATAAACTTGAGGGTCTGTTTTAGAAGTAATAATGGCTTTGCGTATAACTTATTAAAGGATAAATCCAAATCTTATAATGTATACACAATGTATATGAATGTCCTATCTAGAAAAACGTTATATTTGTCTCGAAAGAAAGGCTTCGAGCTTTTGTATAAAGAGAAATGTTTTTAAATCAATTACAAAATTGTTAATAGGCCATTGTTGATAGTTTGGTGTTTGTATTGTTTTGATAAACACGTGTGAAACACTTTGCAGCTTTGAAACCCTCCATAAAGAAACCGATAGGTGGCCTGCTGAACAGCGCCTGCAAGAAAGCAAATATGAAATGAACAGCAGGACTTATGCACATTTTTCCTTGCATGCGTTCAACATTGGGTACGTCGAACGAATATATGCATTATAATTATTCCACATATGGACCAATACATGAAACCACTTACATATGCGCATCACCGTTAAGCAGTACATAAATCTGGGCCAAAATGTACACAAATTTAGATTATTGTTACTCCCATTGTGGGAGTCTGTAATTGTTCTATGTTTTGTTGTACATTACTTTATGTCCATTCTAGTATTGCAATCATCTTGATGGGGAAGAGAGAGTTGATTGCTTTGCTTAATTTGTCTTCCTGGTGTCTCGTGATGGTTGAGCGGCTCTTCCTCGCGGTGCCACGGGGTAGTCTGCAGTTTGTGATTGTGGTATTTCCTGATCATACTCACTTACTATTTTTAAAGCCTGAAAAGTTGAAAACCCAGAATAAAAGCTTGATGGTTAGAGTTCACACTGTAAAATATATTACAACAAAGGTATATTTCCATCACTCAGTGATGTCTAATCAATAATAGCAAATTGTACAGGGACACATAATTAATTTCGTAGCTCTGAACTGTATCCCAAAGTCCTGTTTACGGGTACAAGTCAATGGATATATTTTATAAAATGGAATTGGGTTCTCAGATGCAAGGCTAACCTCTTCAAAGATATTTAGATAAGAATAGATGTATTTCAAAAATTGAAATACCATCCTTTCACCAAGTGATGCGGCCTAATTCACATGCTGCTCCATATATGTACATACAAACCTATTATGTCGGGGTGACTAGTGAGTCACGTGTAAAGTGACTTCGTCCGCACACAACAGTAGGCCCATACGTTATGATATATTTTACATATAATCAAATTTTCATTTAAATTTACTGTCATTTTCACCGAAACAAGTACTTTAACTGTCAAAAGAGCGTTTTCTTAATTCAAAGGCAATGTGTATCTTAAAGCAAATGGTCAGGTTTCTGTATATTTTACCAGAACAAAATGGGGACATTTTATTTTGGAAGTTTGGATCACATTTTTTTTATATAAATAGGGTGGTTTTGATCAATTTGGGTAGGTTTTACTTGTGTGCATTTTGACTTGCAGTGGCGGATCCAGGATTTCTTAAAGTGGGTCTATTTGTTAATTTTACCTGATTATTTATTATTCTTTGCTGATTTTTCGGAAAATTCTCCATGAAAATAAAATGATTTTGTCTCAAAGGGGATTCGAGCAACCTCCTCGAACCTCCTCTGGATCCGCCACTGACTTGTGGACGTTTTTACTTTGCCATGCATTCCAAATGCACAAATGCATTTCCCTACTCTTCTCGGACATTTCCAAGTGCAAAACAATGGACCCAAACTAGTTTTGGATCTCCTTTTCTAAGAAGTTAAAATTAAAATTCTGACTGCTCTTTAAAACAGCAGATGTCAAAATGCGCACAACAACACAATGTATATTCTTACTGGACCTGTCATCCCGGTCATGTCTCATCAGACACATTTAAAAGTATTCGTTACACTTCTTCGTGGTACCAAACAGATGTCCCAACATGGCTGCCAGGTGAAAGAAATTTTTATTGAGAAGGGAAATCATGAAGTATTTTATTCAATGACGGAAACTCCTGTATAAAAACAACCAGAAGTGAATTTTAATCATAATTAGAGTATTTCCTGTAAGTGTTGCGGCGGGATTATACAAAATAGGTTTGCTACACTGACATGGCATGTATCGAATCGTTACGTCAAATGGGCAATTTTAATTGGGGACCCGTTTACGTAACGACATCGTTTCTAGGTACCATCAGTACTACAGATTGATGATTTGACAGCCTAGATATTTTCACCCTACAGAAAGCTTGGCTAATCTCTAGTTTACAGGTTGCATTACATCTGTTTGTAAGTAGAATCCAATTCTTGCATCTGCAACAGCGGTGTGTGGGCTATGAAAATTAGTAGCACTTCTGTTGCTGTTAACGAGCGATAAAAATGGAAAAGTGAAGCGTGGTAGCTCAGTGGTTAGGCACTTGCCTCTGGTGCTAGAGGTCCCAGGTTTCGATCCCCGCTCGTGGCGAGGAAAATTTCGGTGTCTAAACACGCTTTCCCTAGTGTCATTTGCAGGGATGACACTAGATAAGTGCATCGTTTGGATCGGGAGTAGTAGTAGTAGTAGTTTCTCAGCCCTAAGGCTGTTATGTCACTCTGGTAAGGTTTATCTTCACAAGTTCATGTACTTCACTGGTGATAGTACTGCTATAAATATTGTTTAAGCTATATGCGCTTAAGTCTAGGATACTAAATTTAAGTTGTTGGTGAAGACCTTGAGAAAAGCCTGGTACCAGTACCTTTCAGTGCTCTATTAAATTTCCGGAGAAAAACGATCTCAAAGTTGGCCAATTTTTTAGCAAGGTTCTGACCTTATGAATTGCCGAAAACACCCGATTTTTTGCATGAGCTCATCTCTATATTTATCCTCTGTGATTGCGGGAAAAAAATATTTGCAGTTGTTTCATTGGATGATATATAATGAATATTTAAATTAGTGTACACAATCACAAACGATACTCAACAATTAGATGTAGATAACCATATATAGTCTCTGTGTTGTAGTGGATATGTAATCCACTTGCCTTGTACCCAGGGGTTCTGAGTTCTATCCCTGGCTCCTCTAGTCTGCCATAAGAGGCTCTAATTTGTGGCCTTGTCTCCATATGACCTACTGAGCTTTAGGTGGGACGTTAAACACAAACTCGCTCACTGACCCTATCAGCCAGAGTGTTTCAAGAGTGTCATACTAAAGTTTCAAAACATTGTGAACTTGCACACCTTAAAGATATGTGGCGATTTTGACGTATGCAAACAGTTTAGACCCAGATTAAACACAACTTCTTATAAAAACTAGGGGCGAATCGACTATGGGGGTGAAAGGACTAATTGGGGCAAAACGACAAGGGAAAAACATCATGGGAGCGAAATGACTAGGGGAGGAAATGGTTTGGGTGAGAAATGTCCCGGATTCGTCCAACCTGTCTTGAATTTTTTACCACACCTGGGCGTGACTTATTGTGCTCTGGGCCAATCAGAACGCCACAAAGAGACTTGACAATCTTACCAGACATTCAGATTGAATCAGCTAATTTATTGCCAAATTATGTTTGCACAATCGTGACTGTCTTCCTCCATCAAATCTTGAAATGGGGCAAATTTCTAGTTTTTTTGCCGCATAAAAATTGCTTGAACACGCTAACAAAAGTGACTTTGGTACACAAAACATTCGTTAAATCAGGAAGACTCAAGCTTCCCTCCCCCCCCACCCCACAGTCTCCATTTTTTAAGCTGTCAACTGTCAGGTATACACTGGCATACACATAAAATATCTGCTTGTTTTAATGTTAAGATGTTCAATGAAAGATGGTATATAATAGTATAGATATGCTATAAGTAAATATTGTACAATGGAATATATTGTAACTATGTTATAATAGAAATAAACGAAAAAAAGGAAACTGGCATTTCGTATTAAAGGATCATGCCGGAAATGCAATCGTTACAAATAAAGCGTTTCACAAGTTCAGGTGTGGGATTTAAATAATGAACTATCAGCAGTTCCAGTAATTATTCAGCAGAACAAACTATTCCAGATTGTCCTGAGAAAGTCAAACAAACAAATACAATCATCATAATCATAATCAGATTTGTGATTAAGGCGCAGGGGCATCATCCACATCAGTGGGCCTCTTTCCAGGTAACTGGCTAGCTGCACGCAGAGCTGATCTCACACCTGATCTCCAGGTGCTCCTTTCTTCTCCCTCCTTTCGTTCAATTTAATCATGAAGCATGTAGCTGTTCAATAAATGGCAATAAAGTTGGCTAATTTTACCCTAGCAAATATGGTGAAAGGGATAGACCAATTGTTTTGGCTTTAAATTAACTGTTGATATGCAGTCATTTGATTCTTAACCATGCACGGATCCAGGAATTTTCGTCAGGGGGGGTCAAGGTCAATCTGACAAACAAAAAAAGCTCTGACAACGTTTTTTTTTTACAGAAGTCAAATGGTTAATTTCAAAGAAAATCACCATTTTTCAAGGTTCCAGGGGGGGGTCCAACTTTTTCCAGGGGGGGGGGGGGTCCTATCGCTTATTCCCTATAGAAACCCATATAGCTTGTGATTTTCCAGGGGGGGGTCCGGACCCCCTGTCCCCCCCCTCCCTCTGGATCCGCACTTGTTAACGGTCACCGGGTAAAGATTGACAAGTATATTTCCAATATGTGTGAGACTTGCCAGAAGCTTGAGGATGTTGACCATTATTTGTTTCATTTTGGCAAATATGTGGGACCTTGATGAGGGAAAGCCTGTCTTCGGGGTTCCGATAAAGTGATATTCAAACCAGCCTGCTCAGCTACAGAGACTAGCTAGTAAATTGAAATTTTGCTCAAAGCAAGTCTACATATATGATTCTTTCCAAAAAGCGAATGACAAAGGTGCTGATCAGTCTGCGCTGGTGCACAGGACGTCTATGCCTTTGTTGTTCGCAAACCTCAAAGACACATCAAGGCCCATAAAGAACAGAGAGAGATAGGCTGGAACCTACAGTGGAAGACATCTGGGCCAGTGCATGAGATTTCCAACAATTTGGTACGTGCGACCAGCAAAGCCTCAGATCAGCCTGCGCATACGCGCAGTCTGATCAGAGCCTTTGCTTGTCGCTTGAGTATTCTATGATTGTTAAGCTACTGACTGAACATCAGTTGGAGTTTCTAAGCTTAAACGGAGGCTGCACAGGCTCGTTTGAGTCTACACTTGTCAAAATGTCAAATTGTTGGAAATCTCATGCTGCGGCTCAATTATTTATTATTCTTATTTAGGGAAGGGTGCAATAATATCACATACATGTATAGACTTAAGGCTACTTGGAGGAAACAATGTAAATATTAGCAGAAATGGCCAAAATGAGCTTACAGCAGCCCTGATGGAATTAATCAGCTGCTCGCACAGATTTTGAATATTTAAACTGATCACATGTACAAGCACCAGAGTTCAGGGGTAACAACCTACGTCATAGCGTGGGTGTTGTAAACATGTAGTATGACGCCATCTTTGATTTGCAAGGTTAGTTTTTCCCTTCGTAAATGTCGTACAAATTAGTGTCTGTCAAAACTAAGCAGTGCAGGCGGTGCCTAACATCACACTTGAACAGAATATACAATGGTCACGTCCAGAAATGCCGTTGCCTTTGTAAACATTCACCCACAAAAATCGAAGTGGGTGACTTCTAAAATTATCCTCGTGTCTCCCGCTTCGATTCTTGTGGGTGAATGATTACAAAGGCAACGGCATATCGGGGCGTGGCCGTTATATATTCTGTTCAAGTGTGATGTTAGGCACCGCCTGCACTGCTTTGTTTGTACAGACACTCATTTGTTTAATTTTACGAAGGGGAAAACTGACCTTGTAAATCAAAGATGGCGCCGCACTACGTGTTTAAAACATCAATGCTATGACGTAGGTTGTTACCCTTGAGAGTTACAAGAATATTGCAGCAAGTGAAGAAGCACAAGAGATGAGAGCACTACGAGTTTAAATTATAGGCAGCAGAGGAATGCCACAAAAGTCTAACAATAACAGGAAATATGTGTATGGCTAGGCTTACTTAAGAATCTGTACGCCACTACTTGTCTATCTACTATACTGGCAGTGTTCAAAACTGAACATTACACCAGAGCTTGTTGGGTTCATTACTCAAATGTGCTTGAACATCGAAACCAGTCCCGGTTTTAGCCGGTTAAAACCACCCCAGTTAATACTCCCCAAAGTGGTAAACACTGGTCTATACATGTCAGAGTGCTTGATAGGGCAAAAAAAATAATTGTGTGGTTCGGGTAATGGCTGAAAAAGCATTAGGTAGGGTAGGTAGGTATTTATTTATTTATTTTTTTTGCAATGGCTCACATGCTGGATGACAAAAAAACGGCTCTCTAGCTGAGAACATTTTAGAATTCTGAAAGTCCGGAGCTCTGCTGCGTGTTCACATTTTGGCCTGAAGATATTCAGCAAAAAGCTGACAGAATACATTACTTTAACGCAGAAATGGGGAAAAAATACGAAAAATCGGGTGATTGAAAGCGAAACCGGAAGTGGCAAATGCGCGGTTATACGATCTACCAGAAATGACCGAAGCGACTATTCCGGTACTACCAAACTGTACCGAACCGTATCGCTAACTGTACCGAACAGTAGCGCGATTTTCTGCGATTTTTTAAATATTTTTTTTTTTTAGGACGAAAAAAAATATTAGGGTCGGGACCAAAATCGTAGGTAGGGTCGGGTTACCCGAACCACACTTTTTGTTTTGGCCTAGAAAATTTCAAGTGGTCGTTTCAGGGGTGGACTGAGATACTAGGTCAGGATTGAATATATGTTCTATTTGTTGGAAAAAAGAAAAAAAAACTGTTTTGTCCCTGCCAAGGGTACTTCTCAGGTTGCTTATGACACAAAGTGTTAAAAATCTTGGTTTTTATCCCTGCATTAGCTTTAAAAAACAGTCAAAATTCTACAGATCGTTTCCGGTAAATGTTCTAAAATTTTGAACACTGGTTGGCAGCCCAAAAGGCCCAGACAAATAGTGCAGACCCATATCAGACTGCTTCTAATTCTAAAGAAGCAGTCTGATCAGGGTTTTCCCAGTTTGCTATTTTGACAAGCATTTTATGAATTTCAGCCCTGATAACCCACATTTTCTATGAAAACAGAGAGTGACAATTGTTTGAAATTTTAGAGCATTTACCGTACTACTGTACTTGTTTTTTTCTTTCTTTCCAGAAACTAGAAACATGAAAATGATGTGATGTTGGAAGTTTTACAAAATTTACATGCAGGAGGTTTTACTTTCCAATTGCTATGCTCAGCTAGTAAATTCTGATGAGCTACCGGGCTTCAGTTCTCTCTCCCATAGCTACGTCGGGACTAGGTACTATGCCAGGGAGTTCTACCTCATCCAGATATGGGGTGCCAACATACTCTAATACCTATTCCAGGCATACGTCGACCAGGTCCCCATCAGCTACAAGAAATTACACTTCAACCTACACACCGAGTCGAACAGCTACTTCAACAAGACCCCTTCCCACTGGTGCTGGACCGCTAGACTCTAGCGGAAGAAGACTATCTAATTTCAGTGCAAGTAGTTTCAGGAGAACGACTCTTTCCCCGACCACTAGAACTCCTCTTAAAGCAGATCACTCATTTGGAAGCAGTTACAAAACCAGTGCCACTGATTATACCCCATCAGTTGGCACACTCCATCGTAAATATTCAGCAACAGATACAACGAAAACAGATACACTCAACCGAAGTCGTCGAGCGCAGAGCATAGCTGCTGTTGATCGGGAGTTCTCACATATCACTCTAAATGGACACGATAGTATTAAGGCTTCTCCACGGGTCATTGATTCAGATGATAGTTTGAATCGAACTTCACGGAAAGACAGATACAATACCGAACAAAAGAATCTTGATGATTCGTACCGGACAGGCTCAAGAGTTAGTAAGCTCTCATCTAGTGATCACAAATATAATGATGAAGATATATTTACACCAAGAACGGAGTACCACAGTAGATCTTCAAGTGTTTCAAGAGATTCTCTGCCTCTAAAGAAGAAGGATAGTCTCACAGACACCCAGAATAAGCCCTTGTCCAGGCAGAGTTCTAGTAGCTCCATTTCAACTGTAAGTATCCATAGATCAAGATAAACAAAAATGTTTTTAATATCATAAAATTGTCAATATTTTCTTACCCATCAGTTTCAACATATATTTTGGGTTTTCAAAAGAACCACTCCGCTCTGGAGTCTGGTGGCATTCCTGAAAGAATTCTTCGAAAAAGGTGATTCACGCCTACCAAATGCTCGAATACTCAACATCTGGTTGAATATTAAAAACAACTGCCCTATGAAGAAAATCAAAAATCGGGGAATGTCATGCAACAGCCTATGGATTCCTGGGTTTGTGGTATAAATACGAGCTCTGAAAGTATTCTCATTATGTCATATTTACTTTATGCGCGATAAACATGTTCTGTTGAATTCTTGTACACCTAATATACGCGAAATGTAAATCTGACAAAATGAGAGAACTTTATACATGTTGTACCACAAACGTAGGAATGCATTGTCTGTTGCATGACTTTCCCTGATTTTTGATGTTGAGCATTCGAGCGTTTGAAAATTTCTATTTACCGTCTTTGAAGTACAAATGTATCAAGTTAATAGTATACAATTCTGTAGTTCATATTTGGATTAATTATTACATGTACGAGTGTGGATCCTGATCAGCTGGCTTCTTCAGAAGCTATTTCCACACCCCCTGAGTTAATGGAATGTGGACTGCTACAACCTGTACCTAAATTCACATCTAAATGTGGTAAGCTAAAACTCTTTGAGACCTGTTTAATGTACAACTAGCTGAACTTTACACCTTCAACATTTCACCCCAAAATAACATCTTTTATCATATGATGTCGCGCCTGGGAGTGAAATAAAGCCATGCAATGAAATCGATAAACCACTAGTGGTTTACAGATTTACGGGAAACGTTATGACGTCCACAACAACGTTGTTTACATGATGACAAAATCATAACGTTGTTACGCCAGAAATGAGATTTCAAAGTGTTTGTCATATGATAAATAGAATCTTACATTTGTGCTCTTGTATTATTGAATTGTTAAACCCGTTGCGAAAAAGAGATAAAATGCTCGGCAAGCCTCGCATTTTATCTCTTTTTCCCATCTCGTTTAATAAATTCAATTAAAGGTGAGCACTCATGTAAGATCCTCTATATAATTCTGTCTTATTTTTCAGCAAGCCAGTGTAGTATCTAGATATAGTTCGACTGGTAAGGTGGGATTGCGGAACATTGGAAATACAGTAAGTCAGCTTATTCCTTTGTATTCGGGAAGCGAGTGCTTTTGCAAACAGTGAAGACCGAGATGAAATGCAGCATAATGCTGCATTTCATCAGGGTCTACACTGTAACTTTAGATAAAAAAGATCTTCAGACAAAAGAATGCAATATTTTTGGAAAATTATAACCTGACATCCCTAGATATGTACAATAGACTATCCTAAGTTTATTGTAACAAACCAGAAGGAAGAATCCATTAGTATGCAAAGGGTTTAAAATACCTAATTATTGAGCCAGTGTCCAGCATAAGGTACAAGTTGGCATGTGTGTACAGTGAAGATTCAAATCAGTCTGTACATCCGCACAGTCTGATCAGTCTTAGTTTTCCCCCAATTGGAACTTCCTCGGCCAATTCCATGTAGCTCCGTGGAATCAGACCTTATGTGATTCTGACGTTTCATACATAACGCTGACGTCACAGAAACCATGCCAACACAATAACAAGTGTGATTGCAGCAAAACAAACAGTTAAAAATGATGTTTATTTATATAAACTTTATTTATTCTGCTGATTAAACTTTTCAGGTAATCAGAAAAATGGATTTAAATAGGGCTGAACCCACATGCTAGAGAACTAATTTTCCTTAGGCCAGTTCCTATCTTGCATACAAAATGGAGCTTTTTTCGTACATAATACAACGTGTAATGCGCCTTCCGTACACTCAAGACTTGATTAGATTCTCGAATTGTGCCGGACACCGCGATTGAATTTTTCTTCTAAAGAAACGTTGGCTACCCATAGAGTGCCCATCGAAGGCTCTGTTCATCATCAGTCGATTCGGGGAGCGCAGTGGCTCAGTGGTAGATTGCTTGGCTCAAGACCGATGGGCCTCGGGTTTGAGCCTCACCGGGGTCACTGTGTTGTGTCCTTGAGCTAGAACATTAATTCTAGCTTATTACTGGTTCAACCCAGGAAGACCCGTCCCTTTATAACTGAAAGATTGTTGATGGGACGTAAAGAATCAAATCAAACAAACATAATCAGTCAATACACAGGCTGATCTGAGTTTTCGATGGGAGCACATGCCAACTTGTACCTTTTGTTGAACGCCGGCTCAATTATGATGTCAGGAAAAGTTTTTGCTCTGTTCTGGCTGAAAAGTTAAAATGCTTCTCTATCCTGGTTTCCAGTAAGGTCTAAAATTTAAAAAAAAAATGTGTATTTCAGGTTGCCTGACTGTGTAATTTTTTGCCCTGGACCCTAAATTTCTTATTAGCAATTTTAGGGGATTTCCACTTGGGATTTCCCAGTTTGGCCATGCTGTTTTTTATCTTCCCGATGTAAAAACTTACAACAAAATAAAAATATTTTCCTACCAACCTGCCGTTCCTATTTTAGAATTTCATGTTACCTGAAACACACATATTTTTTTGTTTGGCCTTTAGAAGCTCTATAAATTTATTACTTTTGTTTTATCACATGAAGTCGTGTCAGGGAGTGATGTAAGAAACAGTAACATCATATATTAGTTTTAAAATAGTTGTTTACATATTTAGCAACATTATATACTGACCCACACTTCCAATGCAAAATTTTTTTATGAGTATTATTTCAACTCCAGAAGATGGTCTTGTCGAATTCTTCTCTGTGCATGTCTTTCCTGTACATAACAGTCAAATGACAGTTTGGCACGCTTTTACAATCACTGGAACATGTTTATGTGTTCAAAACCCCATTTTTGTGTTGCATGTGCAATTCAGGCACCATTTTTAACACTTCAATGTACACAACGTTATATATGGAATATTAAAAAATAAAATTTATTTTGCGTTGGAAGTGTGGGTCATTATATAAAATGACGTCCGTAACAAATTAACAACAAAACTTACCTTTGACAAAAAATATAACGTTTTCACATCAAAAATACAATTTCAAAGTAATTTCAATGTCATATCATGATAAATAAAAGCAAACATTTTGTGTTCCTGTATGATTGAATTTATTAAACTCGTTGGGAAAAAAAGTAACAAAATCCCACAAAATTAATGCATGATTTGGCATCAGTAACTGCATTGTCCTCACCGGACCTGCATGCAGGCTCGGGCTAAGGGAAATTTGGGCTTGCCATGGGCTGTGCAGTCTTTAATGGGGTGAATATTGATTACTTACCGCAACAAATGCTACATGTACACCTCAAACTCTGAACTCTTGTTTAAATCTTCATCATCATGATCATCATATCCAATTTAAAGCCTATTTTCCTCTACTGAGGGTTGGGCTTGTTTGACAAGTCTTCTTCTAAGGGGTCCTCTCCACTCAGAACAGTTTTGAGGATCAGCAGAATCCATTCTAAGGTTCTTTCTGTTATCCACTAACACTTCATCCCAGGTTTTCTTCGGCCTGCCTGGTCTCTTCTGTGCAACAACATTTAGCTTGCGTACATTGGCAATCCAGCCTGTGCTGCGCTCTACATGTCCAAACCATCTCATTCTTCTGGTGCGTAGCACCACATCCAGGTCCTGGATACCTAACATTGAGAGAAGGGAGTCTGAGCTGACTTCATCCTTTGCCTTGACATTACAGATCCAACGGATCATCGCACGGTCATTTCGTTGCATGCGGTTCATTGTAGCTGCTGTCATAGCCCAAGTCTCTGCTGCTTGCAGCATCACACTCCTAACACACCCGACCTCTAGTTAGAAGGGGTAGATTGCAGTTGGTGAGAAGGGGAAGCAATTGGCGAAACTTGCCCCAAGCACATTTGCAGCGTGTTACAGCAGCCAGCTCAAAACCACCGCCAGCAGAGAGCATGTCTCCTAAATAGCAAAACTCTGGGACAGCCTCAAGTTTTTTATCATCAACCTCCACCTCTTTTATCATTCTTCCATCAATAGGCTGTGCTGTACCCAGGCATCGGGCGCACCTGAAACCAGGATTAGGGCGCAAGGGACCCTTGACGCCACTGCATTTCTTGTGTATCCAGCACATACAGCCACCACAGAAGATTGCATTGCTACCTACTCCTTTCTGACAGACACCACAAGGATCCTTTCCGGATTTCTTCAACAGGTCCAAATCCGTGCCATAATCTTTGTCTTCCCCATCTCCATCTCCAATTTCCATGTCTTCAACTTCCATGAGCATTGGAATTTTTATAGTTTGGACTAACTCACATGTTCCGTCTCTTTCAGTGTTTTATGAATTCAATACTACAGTGTCTGAGCAATACCAAACCTCTCTTGGATTATTGTTTGAAGGAAGATTATATTCTTGATAAAAATAAAACAACCAGTAACCTGAAAGGTGCCTTAATTATCGGTAAGTTTTTTTTCCTCTTGTATGGCCAGGGATTTTTCTATCCATAAAGGATCAGTGTTCTGCTCCATACTCTGTTGTGCAAAAACATAAGTTTTGCCACACATCATTTAACATAAATATTCTGGAAAAACAGATCCTTCAGAAATAGAGAGAACCTACAATATTAGAAAACAGCAGACTCGGTTTTATTGGGTCTGTTCATAAGAACTAATGGAGAGTGCAACAATTCTCAGGCCCCCTATCACCAGCTTAAGCAGTATTCTGCTTTCCACCAGAATCCAATATATCCAAAGGACCAGAATATGAAAAAATATCAACACTTTATTGATGCACCGAATAGTTTTACCAACTCTACTTTGAAACAACAACAGCTGTTCAGTTTTTAATTTGGGCTAGCAAGTCATTTTTAAACTATTCCCCAAAAGGAGAGTCAGTCAATGACAATGAGAAAATGATATTTAGTTTCTTTAATTTTTGTTTTAAAATTAAGTTGTAAAAATGAGTGTCTTATTCATGGCTCAGTTTAAGAAAAACAATCGCTGTAATTAGCGAAACAAATGACAAACCTGATCAATCTGGGCTCTATGTAAATTATATTTATAGTTCAAGATAAACAACATTTTCAGCATAAAATTGTCAATACTTTATTACCCATCAGTTTTAACTTTTGTTTAGGTGCCCAAAAGAACCGTCTCATTAAGACGGTTCTTTTTAGTACCCACAGCATATGTTTTGATTGATAAGAAAATAGAAAAGAAAATAGATTCTTAACTACACGCACTTAACTACTGGGTCGCTTAGCACAGTTGGTAATTTGTCTGACTGCAGATATGTGTATGACTGCAGATACGTGTCTGACTGCAGATCCAATTTTTGTGAGCGATCCCAGCCCGGTCCCATACTGTCGCGGAGATTGATCATGAAATAATTTCTACGGCCATTCTCCTCCTTCCTCTGATTCGAAAAGGGTTTTTGTCCGTTACAAGCAAAAGTATTGCATGAAGTACTTGTTAACTGCTTACTCAAGCTTGCCCAGGAAAAAAGTGTGGTTAGACGAATTGGCCATCCTGACAAGATCCAAACCAAACTAACACTCTTAACAAGAGACCTGATATTGTTTTCTTTCAGCGTATGCAAATCTTATTTCTTCATTCTGGAAGGAAAAAAACAGCTCCAGTTCCTATGTAACTCCAAGCTCATTTAAGTCACAGATACAGAAGTTTGCTCCAAGATTTACAGGATACCAGTATGTATTCATTAGTGGTACTGCCAATTAACCCTTTCCTTCGTGAATATTCATGCTAAGCTCCACCCACTATATATAATTATATAAATAAACTTTCATGTTTGTACATAGAACAGAGAAATTACTTGTCAGATCCACTAGTATATGATCATATCTTAAGAATCATATTTCCATAAACAAACAGAGTAGACCCTGATCAGGCAGCTCTTAAAAGAGCTGTCTGATCTGGGTCTACTCTGTCTGCAAAAGTGTTAAAAATTGTCTAGAGCTATGAGGTAAAGGGTTAATCAAGTTACATGATGATTGCGGTAAATGTTCTAAAATTTCGAAACACTTCTCATTCTGTTCTCGCATAAAAGTGAAGGAATTCACAAAAAGCTTGTCAGAATAGCAAACAGGGAAGATCCTGATCTAACTGCTTTTTCAGAAGCAGTCTGATCTGGGTCGGTGCTGTTTGTCCAGACCTTTTTCAAGTGCGGATCCAGAGGGGGGGGGGCGGGGGGACAGGGGGTCCGGACCCCCCTGGAAAATCGCAAGTTATATGGGTTTCTATAGGGAATAAGCAATTGGACCACCCCCTGGAAAAAGTTGGACCCCCTCTGGAACCTTGAAAAATGATATATTTCTTTGAAATTGACCATTTGACTGCTGTAAAATAAGCTGAGGACTAAAAAAAACGTTCGTTGTCAGAGCTTTTTTTTGTCAGACTGACCTGGACCCCCCCCCCCACCTCCGACGAAAACTCCTGGATCCGCGCATGTTTTTGGCAAGCAACTACTTTGAATAAGATATCAATATTTTGAAATATTAGCATACGCTTTAAGGGCAAACAAGTTTGTACAGCATAGTTGCTTAAAAATGATCTTCCAGGATTGACTAACCTCTTTGCTCACCTAATACACAGCAATGCTATTGTATTGTCATTAGGGCCAAGAGAAATGTGTCTTTTCATTGCAAAATGTCTTTGCTGCTGTTCACATGCATCAAAGTCCGGTTTTCTTGTTTTGAGGCACATTTCATGTAGCTTAACCCTTTGTATATAGAGGATCTTACATGAATGCTCATGTTTTATTGAATTTATTAAACAAATTGGGGAAAAGATATAAAATGAGAGGCTTCGCAGTGAGTTTTAATAAATTAAATAATAACACAAGAGCATGAATGTTAGATTCATATGACATTAAAATTACTTTGAAAGCTCATTTCTGCTGAAAAAATCATTTAAATGTTATAATTTTGTCATTATGTACGTACTTATAACATATGCCGAAAATCTGTAAACCACTAGTGGTTTATCAATTTTAATGCATGGCTTTATTTCACTCCCAGGCGCGATGTCATGTGATAAACTAAAATTAATGGATTTAGTCCTTGAAGTTTGGATACATGATCAGCATTGGAGTTCAAAATAGGCTTTTCCCCAATGATTTGTGATATGTACTAAATCTCATGTGCTGGCCCATATGTATTCTTTCAGACAACAAGATGCTCAAGAATTTTTACGCTACTTGTTGGAGGGCCTTCACGAAGATGTAAATAGAGTAACTACAAAACCTAAACATATTGAAATTAAAGATGATGACTTTTCTAGGTGAGTATATTTCACTTGTGATTTGCACAAAGGTAAATTATGTTACCCCATCAAAGGAGAGGGGGACATATTGTTTTTGGTGGGAATCTCATTGGTGTCAATTTTGACGCTTTAACAGGGCTGGAGTTTAATTTAAGAGTGCATACAAAAAAAATATTCTTGTCATATGTGTGTGGGTACTCAAAAGAACCATCACAATGAGATGGTTCTTTTGAGCACCCAAAACACATGTTTAAACTGATGGATAAGAAAATAATCGCAATTTTACACTGATTATTTTTGGCTTAACTGGCCCTATGTTGCAAGCAATAAAATATGTTTTCATGGTACTAGGCCCATATTACTCTGGCAAGCAATAACTTCACCCATTTATGCTGAATGGAATTTCCCACCGTTATTGATTGGAACAGTCCAGATCTGTTTTAAGGGATGTTGGGTAGTATTTTTCATTTTTATTCAAATTTTAAAAAAACATTCCGGCAAGCAAACAGTGGAGATCCTGATTTGGTCTGGACCTACTGGAGATAGACGTCAGACTTAAGCAATTCTGCTTTTAAGATGCCAACTGGTGGTGGGGGAAAGCCAGTGCATTTCTCGGCATTAGGTCGAGAAATACCCTGAGAAACCACCGCAACCGGGAAGGTGACAGTCAAACATTGATACATACAACTGCAGGAACTATTTTGATAATTGTTACACTAATCAATATTTTTGCTAGCGACGCTAGCGAGAATCGAACCTGCATGGCAGAGGTATCTAGCTAGTCAGAGCTTAACAGGCTACCAACTGAGCTATCTGGGCGCCCACTGGGTCTGCACTGTTTGCCAGTGTCCCTCAAAAAGGATGCTAGGCTTATATGGGTTAACCTTAACCTACTGTCTCATTTTTTCACCTTTATCTTCTTTTGTCAATAAATCATCTTAATGAATGCATCACTAAATGTTTTGCTTTCAACACTTTGAACAATAGTCCATGATCAGTGACTTTATTTGGCCATTTTTAAGGCCTTATATGGGAGTCATTCCCAATCCAAAAATGGCTTTTATTTTCCCAATTTCATGTATTTTAGCACTTATTTTCCCAATTTTAAGAAAATATTATCCCAAATGTAAAGGAAAAGGTAGCTTCCTAAAATCCCAAATAAAATCACTGATGATGAGCAATCTACTGTTCTAGTAGGAAAACATCAGAGCATTACAGTTATCATGGGTGAAAGTTTTCAGGATTATCCCTGAATTCAGGATTTTTTAGGCGGCTGAATTAGGCAGATTATAATAGCTTCATTGATTCAGTTTCAGACAATTAAGACAAAATTGACCATTTTGAATTGAAATTGTTATTTTGTTAGCATACTGCATGTTTTAAGTTTAAGTTCAGGTTTTTGTAAATTTTCAACTTTCACCCATTAGTCATGTACTAAGCTTTTTCTATTTACAGTGATTCAGAGAAGGCTGCAGAATACTGGAGAAATTATCTTCGGTATGATCAAAGTCGTATAGTAGGTAAGTTGGCAAAATATCACATTCAGTCACATGTTTGAGGTGTTAAACCCTTTATGCCCTAATGGATTCTTCCTTTTGGTTTGATGTATTAAACTTGGACGGTCCTTTGTATATACTGAGGGGTCACAGAATATAATTTCCATATAAAAATGTATTTCTTTCTTTGAAGATTGTTTCTGTCATAGTAAACACTGTTGACCCTCATAAAATGCAGCATTATGCGGCATTTCATCTGGGTCTTCACTGTTAGTCCAAGAAGGCATTTAGGAGTCATTGGTATACAAAGTGAGCCCTAGGTTTATGTTTATGGAGAACATGAACTGTTTTAACAACAAACCCTTTGTGTACTGGCAAACCTTAAACAGATATTTTGGCAAACAAAAATGAAGAGCCAGATGAAACACCACAGAATATGACATTTCATCAGGGTCTGCATTGTTTGCTGGAAATCAAAGATCTTCAGAGACAAAAAGTACATCTTAATTGAGATTTTATTTTTTTACCCTTTTGCATGGGTGACAATTTTCATTTTTATGCCAATTTTCATGCATCTGTAACTTTGCTATTTTTGTCTGATTTTCTTAAAATTTTCACCAAAATGTAAAACTAAGAATGTGGGAATGATATAATGATCTACGCCATTTTGTGAAGTTATTGCTCATTTTTGAATTCTTGGGAAGGGGCCGATATTCAGTCCGAAATCAGTCCTAGGAAAATCCCTGCACGGCACCGCGAGGAAGAGACAGACACCGATATGAAAGCAAGAATACAACACCGGTGTAGATAAACAAAATTTTTGAGCGTAAAATTGTAAATATTTTCTTACCCATCATTCTTAACATTTTTTTTTATGTTTTGGGTGCTCAAAAGAACCGTCTCATTGAGATGGTTCTTTTGAGCACCCACAACATATTTTTTGGTTGAAAAATCAGAACATTATTTTGTTTTTCGGCACTCTTAACTAAAGTCTTGAAACAATTAAAAAAAGCAAATTATTGAGATGTAAAATGCTGTTTGTATGTGTGTTTCTCTGAGCTTCAACTTTTCTTTCGTTTTCAGAAATATTTGTTGGTCAGTTGAAGAGTGAATTGAAGTTTGATGATTGTGGTCACAGGTCAGTGACCTTTGACCCTTTCTGGGATTTGTCTCTACCTATACCAAAGGTATGGTATTGTGTATTATTTTACCATATAGGAAACTCCATATGTTATTTATGGCCATTACATGAGAAATCATCCCATTGTCAAGGTGTGCAATCTGACCCTAAGTTAAAATAACTTTTCATGCTCAGCTCACATAAGCATGAAGATAGTTTCGGTCATAAACTTTAGAATGCCAGCTATAATTGGCATTCTAAATTTTATGCCCAGAACAAATGACATTTTCTTGTGTTCAGAGTAAGGAAATAATGGCCTCATTTGCTTGCATGTTAATTAAGATTAAAAAATTCATGTTTTGTGTGTAAGGAGCACAGTGGCTCAGTGCTATAGTGCTTGACATCAGATCGAGAGATTGCTGGTACAAGCCTCACTTGAGCCATTGTGCTGTGTGCTGAAACAAAATCATGCTGATATAAGTTGAGCAGGAAAAGTGATTACCTAACCTTGAAGACAGCTGCTTAGCGAAGAGTCTTGAAAAGGAGCTCTAGCGATAAAGCGTATATTTTCCCTAGTTGACATGATTATCAAACCTAAATTTTCAAATTGCCCTAATGTTTTTAAAATTGGTCTGTTTCGGTAGTAAAATATGCATAGAAAGCATCAAAATAGGTTTCAAAGCGATTCATCATTCTACTCACACCCCTTATTTTACGTCTTTAGACTGGGAGCCGTTTAGGTGAGAGTTTTAGTAAATCCTTATCAGGTTTTCAAAAAGTAAAAGTGCGTAAATATCAAGGATATAAGTGCCCTTCGTTTCCAAAACTGCGGTATTCCTTCTGCGCATGCGTACGAAATACACTTAAAATTGTGACGTTTGTCATTGAAAAGATGAAACTGGCGTCTTTCAGTTTGTTTTTAGATGCTTTCCCCCCTAGACCCAAGATACCCTTTGGACAAATAAATGTCGCTATACAAATATGTAACATATGTAAAGGGCGTCTTGGGTCTAGGGGGGAAAGGGGTTGTATAAGCGAAAGAAGACATCAAATATCTGACAAAAATAGACTACTTTGCAAGATGGTCGTTTTTATTGTACATCAACTGTATAAATAGTTTTACTGTACATAGCGTGATAGGACGATTGTTTACCCTTGTTTAACGGTCTGGTTCCCGTATAGGTTACTGAATAACAAGCACAGTTGATGATCGAAATAAATTAACATTCAATAAGAAGTAAAGTTATTACATGCATTTAGGAAACCCCGTTGTAAATAAACAAATTCGGGGGCAATGTTGCATCGACGGCTCGTCTATATATATTTGTTGAATGTGCCTAGTTTCTCCAGTCGTTATTTCAACAAAATAAAACGAACGTCTCGTTTAGGGAGATTGCTCGGTTTATCGCTAGAAATTCTTAGCATGTAACATGTACACACAGGTTTAGATAAACAAAATTTTTGAGCCTAAAATTGTGATTATTTTCTTACCCATTAGTTTTAACATATGTTGTGGGTGCTCAAATGAACCATCTCATTGAGACGGTTCTTTTGAGTACCCACAACATATGTTTTGTTTTCATAAATAATTTTTGTAACTCTTAACTAAAGGCCATGATGTACATATGTTATACTTGCCAGACAGAGACTAATGATAATGCCGACTGCCAAGATGCTTATTCTGGTCTGCACTTTTGTTCATATATAACAAAACAGGTGCTGATGATTTGGCCTAAAATTAAAAGTATATTATTGCTTGATAAGCATAGCCCCAGATAAGCAAGACAAAATGTGATGTTATTATGCCATTAAAATATTGGTTGTGGTACTCATTGGAAGTTCTCACAAGGCCACAAGATATGTTATGGTTGAGAAATAAAAAAAAATGTTTTTAATTACGCTTTTTTATCTAGGGGCTGGGTTCCACAATATTGTTTTGTGGAGAAATAAGAAAACATAGTAACCTGGATACGTTATGGTTCATTTGGTTAAAGTTTAGACCACTTAATTAAACTGACATTTGATAAACACTCGGTGCCTTGTTTCACTATCATCTTCAGAGTGAACCAATCTCCATTTTTCCCTGATGGTACTGAAGGATCCTCAAACAGTTCTAGTTATGGTGTAACTTAGAAAAGTTGAGTGGCACTTGTCCATCCGTACGTCCTCCAGCGAGTCCGTTGTACATACCTTGATAACATATAGGATAGTAGTTGACTCAAGAGTCAGGAGTGCCTGCACATTAGGGCAGTCTCGCTAGCCCCATAGCTGCTCACATACACAAAGTATGGAGATAGATATAGCAGGGTTAGCACAGGCTAGAAAATTACTTGAATATACAGGACTGTCTTGAAAAGTCCTTGAAAATTAAATTTGCCTTGAAAAGTATTGGAAAATACTAAAAAAATCCTTGAATTTTACCATTTACAGGAGGATTCAAGACTGTCTTTGGAGATCTAAATCAGTATAAAATGGTGGTGCCTTTATTTGGTGCAGCATATGCTGCACCAAATAAAGGCACCGCAATTTTATACTAATTTTCTAAAGCTAATTTCTTTTGTAATGCAGTCAAATAGAATTTTAATGGGTGAATCAGTATTTTCAGTCCTTGAAAACAGTAGGAAAGTCTTTCGAAAGTCCTTGAATTTTACACAAACTTGCCTGTATGAAGCTTGTATAGGCTCAGACCAAAAATAAGAATCTAGCCCCACTAGATAGCTGTGCATGCATGTTTAAAGAGTGACTTTATGAATATACGATACGTAAATTTGACGAGCCCTGCACCTTCGATTGACCCAGGTTTAACTCTATTTACAAGTTTACCACGTTGGAACCTGGGTTTACTGATGCCATGACTATTTTTCTTGTTATTATATCCTTCAGATGCGGTCTGAGTGTGACGTCTCTGATTGTCTCAGTTTTTTCATGAAGGAGGAGATACTGGATGGTAATGAAAGTCCAGTAAGTATACCGTCATGTTAGAAAATTACCTCCAAAAATTTGGGCCTAATGCATAGGTTTAGATAAAACAAAAATTTTCAGCGTAGAATTATAAATATTTTCTTACCCATTAATTTTAACATATGTTTTGGGTGCTCACAAGAACCGTCTCATTGAGACGGTTCTTTTGAGGATCCACAACATATGTTTTGGTTGAGAAATAAGAAAATTAAATTTTCGTTACACGGTCTTAACTAAAGTCCTGCCTAATGCATCACCCTAGATAAGCAGCCTATTTGCATAAATACGCAATTAAAATCTTCAAAAAAGCAATTAAAATGGAATGTGTGCGTACCGGAAAGCAATTCTAACGATCGGTATGCAATTACATGCGATGTCATTGCGTACCTTTTGGTCCATTTCGTTTCCATTTGGGTAATAAACAAATGCTAGTCGGGTATTAATTATTTTTTTTACTAGCGAGCGCGCAATATAACTCCAGTTTATGTATAAAATATGGGTGCCCAGTCCAGTATTTCGCGAAAAAACTATGATGAAAGTGAAACTTTGCAAAGTGTACACGCTCGAATGTCAACAAGGGGATGAGATTTGCTTCAGGTACAATGAAATCCGCTAGTTTGATACTTTAGAAAGGCAGACGATGGGAGTGAAAAAATATGCAAGCACATTCCCGATGGCTTCATGCAATAAGAAAACACGTAATCAAGGAAAAAAAAAACGTGGCGTAAAAAATATGAAAATACACAATTGTTTTTGCAAGTACGCAATTGAGGATAACCAGGTTGCGTAAATACCCAATTGGCCCAAAAGCTTATCTAGGGCGCTGCTAATGTCCTTTTAACAATTGAAAAAGGTCCCCTAATTTTTGAGAGAATATACAATGAAATAAGAGAAATTCAGCTTTTAAAAGTCGTGGAACATATTAGGCAGCACATGAGATTTGGGTGTTGAGGGCCTTGTCGAGCAGACAGGTGTGGTCTTGTCAGGCCCCAAGGTTGTAAAACTTTTTTCATGCTCAACTCAACTGAGCATGAAATTTCAACTGCTTATAAAAACTAAAATACCGACAAATTAAGAAGTTTCTTGCTTTAAGTCTCTCAGTTGTTGTATTTATCATGCTGATAAAATGTTAAAATGCCAACAATAGTGGCATTTTAACATTTATGAGCAAGATAAATTTCGTGCTCGGCTGATTTGAGCATGAAAAAAGTTTTATAACCTCGGGGCCTGAGCTTTCTTAGCTCTCACTCTCAAAATATGGAAGTATAAGAAGACTCAGAAAATAAGATTTCTATTCCAACTGGATATATGTGCATGTATGATTTAAGACTGACTATACAAACATGATTTAGGTAGCCCAGTGGCTCAGTGGTAGAGTTCTTGACTCGAGACTGAAGGGCCGCGGGTTTGAGCCTCACCGGCGTCATTGCGTTGTGTCCTTGGGCAAGACACATTAATCCTAGCTTAGCTCTGGTTCAACCCAGGAAGACCCGTCTCTACAAAACTGAAAGATTGTTGATGGGACGTAAAGAATCAAATCAAACAAACAAACAAACATGATTTATACCATTATATCCGAGGCTGATCCAAATATATAGCAAGCATCTACTTTCAGAAAGGTTTAGCAAAATCAGGTTGCTTAAAAGGGGTCAGTTAACATTTATAGCCACTGTAGTTTATAGCCATCAGAGATGACTTTTTCTTCGGCCATAAAGTATCAAATAAGGAGTGCAGTGGCTCAGTGGTAGAATGTTAGACTTGGGATTGTAGGGTCACTAGTTTGAGACTCGCTGGAGGCACTGTGTTGTGCCCTTGAACAAGACACTTTATTCTCTGCTTAGTACTGGTTCAATCCAGGAAGACAGAAAAATAATCCCACATGACTGAAAAATTGCTAACTGGTAGGTAAAGCACAGTAACAAAGTATCAAATAAACAATTGATATTGTAAATATAAACATTAACCCTTCTCATTCTGATGGATTTCCTTATGTATGTATATTGATACAATAAAAATGGATTTGATAGGCCTAAAATAAAAATATGTGTGTTTCAGGTTACATGAAATTTTTAATTAGGGACAGTAGGTAGGATTTTTTTATTTTGGTAAAAGTTTTTACATGGGAATGATAGGGAAACCAAATGACTGGCTGGGGAAATCCCATGAAAACTGCTCTAAAAAATTTGGGTCAGGGGTAAAAATTTAGTGACGGTGGGGTAACCTGAAACACACAACTTTTCATTTTAGGCCATATAATAAAAATGGATTTATGGATTTGTCCATTTTTGTAATTTAAGAGGCCACGGGTCAAAATTTTTAAATTTTAATATATTTATGTCCCTGAAGACTGTTTTTATCTTAGCAAACAGTGAAGACCCAGATGAAATGCCACATTATGTGGCATTTCATCTGGGGTCTTCCCTGTTTGTCAAAGTACCTGTTTGCAGGTATCCAGAATGAAAATGGGTTAAAAAGTATATTGACTGTATGCAGGAATCAGCAATCTGTTTTGCATTGAAAACAAAAGACACTTTTTTGTTAAGCGATACAAGGGGTGTTCATTATTTATTGCAACCTGGGTTCTAAAACATAAAGATTTAGCCCTTTACCCCATAACTCTAATACATTCCTTCAAAATACTCACCCTTTGAAAAAATACAAAGTTTAAGTCATTTACTTCATTTATGGAAAGCTTCGGCGTACACTTAAGTACACCCTTAAGACACTGAAACACTGCCACCCCAACAGCCTATCTTGAGTGATATCTCCAATCCTCGAGGGTTTTCTTCAGACGTGGAAGCAAGAAAAAGTCACATGTGACTAAATCTGGTGCTTAAGTTGGGTGCCAGAGGATTGTCAACCCTCTCTTCTCCAAGACGCGAGTGTCTCTTTTGAGGTGTGTGCTGGCACATTGTAATGTAAAAGGGTAAGGCTTTGAAGAAGAAGCCTAGGGCGAGACTTCTTCACATAGTTTTCGAACTTTTTCATAGTAATCTTCGATACAGTTTCCTAGGAACCAATTTACTACGAGGATTAGGTACTTGAACTGTCTCACCTTGATTGTTAAAGATTGCATACATGACCTTCTTCATACTTGTTGTACGTTTTGCAATGGATGGTTTTCTTACATTTTTGGTTGCCCATATTTTGCTGCTACATTTTCATGTCGGCTGGTAGAAATTACCTATGTTTCAATGACTGTCCAAATATTAGAAAATATTCGCTGATTAAACTTAGGATATCTCTTAAGCATCTACGGGCAATCGAAACACAAGCTCTCTTTTGGCCATCCAGAATGGGGAATCTACCTAGCAGCAATACGGCTAACTTGTAATTTTTCCTTCAAAATCTTATATGTTAATCCCTTTGATACACACAAGCATCTAGCTACTTGACGAGTTGCCATTTGTGCACCAATCTTCAACAGATCATTTACCTTGTCAATTATCTTAGAGGTAATAACACTTGTATGCCTGCCTCTGTCAGGCGCACTGTCAACCGTCTCTATTCCAGACTTAAAGTGTTTAATCCACCTGGTAACAATTGAATACGATGGAGTACCATGCCCATAAGCGGAAAAATTTCGTTGAACATAGCTCTAGCACTTATTTCAAGTTAATACTAAGTTTTTATATATTATCTAATTTCAGCACTGATCTCTTAAGCCATGATTTAATAAGTCTATATGAATGACCACACTTCCAATGCTTGTAGCACAAAAACTAATGTACCAATTGAGACAATACTGGTATCCATGGATAGATAAAAGATTGAAGAATTACTTGTGCTAGATTTCATGGGAACTCTGTGCATAGCGTGGGAATTACGGTGGCAGTTGCAATAAATAATGAACGCCCCTCATATGGTCAGTCTTGAAGGTGGAAGCAATAAACATGGTTTATATTCTTTCATGTGATTTCTTTTACAGACATGTGCAAAATGTAAAAAGAGACGATCCTGTACCAAGAGATTTTCAATACAGAAGTTTCCACCAGTGCTTGTTCTTCGTATCCTTTTATTGTGTATGTTAGCCAAGTTATGCCATAGGAAAGTGGTATTTAGAGCCTAGAGTCATCAGATGTGCATGGGTGGAAGTTTTCAGAATTGCGTCTGAATTCAGGATTTTTAGCTGACTTTTCTCAGAAACTCAGGCATAAGTTTATTAATTTTAGACAAACTTCTAAAAAAATATTTCCAGAGTTATGGCTTTAGTCAGGCTTATCTATAAGAATGTGTAGAAACATCTGAAAGAGCCAGTTCTTTTGGGCACACAAAACACATGTTTAAACTGTTAGATAACTAAAGGAAAAAATCACAGTTGAACGCTTGTTTAACTGGACCTGTGCTTTGTTAAAGGTAAAGCACCACTCTTACAAACAAGCATTTGTCGGTAGCAAATTATTTCTAAATTTCTAGGTAAGTTTTATTTTTCTGTGAAAGCATTTGTTACTGGTACTGATTGGAAGCATCTAAGAAAGTAGGAAAACTGGTATTGGCCAAGATACTGATACATAACAGAAGAAATTTCATATTTGATATTATCCTTAATAATGTAAGATTTAAAACGGTTCAGTCAAGAGAGGTACAGTCGGAAGATAACTACCCTAGTGAACTTTCCTATCACATCTCTTGATTTATCAGAGTATGCTTCGGAGAAAGGTCAGTATAGGAACCGGTTGATGAGGTTTGGAACCTAGGCCTTAAATAAAAAATTATGTGTTTCAGGTTACCCGACCGTGCCTAATTTTTTACACCCTCCACCCCCCATCCACCCACCTACCGTAAAGATTTTAAGCATATTTCGGGGATTTCCAAGGTCGGCCATCTTGTTTCCCTATCTTCCCCATGTAAAAACTTTAACAAAATAAAAAAGATTTTCCTACCTACTGTCCCTATTTTAAATTTCATGTAACCTGAAACATATATTTGTTTTTTGCCTTATCGCAAAGGCAAGCAGGGAATGCTCAGAAGAGGCTATGCATATGCACAGTCTTCTCAGAGCCTTTGCTGCTGGCTAACACAAAGTACAACACAATAAATCTTATCAAATGTAATTGGCCTGATCTTGGTCCAAAGACTCCAAACTGTTTACAAAGGTGATCTATCAGCAAATGACATAAGCCAACAAAGAGTTAAAAAAACAACAACATATAACACCATAGGGCTAATTAAGCAAAAATTTTCAGCGTAAAATTTCGATTATTTTCTTATCCATAATTTCAAACATGTGTTTTGAGTACCCAAAACATATGTTTTGGTTGAGAAATAAGAAAATAATTTTTAGTTACAAACTCTTATCTGGGGGGGCTGTAACAGGTCTTGAATATCGATTAGGGTAAAGCTTCACCAACTTCTTGAGGCCATTATTTCTCTTAATTGTCAAAATACTGAGATACAGATGTTATTTATAGCCCTGGTAATAATGTATTGTCTTCATCTGGAACTCTGTTTCTGCTTGTAGGTCTTCGTCCAGTGTACAACCTCTATGCTGTGAGTGAGCATTCAGGCACAACCTATGGTGGTCATTACACAGCCAGATGTAAACATGCGTTTAATGGAGATTGGAATTATTTCAATGATGCCAGGTATGTATTTGATATTGGCAATTTTAGCCAAGGTTATTCTTAATGATACATATAAGCTTGAAATTTGTGTTTATGCACCTAGCTTTGAAAGAAGTTGTTGGGACATATTGCAACTGGATCCTGAAACCCAGGCCTTGAGGTTAGAAGACTTGAGTTCATTCTCAGACTCAAAATAAAGGGCAATGATTGGCTGCTTGCGGACATGTGTCCGTAAGCAGCCAATCATTGCGCTTTATTTTGAGTCTGAGACTGTACTCAAGTTTTATATCCTCGAGGCCAGGACAGTCACGGACTGATCTTCGATTCCAGAATTCTGCTGTTGTGGCTCTACAAGAGGCTAGCGAGGATTTTCTTTCTGTTATTTAGTCACACTGTTACACCTCCAACATCTTTGCAACCGTGCAATCTAAGGTCTTGACATTTCATACGCTAATTCCACATGAAAAAGTAGCTGACCCATTTTTTTTCTCATCTGAGCAGGACTTTAAGAGTGAGTAACGAAAATTTAATTTTCTTATTTCTCAACCAAAACATATGTTGTGGGTACTCAAAAGAACCGTCTTGATGAGACGGTTCTTTTGAGCACCCAAAACATATGTTAAAATTGATGGGTTAGAAAATATTGACATTTTTACGCTGAAAAATTTTGTTTATCTAAACCTATGCATCTGAGTGTTCTTCCATTCTTGAGTTATACCCCTTTGATTAAATTAAGATAGCAATACTGTTAGCTAGATATCTAAGCTAGAGTCTTTGATTTGGGCTGAGGAGTAGATAACCTGATTAACTTTTGGACAGATTCCCTAAAAAATGATAGAGTTGTATCCCCTTTTAGACTTTGACATTGTTACAACTTTTGACCCGCTTGACATAGAAAGCTGAACTTTTGTATACTATGAGTATTTAATGTGTTAAATATTTTAATGAAAAAGTAGGGAGATAGATGATGGTTCATGCAAACATCTAGGCCTTTAACCCCACTAGATAGCTGTGCATGCATGTGTAAAGAATGGCTACACAAATGCGATAAAGATCAAAATCACACATGCTGGCTTAAATACTGAAATCTCACCAGCGGACAAAATATTTAAATATTGCACTTGTCCTGCAGGACGAGTGACTTACAATTTTCACTCATCTTGCAAACACATGCACTTGTCCTTTACAAGCGTACGCAATAAAGAACATAAGGAGTAATATGTAATATGACTTCCTCGAGTAATCCTTTCCAAAGCACTCATCCTTTTGGATGAGTGCTTTTGGAAGAATTACTTGTCCTTTCTAGATTTCACTCGTAATTACGAGCGGACGAGTGGAATTTTTGTCCCCTGCTCACTAATTAACTCATTTTATGTATATCTTTTCTAGGGTGACTGGATGTGGTGCAAATCAAGCTGTATCTTCTGAGGCGTATGTTTTGTTTTACGAGTTAGTTCAAGGGAGCCAGTCTCGACTCTGATCACGTTATACTAGTCACGTTTTGCCATTATGATTAATACTAACAGTCTGTGATATTGTTAATGATGTTATATATATTACTTTCCCTCCAGTAATTGTTAATAGAGGATTGTGCACAAGTGCTCCTGTTTAATTGAATTTGAGCTGTGACACTTGATTTCCAACAATGTGGTATTTTGACAAGTGTAGACTCAGACGAGCCTGTACAGCCTCCTTTTAAGCTTAGAAGCAAGCTTCAAATTATGTTCAGTCAGTAGCTTAACAGTCGTAGAATATTCAAGTGACTAGCAAAGGCTCTGGTCAGACTGCGCATATGCGCAGGTTGGTCCTAGCCTTTGCTGGTCCACATACCACATTGTTGGAAATCTCAGGTCACGGCTCATTAATTACAGTAAAACCTGTCTTAAGCATCCACTCAAAAAGATGACCAAAAATCGGTTTTCAAGACAGATTATTGCTTAATGTAGGTCAAAAGTATTGCAGAATGCTCCAAGAGAGCATTCTGCAATACTTCCGACCTTCATTTGTCTTGAAGACCTTTGTTTTGTCGATTTTTGAGTGGCCGCTTAAAACCGGTTATACTGTAAACGAGTCAAGGAAAAGCAAAATTTTATTGCTTTTTCTCAATTAGTTTAATAAAGTCAATAATACAGTAGCATGTGTGCTATTTATCATATGACGTAAAACCTAACATAGTTAAGGGCATAATGTTACAGAAGCTGTAAACCACTAGTGATATATGTATTTTAATGCATGGCTTTATATCACTCCCAGAGGCGACGTCATATGATAAATATGTGATATTCTTGACTTTCCCTCCAGTGACTTCCATCCTGATCAGTTATAAGTTTTTATCTTTCGTTGAAGGTAACGGTATTGCAGTGAGATTGTTAGGATTTTGTTTTCTATTTTTTAAGAATTTTAGTTTTAATACATTATTTCATATTTTGTATTCTAAATTGCTAATAGTGATAGAAGCAATGACTTAATGATTAAACAGTTGAAATAGTTTTGTCTCATCTGTCTCGGCTGAATATTATATTACATCAACCCTGAATATTTGGACACCTTTTTATTCTTTAACCCTTTCCTTTATTCATGAATATTCATACTAAGCTCCACCCACTATGAATAATTATATAAATAAACTTTTAAGTTTGTACAAAGAACAAAGAAATAACTTGTCAGGTCCACTAGTGTAGGATCATATCTAATCATATTTCCATCAGCAAACAGAGCAGGCTCTTATCTGCTTTTGATATACGGTAAACCCTGTCTTAAGCGGCCACTTAAAAATAGACAAAACCAAGGTTGTAATGGAGAATGATAGCTTAATGGAGGTCGAAAGTATTGCAGAATGCTCCCCTTGGAGCATTCTGCAATACTTTTGGCCTGCATTAAGCAATAATTGTTTTTGAAAACCATTTTTATGTTCTTTTTGAGTGGCCGCTTAAGAGTTTTACTGTAGTTACAAAACTTAACATTAGCGAATTGCATGTAAACTGGGGCATTTGTGTTTCACTAACACATCACTTCTTGTCATAGGGCTATTAGAGATAAAAAAGAAAAAAATATATTTGGACCTTATTGTGCGCAGGAGAAATTTGATTATTATCTCCAATTACATGATCAGATTAAGTTCCTTCAATATTCTGTTGTAACGGCCAACATCGTATATCTAGGTCAGATCTTGAGCTGACTGCTCCTCTGGTTCTACACTTTGTGCTCATCACTCCTATCTCTCTGAATATTCAGGGTAGATGTGGTAACTTCCATATACAGTGCAGACCCTTTATAACACACCTTCAGGTCCCAGATAAAGATTGCGTAACAGAAAATTATTTTTCTTATTTCTCAAACAAAACGTGTTGTAGGTACTCAAAAGAACCGTCTCAATGAGACGGTTCTTTTGAGCTTCCAAAACAAATGTTTAAACTGATGGGTAGGAAAATAATCGCAATTTTAGGCTAGAAAAGTTGCTTAAATGGCCCAATGACCTTGTTATAACACAAATTTGGATATAACATGGTCATATTGTGGCTCACAAATTTTTACCATGAAATTTTAAAAAGGAATTATTTTCCTATCATTTCTTTGTAAAATTGTCCCTTTATAATATGATTTGCTTATAACACATCCATTCTTATGGACCCCAAATATATAGCATTATAAAGGGACTGCACTGTATTATATCAGGGATAAAAATTTTGTGATTGGGTATAATTTTGCAACTTTTACATCACATCATATCTTGAGGGTATTCAATATATTTGTCATATTGAGATAATTTCATTGACTGGCAACAAGCTAGGCCAACATTTGAAATTATACATTTATATTTAGATTTGTTTAAATCTTGAAAAAATTGTATTCTTATCTCATTAAAATGTTTTTTTTTTTTTTTCACAGCTGCACCTATGTAGTATAGGCAAATAAATTCACAAGAATTAAAAAAAAATCAAAACACAGCCTGACTAACTTGTAAGGACAAGGTACACACATGCATGTTTGCTCCCTTGTGTATGTGTGAATAATTCATGTCGATTCCTATCTGATCAGAAAATGGTCATTAACCCTTTTTTAGACCAGAAACCCCTATTTTTTTTTTTACAATCAGCAAAGACCCAGATGAAATGCTGCATAATGCAGCATTTCATCCGGGTCTGCCACTGTTAATACAAAATAGGTCTTCAGAAAAAAAAATATTATTTTGGAAATTATAACCTGGTGACCCCTCAATATAATAATGGGGCATCATGCGCGGATCCAGAAAGTTTTGTCCGAAGGGGTCAAACTCTGATTTTTTTGGTTGATGAGGGATGAGAGGATCCAAATATCACTATAAGTGGCCATCATTGGCCCACGAGTGAAACGCCATTTAAATGTTGTTTTGCTGGCGGGCCGATGATGGCCCAACATTGATTACTGACTTGGTAGCTTTGTGATTTTTCAGGGGATCCGGACCAGCATTGCTAAGAAAACCTATAGCTTTGTAATTTTTTTTTTTTGGGGGGGGGGGGGGGGGGGGGAAGTGAGGAGGGGGTATGGACCCCCCTGGATCCGCACATGGACATCCTGACTTAATTGTATGTAGCGTTAAGGAAAATTCCATTGGTCTACAAAGGGTCAAAGAAAGTTATGGCAGAAATAATGAAAAGTCAATTTATAGCTTATATTAACCAGCACACGAGAATTTGTTACTAACGGCATTGCCAAGCAACAACGGCTATGGCAATTATGCACATTTGTTGCAGACTTGCCAGAGCCTTCACTGCTTGATACACAAAGTATGGATGTAGATGAAGACCCAGAGGAGGCTTTTGCGCATGATCTTGTGTATGCATTAAGTACCAAAATCTCAAGTGTTGGCTCTTAGCGATATTCTTTACAAGACTAACATATTTTTGACTGAGTGCAAGAAGCATATTACTTTGACAAGAAAATCATGTGCAAACAATATAGTCCTAAAGCAGCCTGCTCATAGAGAAGCAGTCTGATCAGTGACCATGTTTGCTTCATGAACAACTATTTAGTGATAACTTGGCTGGATTAGTCAAGATGGACTAGAAAGATACCATTCTAGAAATTCACCCCTCAAAGATTTAACTTTAATAACTGATAATGCAACTTTTAGTGAAAATTCAATTCAACTGAATAGGAGTTTAGCCTGCCAATCTCATTAAAATGAAATATGAGCCGGGACATGAGATTTCCAACAATGTGGTATGTGCGACCAGCAAAGGCTCAGACCAGCCTGTGCATACGCGCAGTCTGATCAGAGCCTTTGCTAGTCGCTTGAATATTCTAGGACTCTTAGGCTACTGACCGAACATAATTTGGAGTTTATAAGCTTAAAAGGAGGCTGCACAGGCTCATCTGAGTCTACACTTGTCAAAATGCCACATTATTGGAAATCACATGTCGCGGCTTATATAGAACTGAAAGCAATAATGAATATTTTGTGAGATTCCTACAATGAGCAGGGACAGGGAAAGAGACATTGCTGATTATTGATGCCTTCATCAACGTCTACTTTGTAGAAGCAGTGAAGGCTCTGGATTAGAACTGTGATAGGAAAAGAATAGCTGATTCTGATTAAATCAAATTACCATTTTTGACCTAATAAGTGCACATGCTCCTTTAAGCCACATTACAGTAAAACCTGTCTTAAGTGGCCACTCGAAAACAGACAAAACAAAGGTCTTAATGACAAATGGTAGCTTAATGAAGGTCGAAAGTATTGCAGAATGCTCCCCTTGGAGCATTCTGCAATACATTTGACCTGTATGAAGCGATAATGGGTCTTGAAAACCAATTTTGGTCTTCTTTTTCAGTGGCCGCTTAAGAGGTTTTACTGTACAAAAAATATCTATCAAATTTTCATGTACTGGCTCACCTTTTATTTTGATTAGAACTGTGATAGGAAAAATAGCCGATTCTGAATAAATCAAATTACCATGTTTGACCTAATAAGTGCACATGCTCCTTTAAGCGCACACTGGAGTCCACACTACAGTAAAACCTGTCTTAAGTGGCCACTCAAAACTAGACGAAACAAAGGTCTTAATGGCAAATGGTAGCTTAGTGAAGGTCATATTATAGCAGAATGCTCCACTTGGAGCATTCTGCAATACTTTTGACCTGCATTAAGCGATAATCAGTCTTGAAAACAAATTTTGGTTTTCTTTTGGAGTGGCCGCTTAAGACAGGTTTTACTGTATATGAGCTGATTTCCGGTCAATCCAGTGGTGTGAATGCATTATTAGTAAGGATTGTGTGGATGAAAAACAGTGTTGAGCCTGATCAGCTGGCTTTAATAGAAGCCAGCTGATCTGGATCTACACTGTTCTTTCCTAAGTGGGTATAGAATCCTAGCTTAGTACTGGTTTAACCCAGTAAGACCCGTCCCTTTATAACTGATTGTTGATGGGACGAGGGGAATCAAATCAAACTAACAAACAAAAGTGGGTATAGAATTTTGAAAAAATTATGTGGCAGTGTGCTTATAGGTTGAATATGGTAGAAATTAATTCACATTGATATTTAACCCTCTTTGGACTGAAACTTGTACATCGGCAGATGAGTAATCGCCAAATGTAACATCTCATCATTAAGCTCACTGTTAGGAACTAAAATCATGGACAGAAATACATGTTGGGATTTTTATGACTCTTGAACCTTCAGAATATATTGTAATGGACCGTCCATATCAGATATTAAAGTAATCACCAAATGTAAAATCTCATCATTATGTACACTGTTAAGAAATAAAATCATGGACCATCAATGCTTCAATGTTTCCAATCATAATGGAATATTCAATCAGTCCAAAAAGGGTTAAAATTATTCAATGTTATGATATTTTTGTTGTTATTTGTAAATATCATTGCTTACTTAACCGACAGTAATATGCACGACCCACGTTGAACGTTTGCTAATTCAAAAGAAATTCTAGGTATTTAAATTAAAAGCATTGTTCGGGTAGCCAAACTGAGTGTTTCAAATTAGCTGTTCTGAAATAGGTTCTGTACAAAAACAGGTTCAAATACATTTTAACATTATCAAGACGCAAGTAAGCAAAATGGTGACTAGGCTTTTCCACAAAAAAAATCTTGGCAAATCCTTATCGCCATTTTGCATACCGGTGTCTGGATAATGTTAAAATGTACTAGTATGCAAAATTTGATTAAAATAAGCGGTTCAAGAGTTAGTAACGAGCATTATCACTAAAAGACCTTGACTGGCCAAAATAATGCTTGGCAAACCCTGGTCAGTTTTGCATACTGGGGTGGCTGGACAATATTGAAATAAATAAGTATGCAGAATTTGATTCAAATATCCCATAAGGTTCAAGAGTTATGAGGATTTTCACTAACTGGCCATATATATAAAAAAAACAGGTGGGTTCGCATGCCAGTGGTTAGGGAATCTTGACATGCATATGTATGCAAAATGTGATAAAAAAATGTACCATGTGGTCTAAGAGTTATGAACATTTTCACTATTTGATATCAAACGGATGGACTCCCAGTCGTGCAATTTATGTTTGTGAAGTCTTTGAAGTAACACTCTTTTCCCCCATCCCATACAATAATATCCTCTTTAAAAGTGACAGGGGGTATGTATTGACAGTGGCTGGTTTTAGAAGTAATCTACATTTGAATGCCTCCTGATGTGGAATATACAATTGCTTGTGCAAAATGAGGCATTTCATCAGGGTCTACACTGTTTGCTTAGACAAAGAGGACCTTTAGAGAAAGAATTACAATGATATTGTTTGTAAATTATAACCTATGACCCTCATTTATTGTATAGATCGAACAAAAAAGGAAGAATCCATCAGTTCATATAGGGTTGATGTCTTTCTGAACAGTGTGGTGGATTAGGGAGCGCAGTGGCTCAGTGGTTGAGTGCTTGACTCGAGACCGAGGGGCCGCGGGTTCGAGCCTCACCAGTGTCACTGCGCTGTGTCCTTGAGCAAGAACATTTATCCTAGCTTTGTACTGGTTCAACCCAGGAAGACCCGTCCCTTTATAACTGAAAGATTGTTGATGGGACGTAAAGAATCAAATCAAACAAACAAACAGTGTGGTGAAACCTGAACATGAAATCAACTTCATCTTTCAACTATAAATGGCATATTATGTGTGATAAGTGTTTTATGTTCTATTTATATGTACATACTCTTTAACTTATTTATTTTATTAAGAGTGTTTGGCATATCTGTCATCATGTTTTAAGTTTTTATCTGTATTGATACCTGATATTTTAATGTTTTGTTTTTCATACATGCCAAAACATGGGAAATTTGTCATTTGAGCATATCTTTTCTACTTGGGCTTCTGGTTAATAATAATAACTGGTATTTATTAGACTTATGTCATTGCTATGGTAACAGAAAATTGCAATCCCACCCTAGTTATACCGTAATGTCTTTCCATATGCATCTTAAAAATGGTTTAGTCTATATTTGACTACCTCATAAAGTGTGTAAAATGTTGGAATGGTAAAGGGAGTGAATCTTGATCAAACTACACCTTCACTAAGTTTGATCAGGCCAGTCTATTCAAATCTTGAGGGTAAATATTGAAATTTACTGCAAATTGAAGACCCAAGGGCCCTCTTTCTTTTCACAGGATCAGGCCTCTAGGTAAGGGTGTGCGATTAATTTTTTTTTTTTTTCTTATTTCTTAGCCTAAACATATGTTGTAGGCACCCTAAACAAATGTTAAAATTGATGGATAGGAAAATATTCACACTTTTACACCCAAAAATTTTATTAACTGTCTATGCATAGGCTAATATTGGTCTTCCCCAGTAGTATATGCTCAGATGATTAGTTTCCCCTTTAATGTGGGACACATATAATTTCTTTTATATTATTTGTTATCTTTTTTAGATGGGATAAAACTGGTATCACATTGAATGCATCTTTTTATGTGCATCATCATTATAATATCTTAAAATTTTAACCCTCTGGAAGTAAGGAACATACAAGTCTTTTAGAAGTCTTTGAATTTAACAAACTTGCCTGTTTGAACCCCGTTTCAGTAACTGATATCATTTCTGCACTATCCACCTGGTTTGTACCCACTTTCAGGAACCAGAGATTTGCCACAACCATATCTTAAACTAAGGTTCAAACAAATAAGTGATAAAAAGATTTTCTATCAATTGTTGATGAATTGTTAGACACAGTGTGAATGTGAGGGAATTCAAGCAGAAGTTTACTTTTGTAATGATTAATAAGTGAAGATTGAATGTGCTATGGAATGATTTATGAGATAGATATAATTTGCTTTGAAATGATGAATAAAAGTGAAGATTGAGTTTGCTATGTAATTATTATTAAAAGAGGACAATTCACACATTGAATTACTGTGAAATGGTTAATAAACACAGGAAAAACATTGATTAAAAACGAATATTTGATTTGCTATGAAATGATGAATAAAAGTGGAGATAGAATTTTCTGTGAAATCACAAATAAAAGTCAGGAATGCATTCATTATAAAATGATAATAAAGATAGGAAGATTGAATTTTCTAAAAGTAAAAATGGAATATTGCATTGCAATGAAACTATTATTAACAAAGTGAAGCATTGCTATGGAAGGGTTAAATAAAAGGAAGATTGCATTTCTATGTAAAGGTTTATAAAAGTGAAGATTGCATTGTTCTCGAGTAACTCAATCAATGTTTGCATACATATTCACCAGCATAAATATAGCATGAACTACTAATCAAAACAAGATTTTTAATATGGAATTTATCTTTGGACCCATATTCCGTCACTTTTTATCATGAAAATGTTGTCGGTTTTGTACAGCTGTATTTATTCAGGTGCTCCAGACTTGTTTTTTGCATGGAAGCAAACACTATGAACCGGGACACTATGAACCCCGGTTCATATTGTTTGCAATATACAGTAAAACCTGTTTTAAGCGGCTACTCAAAAATAAGACGAAAAGTTGGATTTCAAGACAAGTTATCACTTAAAGCTGCATAGTCTGTAACTTTTGATCTTTTAATTTTAGAACTAATGTTTCTATTTTTCAAGAACACAGTAAAAAAAAACTAAAATTCAGGTATACATTTTACCAATTTCGTAAATCTTA
Source organism: Loripinus fragilis (assembly GCA_964019695.1). Classification (NCBI taxonomy): domain Eukaryota; kingdom Metazoa; phylum Mollusca; class Bivalvia; order Lucinida; family Lucinidae; genus Loripinus; species Loripinus fragilis. Next base: position 83,764,745 of record OZ026526.1, on the reverse strand, counting down.
ACAAATTATCAGTATCAAAGCAACAGCTTTTAAGCTAAAATTAACTGTCTATAATTATTGGAGGGACGCAAATAATTACCAACAAGAGAAAAACACACCTGTTTTATAAGATAATTCACTTTTTTGTGCAGTTTTCAGCTATAGTGAACAGATTTATTGTGAAAACATAACTTAATTCTACTTTTACAAATGATTTAAAAAGAAATTCTAACACACCTCGCCTATATAGCCAACGGTAACAAACTGTGATATATCGGACAATAATTGCACAGCTAAAGTGTGTGATAGCTGATGTCACTGGAAAATGATGCCATTCATGGCGTTTGACAGAGTAACGTCGTTTTTACGCGTGAAAGACGTTACAATTACATGTAAACGTATGCGACATCGTCCAACTATTGGCGGGAATTATTCAGTGCAATGGCGGAAAGTTGGAAGAAGCTGAAGACGTCAAATGTGTTTTTGGCGTTTATTGTGTGTTAGAATCGAAATAGATCAGCTCCAGTGCGTGAGATGTTGAGTAATAATTCACTGTTTGTGGGTCAGTTGTACGAAGATAAATCACTCGCGCTGCACGCTCGTGATTTGATCTTCTTTACAACTGACCTCCAAACAGTGAATTATTACTCAACAATTCACTGCTTGAGCTGATCTATTTCTTAAATAAAAAATTTCGAAAAATGTTCATAGTTGCAGACTTAGTCTCTCTAATGCAGGTCAAAAGTATTGCAGAATGCTCCAATTGGAGCATCCTGCAATACTTTTGACCTTCATTAAGCTACCATTTGTCTTTAAGAACTTTGTTTTGTCTATCTATGAGTGGCCGCTTAAGACAGGTTTTACTGTAGGCTACCTAAGCAATTGAGAGGAGCAGACGACAACAGTTGTGACTGGTAGGAAAAGGATTTATGTGGAATGTAGGAATTACTATGGCAACCTATTACAATTATTCATCTTACAATTAGCCATTGTCTTTTTGAAAGAAAAATGACATGTTTTAGAAACCTTGTGTAAATTTTGAAATATTGTATCCATTCGGTTATATAACGAGCTAGAAATGCCTGTGTGTAAGAAAGGAAATGCTGCTTGATGGGTAGTTTTGCAGAATATACATGTGCTTTGCCATGTCTGTTTGAATACCACTGTAACACACAAACTAAATGTGGAGGGCCAAGTTGATCAAAGTGCTATAAAGTGTCTTGCTGTATAAACTGACATACTTTGTTCAGGCCCCGAGGTTATAAAACTTTTTTCATACTCAACTCAGCTCAAAATGTATCCTGCTGAAATTGTTAAAACGCCAACAGTTGTTGGCATTTGAACATTAATTAGCATGAAAAATACAACATCTGAGAGACTTAAAGGAAGACACTTCTTTATTTGTCAGTATTTTAGTTTTTATGACTCAGTTGAATTGAGCATGAGAAAAGTTCTATAACCTCAGGGCCAGGTCTGATTTCCAGCCGTTTTGGAAGTTTGAGTTTTGGATTCCTATGCTGAAAGGAAAATTGTGGATTTCAACTGACCTCTAAAGAATTCATATACACTGTTTGCAAAGGAAGATGCAATGTATATGGTATATGACTAAACCAACAAAATGACCCAGCCTGGAGGACCTCAGCCGAGCATAAAATTAATCCTGCTCATACAATTGTTGGCATTATCAGCATGTCAAAATTTTATTACCCTAGTTGAGGACTCAGGGTTATAAATCTTTTTCGTGCTCAACTCAACTGAGCATGGAATTTATCCTGCTCATATATGTTAAAATGCCAACAATTGTTGGCATTTAAACACTTATTAGCATGATAAATATAGCATCTGAGTGTTAAATGCAAAAAAAATGTTTGTTTCAGTATTTTAGTTTATACAAGCTCTTGAAATTTCATGCTCAGTTGAGTTGAGCATGAAAAGTTTTAGTTTTATAACCTCGGGGCCTGGTGCTACAGGACAAAGTTTAACCAAAGCCAAATATTGAAAAGATCAAGGTATGTTTAACAAATCTCTATCATTGATCAAGGTCTACTCATTAGTCATTGATGCGGATTTCTCCCCACACTTTGATATAGTGTTGAATCTGGTGATATTTTTTCATATTCTGGTCCTTCAGGAATATTGGGTTCTGGGGGAAAGCAGAATACTGCTTACATGTAAGCTAGTGCTATGAGGCGCGAGAATTGTTGCACTTTCCATTAGTTCTCATGGACACCTAATAAAACCGAGTCTGTTGTTTTCTAATCTTGTAGGTTCTCTCTATTTCTGAAGGATCCATTTTCCCAGATTATTTAGAAATAATAATAGACTGAAAACGGGTAAATACACATTTTGCCTTCCTTAGAAAAAATTGAATTCTATATTTGATAAATTTTGACACAATAGTCTGAAAGCAATTTAAATATGTATAACCATTAAGTTATGAAAACATTGACAAATCGTGTGAACATGACTTGATGGTAGTCCAATGTGGGCCCCATTCTGTGCCCAGTATCATATATGAACTGGTCTGTGTCCATATACTCATTTAATTTTCGCAAATAGCGTTAAAAGATATATTTGCCACGTCAAAAATTTATGACTAGGGCATGATTTACGTACATTTGATTCAGTAAATGACAGAGTGATTTCGCGAGGTTTTTTTTCCACTAAACTTCGCAAAAATAAAACCCTCACAAAATTTCCATTATTTTGGGGCTAAGCAGAACTGGCATAGTGCCAGGACTTATAAATTATTAAATGTCAGGACTTACATATACTGTATTCCATACATTTCTTGATATGTTTGTTTCTATATTTAACTCTTTTTATGCTGGTAATTTTTGTTGCCGTCTACAGACTTTTTTCAAAATTGACTTTTTAAAAAAATATTTGAGATACACTATCAGTGTCAAATCATTTGGATCCAGATCAGGACGAGCATTCTGTCTGTCCTGACCTGGGTTCAAACTGTTTGGCAAGGATATCAGCAGATGACTAAAGTTGCCACTAGCAAGGAAAGAGTTAAGGAAATTAGGAAGTCTTAGACTAATATAACCTGATCCTTATTTAAAAATGCAATAATCATATGAGTTTATTGTGAGGCTATTTTCCCATTTCTCAAAAGGAACAACAGGTGGGAAAGTTAACGAGATTTTGGTCCTTTTCGCATTTGCGCAAAGTCAATCTTTTCTATCTCGCGGGGTCAGAGGCCTAAATTTTACTCTGAGCCTTCATGTACTTCACTACTTTGTGTGAGCAAGCAACAAAGGACCTATCAAGACTGTATGGATGTGTGATTGCATGGATGCAGAGGCTCATCTGACCTTATGTTGCTTGCATATCTACTATAACTTACTACCAATATCTCTTAAAATGGCTCATGTATTAGGATTACTGATTAGAATTATCTGGTGGAGTTAGCACCGCCACAGATTTTATGGTCTCGGGTTTACTTTGTGCATTCTAATCTTTTTGTGTTTGAGCAGTTGCCAGCCCAACATGAAAACCAGAACATTAACCTTTAGTCATAAACTGCACCTGTTAAACCCGAGGTGTGCCAACGTCATTGTGAAATAAGAGCAATACCAATATTTCAGTTGAAAAAGTAGTGATATCTAAGGCTTTCTTCTTGGCTTATTTTATAGTATAATATGAAAAAATCTTAGTTATATGTTGTCTGTACAGATTTAATATTTAGACCAGCACACAAGAGTTTGATACTTATCCCATTGACGAAACGTGAAGGCTCAGGGCGACAAATAAAGAAGTTTCTTGCTTTAAGTCTCTCAGGTGTTGTATTTATCATGCTGATAAATGTTAAAATGCCAACAATTGTTGGCTTTTTAACATTTATGAGCAGGATAAATTTCGTGCTCAGCTGAGTTGAGTATGAAATAAGTTTTATAAGCTTGGGGCCAGGACTCTATCTCCACCCACTAGATAGCTTTGTATGCAGAATAAAAGTGTGACTTTAGGCATATAAAAGAGGGCCATTGTTGGCCCACCAGAGAAACAACATTTGGACGGACAGAAACAGTATGCTGGCTGGGATGCCACAAGTACCAAAATCTCACTAACTGGCTTATTTACGTTATTAGGCTCTGTGATAAAACTTGCTCACGAGAACTCACTGTTATTGAGCTGTTATTCTGTACTCTGTTAATAAGCCATTATTCTGTACTCTGTTATTCTATACTCACTGATACAGGTAAACACCCTTACACTCGTATATAGCTTTAATGTATTATACAATTATATGCAAAACCTGGTTGTTTTGAATCATGAGTAAACATGAATGATTGTTACTGGTCTTGTATTTATCTTTTTCCTTGCCAGCGGTTACATGCCGTTTGTTGATAACCTTTGCAAAGAACTTGGACTCAGATCAGGACCGACATTTTGTCGGTCCTGATCTGGATCCAAACTGTTTGAAACTCTGATAGTGTTTCTGAAAGAACTTTTTGAATAAGTTAATTTTGAACAAATCAGCAGACTACAACAACATATCCTTATGATTGGACGAGGGCTTCTGAAGTCCATTCTGGAGATATAATCATGTATTGGTGCATGGAAACTTTGCAGATGTATGTTTTAATGGATATTTTTTAAAAGTAAAATTTTCCCTTAATGATGGCCAAGTGTGTATTTATAATATGCTTCTTGCAATAATGAATTTATCAGCATTTTTATACTTTACACTATCGGCAAACATAAACCAAACAACCATTTAATAAGGCAAATACATATTGCTGACTGTCAGGAGACTTTTGGGTCTAGTGACAGCTGGCTGTCAGCAGCCCTAAGAGCTCCTTTCCTTTCAACTTCCATCCTCGGTAACACAGGCGTGATCCATTCCGTACCCTCTGCATTCATAGATGAAAGCAGTGGGTACGAATGGATCATCCCTGGGTTACGGAGGATGTTCGACTTCTAAACATCTACAAATTTAATGGCTGGTCGTGGAGGTGGCTTGAACTTGCATGCAGGATTTTGGCTTGGTTTTGGTTTGTTTGCTTCCTCCTCTGATGAATTGATGTGCAAAGGTCTTTCAATATTATCTGTGAACTCTTTAATGTCAATCACATCAAAAAAGCCTGCCTTAAATGCTTTCATTTCTTCTGTAAGACCTGAACAAAACAACTTATAGTTCAGTGTTAACCATAAAAAGATCACTGTTTTATAAACCAACTCTTTGTCCAAAAGCAGCAGGTCATCAGATCTCAGGAGTACATCATTTTCTGAGTCATAAAAATAGGCAAGCATATACCTTGTACTGATGCCTAAACCTGGCACAAGATTATTTCGAAGTTTGGATTCATTAAATTTTGCTGGCAATGGAGAAAATGTTATTGTTTGAGCTTTTAACCGTGCTTCATTTTCTGGTGAAAACTGTGTTGAGATTTCAATGGAATTAACAACATTTGTTGCTTCAGGTGTTGGTTTGATGTGTCCTTCTTGCACACTGACTGGTATGTCTTCTATAATAATATCCGATTCACCATGCCAACCATTCTTGTAACCTGAAACAAAAGGAAGACAGTATACACACTGGTAAATGTATACGTCGATTTGGTGGTATTTACTAGGGCTGCTGCGAGTATCCGAGTACTCAGATATTCGTGGATCTGAATACAAATTCAAGTATGAATATTCGTCACTACCGAAATAGTTGGATAGCGATCTTTTTTTTAACAACTGAAACAAGATTTTAACAACTGAAACAAGAAGTTTTTCACAAAATGGTCGATTGAAATATTCCCTATGACTACGGTGCTAATTAATAATGTCTACCATTTAAATACCTTTGTTTCTCGGTGCTAATTAATAATGTCTACCATTTAAATACCTTTGTTTCTCGCAGGTTAGTGACATGTATTTGCACTCTCCAATATCGGTAATTAAGATCCCTATTTACTAGAGTAAAGTATTCCAAATTCCGGTGACAATTATAGTCCAATCTGTTTTGTCAACACTTCATCGGTTCATGTACTATAATAAACAGGGCCAAAAGTATCCTCAGCTGTCGATTATCAAATAGATTTCAAAGTGCTTCTTTTGATGCTTTGAAGTTTTTAATTGCCGACAACTGAGACAACTGATTACATGACCCAGGACATGTTGTCTGTGTGTGAAATTCAAGACAAAGGAAAAGGGCCTTATACAGAAAACAGTACACTTCTGTCAGAATATCTAGTTATCCAAGTTCAGGAAAGTCTAGTATCTTGTGAATTCTGTTGCATGCCTTGACAGACATGAGTGGAAATGCATTTTATCTTCTTTGATAACTAACTGTATACATGTCATTGTGGTACTTCTGGTTTAACAGAAAGGGCTGATGTACTTGACCTAAAAATCTGTCTATTTCATAATAGGTGTCTTATTTTTTATTAACCAGTGTCTCGTAGTTTGATCTGTGAATTGTAACTCATGAATCGTGGATCAGATCGGATCACCACTTGCCTAATGATCCACAGCCCTAGTATTTACACATATTGCCAGTACCTTAAAGACCGGAAGTGGTAGATATTGGCCTTAATACTAGTCTATGTAGAAAAACATGCCATATGCCTAAGGACTATAGAATTAGAACCTTTTTTAAGCATTCGTCATGCTGATGGCGATTTATGTAAGCATTTTGGAATAGATTTGAGTACCGATCTGGATGATCGGTACTCAAATCTATTCCTAAATGCTTACATAAATCGCCATGCACATACTGAATACTTAAAAATAATCTAATTTTATAGTCCTTTAGGCATATGGCATGTTTTTCTACATAGTATTAACACCAGTATCTACAACTTCCGGTCTATGAAGTACCGGCAATACACATAAATACCACCAAATCGATGTATACATTTACCAGTGTGGTATAAGATAACCCTGTATAGGAATAGTCAAATATTTAAACAGACCAATGTAGACAAAATGGCTACTGTAGCGCACTTATATTTGGCGTTTTTTTTTATTTGGCGTTGTTGGCGATAAAAACATAAATTTGTTAAAATATGAGACCAGGAAATACAGCTTTAAATTCAGTAAAATAGGAGACAGTGAAATACAGTTTTGAATTCAGTTACACAATAAGCAATACATGAATCCACAACCTTAGTATATGAGGGCCGATCAACAAATACATGGAAAATAGTCACCATTTCTACATAGTTAGATCAATAGAGCTGGAAATAAATTTCAGTTTCTTTTTTATTCCCGTTAATACAATGTTCAAAAATTGAAATGACCTACATTTTTAGCTTCAGGTTAAGGGGATTTTCACTTAACAATTAAAGGGACATTCATATCAAATGAATTCTTAAATGTAGGGACTTGGGCAAGTCTAACGCCTCTTTTATGTAAAATTTTAAAAATTTATATCAAAAGGATTTGTTCCAGATCAAAATGAATAACGATACTGTCAAAAAGTCAAAACATCCAACTTCTAAGAACATATTGCCTGTTTTGACAAGTCTTTTTTTTTAAAATAAATTATTTACATACTTAGAAAAACACCCTTTTTCACGACAGTAGATGTAAAATCAATAGTTAAGTCCAAAATAGTGATTATTTTGTAAGCACTGATTAGAAAATAAGTTTTCATTTGAAATTTACAAAATGTGGAAAAAATTGATACATTTAGGCCTGCCCTTGGATCTCAAACACATAGTGCATCAGAATAACATAAAACCTCATATTATGTTCAAAGAATGATGGAAAATTGCTTTATGTTAAAAATTGTCAATCAATCAAAGCGACATTACAAATTTGAGCCCTAGTCGACATACCAGGGGTACAAATGCCCCGGGTCCAGCGCAGTGATGTAACAACGGCCCCTCATGCTCCTACATCTGACTTCACATTTTCTAAATTTTAATTTCAGTCCACTTGCAGTTTATATGTGTGAAATTTCATTGCAATCGATAACTGCAATACGATTTAACAGCACTTTTACACGAACTTTCTGATCACCCCTCGTATGTATCACTGAAAACAATTTTTGAATGGTAGAGTATGTTTAAATGAAGAGGAAACCATGCCTCGTGGTTATAAAATTTGAGTATAGTCTCAAACTCAAAATAAAGCACAATGATTGGAAAGAAGCCAATCATTGCGCTTTATTTTGAGTTTGAGAATGAACTCAAGCTTTATAACCTCAAGGCTATGTCTTAAAAGGGGCTACCATTAAAGGAAAGATTATGCTCCCTATGGGAATTGGGAAGCATATTCTTTCCTTTAAGAGTAGCCCCTGTGAGAATAGAAAATATCTTTAATTAAGTAAAAATATGCATTCAAGCTTTTATTAAGGAAATGACTGTCAGGGAAGGCAGCTGTAAATACATTAATGATTAGAATGCTACATATTTAACAGGTTTCCATTAAATGATCAAGGATTTCATGAACATGACATGTGAATTTTCCCAATTTAGGACATTTCACACACATTTTTTCTCACCTGCAAGGGCCCTGCCACCATTCCCAAATTCTGGGTTAAGTCTTGTGTGCCTGACAACAAGAACACTCAGAGCTCTCACTAGGATTTCGAAAACAGGAGTCCCAGAGTCCTCTTTGCCAAAAAGTGGGAGTCCCACAATGCAAAAGAATATAGCCTCCTTCAAAAAATGGGAGTCCCAGCACCAAAAGTGGGAGTTCAGGACTGCAAATCAGCAGTTAGTGAGAGCTCTGACACTCATGTAATGTTTGACCATGCTCTCTACAGGTGCTTTTTAACGCTTCCAAAAAATAGGTAGATGGACATTTCTTTTTTGTGTCAGTATATTTTCTCACTGTAAATACCTAAATTTACATACCAAAGCTGGTGTCACCAGAGTAACCAACCAGATTATCCTGCAGCGGACATGGGCAGGTTGATTCAAATTTACATCCTGAATATGGAGCTTTAACATATGACCTGTGCACAGAGAGTTTGGAAAGAAGATGTTGTGCAATCCTTATGGCCCATTCCCCTTCCTTCTTATCTTCGTCTAATAATGGACTGTGATCTAAAACAGACAAAGATACATGATATTTAGCCCCGGTATGAGGTTTCCAACAATTTGACATTTTGACAAGTGTAGACTCAGACGAGCCTCTGCAGCCTCCTTTTAAGCATAGAAACTCAAAATGGTGTTCAGTCAGTAGCTTAACAATCATAGAATAGTCAAGCGATCAGCAAAGGCTCTGATCAGACCGCGCCTATGCGCAGACTGATCTGAGGCTTTGCTGGTAGCACATACCACATTGTTGGAAATTTCATGCACTGGCACAATTAGAGTCACATGCGCGGATCCAGAAAGTTTTTTCAGAGGGGGTCCAACTTTTTTTACGTTTTTATTTTTTTTTAGTTGATTATGTGAGAGAGGATACAATTACCACAATGAGTGGGCCATCATCAGCCCGCCAGCGAAACGATGTTTCGCTGGTGGGCCGATGGTGGCCCAATACTGAATGCTGGCTTGTAAGCTTTGTGGTTTTACAGGGGATCCGGACCAATATTGCTCAGAAACCCTATATTTTTGCGATTTTTGAGGGGGGGGTCAGGACCACCTGTCCCCCCCTCTGGATCTGCACATGAGTCAAGAAATGCAAGTACTGTTATTTTGGTATTATGTTAATGTATATAATGGTAATCTAATATTACTTTTACTACCGTAACTATAAACTAGCTTTCACTTCTTTGAATCAGCTTGTTGATAAAATTCAACCGGGGATATGACACAATAAGATTTTGGCCAATTAGATCGCTCATAAGAAAACATGAAAACGAAAGTAACAGATAGCGGAAGTCCCTAGCATGTCGAATAATGTGTGTTTATTATATAAGTAAAAAATGTTCAAACAAGTGGACTATACCCCTAGATATATGTAGAGTAATCACTGTACTATCGAATGATGGTCATGATGGTGGTTTTGAAGAAAAACTTACATGTTTGAGTGGGAGGAATTTCATTTGAACGAGATGACCCAATTTACACTTTGAACAAGACCAGGTCTCTATTTATTTATGCCCTATATAGTCATTTGTAACCACGGCCCTGGAGCCCCCGGGAACAGCTGGGACTTTGGCTTCTTCTGCGTGGACAGCAAGTAGCTGCTGGTAAAGCCATGGCAATTCTCCCTTGCAGTTTGTCATGTTTACCGCTGCAATGCGATGTTTACCTAGTAGGTATATCCACTGCCCTGCTCAGGGGCTGGGGGGTGGTTACAAATGACTGGTGCATTATAGGAATGAACACTTTGTCAAATTGATTTTTTCTGATGGTTTCATGCAATTTGAGCTTCCCTGATATGCTGATGGTGCTGTAAACATATTTCAGCGCTCCAGATAGCATCCATACATACGTAAATTACGGGTACGTTTCCCCCAGATACAGATAGAGTCGAAAATTAATACGTACCAAATACGGGTGTGTTTTTTGCCTGTGCGATACGTTTTTACCGATAACCCATAATTTTTATACATTTCGAATCAGAAGACGCTTGATATTTGTCATTATTTTTGAACTGATTTGTGAATCCATCAAAATTTATGAGTTCAGAAATCCAGACTGCTAATCGAAGTTTTATTTTTGCCTCAGTAGAAACTCCCCTATGTTCAGTTGATATCCCCTTAACATGTCTTCTTTGAAAAACACATATATTCAGAATAAAGAGGCGAAAATAAAACATCAATAAGCAGTCCATCAAGTTGAATCTGGATTTCTGAATGCATACATTTTGAAAGATTTACATATCAGTTCAAATATCAAGCGTCTTCTGATTCGAAATGGATGAAAACTACCGGTTACCGGTAAAAATGTACCGTATAGGCAAAAACACACCCTTATTCGGGGGTGCCTAGATTTACTGGAAAGACTCAAAATAAATTAGGGAATTAAAATATGCTATCCACTAAGTTTATGCTTAGTAATGTATTAACCTGTTTCGGACGAAACTTATTTTGTATGTTTATTGCCAATATAATTGTATCTTTTTAAATATTTAACCCTCTCTTCGATGTTTTTCTTATTATAAGAAATGATAAATTGGATTAAGGCCCAATTAAAGGACTATTGTTAACCCCTACTGAGATCTAGTTATCCCAATCAACGTGTCAATTAGGGGGAATTAACCAGCCCAATGAAAGGACCCTTGCTAACACAATTAACTAACAACCTAATCAATCTAAATGATAGTATACTATACGTGGACATACCAGTATGTGAATAGTTGACACTTCATATATTTTTTTCAAACTTATTGTATGACTTTCGTATTCCAAGATTAGATTTTTATTCTGTAATGTCGGATTTCTGTAATGTCCACTTTATAGAAATGCACACGTAAAAAAAATGTTTATAAATATGTATCAAATTATAAACAAAATATAGGCGGTCTTTCCGGTAAATCTAGGCACCGCTAATTTGGTGCATACTGATTTCCAACTCTATCCGTATTGGGCGAAAACGGACCTGTAATTTATGTCTGTACGGACGCTATCTGGAGCGCTGTGTAGTAGGTACCACAGGGACCCGGCACGTATAGGTGTTTTATAGTCTAAAATGGCCAAAAAGTCAATATAGGCTTGATAAAAGCTATAGTTCGATTTGAAGTGGGCCATGATCAAAACTTACCTTCGTTATCAAAAAAATCAAGGAGTTTTGCCAGAGCAATTCGATAGTCTGGATTTTCAGGAATTTTATTTTGGTTAAAATACACATCCAAAATTTCAAGCCCTTCAGTGAAGAGGTTTTCAACCATACAATTCACTTCTTCACCGTCATCAGGCCAGTTATGCGTTTCTGTGTCGCATGTAGCCCTCCCAAATGGCACTTTAGATTTAGCATTGACACATGTAATTTTCAGAAAAACAAGGTTAGAGTAAGAAATTAAAGTTCGACATCTGTCCAGTTTTCGTTTCAAATCTTCGTCAAATGATTTAAAGATTTGATCCTTTTCTGAATGCTCGAATTTCCCTTTTTTGGCATATGCCGCCATTTTTTGTTTTCCGAAGTGACTATTGCCTCGATGGCCGTGTCAATTCACAATTATTTACCCGGCAGCCGTGTCAAAAAGTGAGTTACATAGGTCTGGACTAATTTGTATTAATGATGGGAAGCCGACCAGACAAAGTGATAGTATTATTGATCTGTTTTTTGTAAGCCCAAGGGTAGTACCAGAGGTAGCAAGGTGTGAAATAATGTCACATGAAGTGATTAGGTCTGACCACATTGGGGTGTTGTTAGAAGAATATAGGCACGCAAATGCTATTTTTGAGAAATTCATCATAAATAAGGCAAAGTTCAATATTTGGAGTGAGTGTACTGAGAAAAGGTTCAAAGTTTAGGATGAGTCTGATTCTAGGTTTAATTCAGTGGATGAGATGGCCGAATCATGGAAGTCTATACAGAGTGCATGATTGAAGCAGTCCAAAAAAAAGGAAATTAGAGTACATAGTAAGAGGAAGAAACGCCGATGGTGGAATGACAAAGTTTCAGAATAGAAGCAAAGCATGATTTGAATAAAGCCAAAAAAAGTTTGAGAAGGAGAAGTACCCCAGAAAATTTTGAAGTGTTAAAAAAAAGTGAAGACGCCTTTGATGAGACTGCTGAAGAAGAAAAGGTGGCTTGGACACAGGTGTTATGCGGTAAAATCTCATTCGCCAACTCGGCAAAAGAAATGTGGGAAAGCCTTAACAAGCTTATAAGTTACCAAGAATACAATAGTGATGGGTTTTGCCATTGAAAGATGAAGAAGGAAAGGCAGTATTTGATAGAGGAGAAAAGTGTTCCTTACTAGAAAGGGTTTTCTTTGGTGGAAAACACCTGGATGACTGTAAGTTTGATGAGCAGTTCAGAGAGGAGGTGGAAAGGTCTATACAAGACAATGAGAATGAAATGGAAAATAATATATCGGAAAAGAGCAGAGAAGATATGCGTATCTGTGATGTGTTTCTAAACTATGAAATCTCTATGGTTGAGGTGGAGGCTGCACTACAGCTACTTAAATCTAACAAATCTCCCGGACCGATGAAGTTTTCACAGAGTTACTGAAAAATGCTGGCAAGGAGCTAAAAACGGCTATATGTAGACTGTTTCAAAGGTCTTGGAATGAAGCAGTAGTACCGTCTAAGTGGAAAGTCGCAGAAGTTAAGTTTTTACGAAAGAATGGCAAAAGCAGCGGTATGACTAATCGGAGTAATCAACTTGATTTCGCGAAATCAACTTTTTATTTCGAAATCAGCCTATAAAACGATTAAAGCGCTTTCTAACAGACATGGGGAAAGCAAGTAGTAATACCGTTGTGTCAACTGATGGTAACAGAACTGTCCTAAAAACTCCCTCAGCAGGTCGTAAACCAGGTCAACGTAAGAGAAAACGTGCAGAACGCTCCAGAACCCCGACATCTAAAAGGAGATTGTCCGTTTGTGACGCTGATGTCATTTAGGTACATTGTACGTCGGTAAAGGGGTTTTTCGGACCCTACCGTGTGTACAACACACCGACGTCGAAGATATCTTGCTACAATGTTTGATACTCTTATCCGGAGGCCTTAACTCACTGAAATACGCCGGTAAGGGGGGTTTTCTGATCCTACCGGGTGTACAACTCACCGACGTTTTAAAATAAGTTTTTGCGCGCTAAAAAGATATAAATGTGTTGTGTGTGCTAAAGAGAATCTTCTCACTGAGACGGTTCTTTTGAGTACCCAAAACCTGTGTTATTTACGAAAATTAATGATCAACTATGCACTATTAACTATTGAACGTCAGTAAGGGGAATCTCCTGATTCCACCGGGTGTACAACACGCTGACGCAAGTCACAACAGAGGTGCCATACAGTATCACATGTCAGTAAGGGGGTCTCCGGATCCTACCGGGTGAACAACACGCTGACGTAGATCACAAAAGATGTATTATATCAGTAAGGGGAGTCTTCGGATTCCACCGGGTGTACAACACGCTGATTAAAAAAATAACCTTAAAGAGCCGGAAGACCAACTACATGCCACAAGAAGATTTGAACAACACCCCGATCGCAAATATGGGAAACTGTTTTAACTAAATGAATACAGTTGCTCTTATTTGTACTTATGGGGTTGTTTGAAAAACGCAGCAGGAAGGCGATTTTCAGAAGGGATATTCGAGGATGTAGGTTCCAGATATTCTGCAAGTGTATGTAAGAAATTGTATTTAACCTATACGGATTGGTATGGTAAGTATTTTTTCTCGTATAAATTTATACTCTACTTTAGGTATAAACACTTAGTTGATGAGGGAGAAGAGAGGATCCGAATACCACTCAAAGATGGCCATCATCGGCACACCAGCGAAACGCCATTTAAATGGCATTTCGCTGGCGGGCCGATGTTGGCCCAACACTGAATGCTTGTTTGGTACATTGGTAGCTTCATGATTTTTCACCGGATCCGGACTAAATAAACCCAATATTTTTATTAGTTTCCAGGGGGTCCCCTCTGAATCCGCCCATGATTCGTAAAAAAGGTAGATTTCGTGACAATACGGACTTAGAAACATCCGTCAATTATTCTTCAAAATCATCCGAAAATTTCAATATTTATCTAGTATAGTCAAACATTTAATCAAATGTAAAAATTAAAATATTAATTTACACAATTGTTTTGGTTTTAAGGGCTAATTTCTTCACAAATGGGTTGATTTCGAGGGAATAGAAATTATATAGGCCCTATATCTGTCAATTATTCGACAAAATCAACCCCAAAAATTATTTTTCTTGCATGATATTTTGTTTACTATTGTAAATTTACATATTTAATCGTATGGTAAAGAATACGAATCAATTTACACCAAAATTATAGCCTTTGTAGCTTGATTTCGGCGGAGATTTCAGCAAAAAATTTGATACCGCGGTTTTACGGAGTAATTTTTACCCTAAGCAAAATATGACAAAATCAAGCCTCAACTTTAATTTTTTGCGGGATTTTTTGCATACTCCTGCAAAACCACATTTTTAATCATAATGGTAAAGGACAGTATCATCTTTTATCAAATAATTTGGTTTTATAGCCTGATTTCGGCAAAGAAGTTAGATACCACGATAATACGGAGTTATACATCTGTACCCCAAGCGAAATAATAGACAAAATCAACCCTAGAAATTAATATTTTTGCCTGAATTTTCGCATACTACTGCAAAAACACATATTGAATTATATGATAGAAAGAAATTATGCACTTGCCCCCAAAAAATAGTTTTATAGGCGGATTTCGAAATAAAAAATTGATTTCGCGAAATCAAGTTGATTACTCCGATTAGTCATACCCCAAAAGCAGTTACCATGACCCAGGATCTTACAGACCCATAAGTCTGACCAGCTACTTATGTAAATCCATGGAAAGAGTGGTGACACACAGGTTATATGGCTTGGCAGAACATTTTAATCTAATAGACACAGAGCAGGAGGGATTTAGAAGATTCAGAGGGACTGTAGATGCCTTGTTACGTTTAACCCAGGACATAATTGACGGCTTTATCTGTAGCTGGTCCCATCGTGGCTCAACTTGAGGTTTTCTTTAGCTCTGACTATCTGTGAGTCATGAGCCATTTTCTTTGTTTCATCACGGTGTGTTAATTTAGAGTGTTTCTCCATGATGGTACACTGCATTAGTTAGATGACCTCCATGCGAGCTGAACATTTCTTGTGCTTCAACAACAGCAGAATCTAGGGCGAAGATTTGGTACCAGTAAAATGCATTTAAGCCCCCCAGTAGCTTGGGCTGCTGTCCGTTCTAAGGCGGTGGTTCTGTTGTTGTTGACTTATTGTTTATTGTTACTCCAATTGTGGGAGTCTGTAATTGTTCTATGTTTTGTTGTACGTTACTTTATGTCCATTCTAGTATTGCAATCATCTTGATGGGGAAAAGAGTGCTGATTGCTTTGCTTAATTTGTCTTCCTGGTGTCTCGTGATGGTTGAGCGGCTCTTCCTCGCGGTGCCATGGGGTTGTCTGCGGTTTGTGATTGTGGTATTTCCTGATCATACTCACTTACTATTTTTAATAAAAAGGAAAGTACTGTTTTTGATAAAAAGGAAAGTACTGCTGCTTTATTTATAGATATTGAAAAAGCGTATGATAGCATTTGGCATGAGGGACTTTTGTACAAATTGAAGCAATTGGGAATTAGAGGAAGCTTTGGGAATGGATAAAGAGTTTCCTTAATGACAGAAAAGCAGTGATCAACTTGGCAGGAAAAAGAGCCCAAGAGTTTTGCATTAAGATTGGACTTCCACAGGGGTCGGTGTTATCACCGCTGCTATTTTTACTATTCATAGTGGATTTTTTCAAGAATGTTAGTGGAAAGAAAGTGAAGTTTGCTGATGATGGGACTATATGGAAGAGCAGAGGAGGAATTGAAGAAGGACTTTAGTCATGTATGTGAAAATGCAGGAAGATGGTGGGTGAAGATAAGTATGATGAAGGCCGAGTTCTGTGTGTTTTCCTTGGATAACCACGTCCTCGAAGAGGCAAGAGACTACAATTTTACCATAAATGAACAAACTTTCTAACATAATCCAACTCCGAAATTACTTGGAGTAACTCTGGACGAAAAATTAAAGTTTGAACTACATACAGAGAAACTGGAACATAAAGCATTGAAAACGGTATCATTACTAAGAAAAGTCAAAGAAACAGAAGGAATAAATACCAAATGTATGCAGCAGCTGTATAAGGCCTTAGTTACCCCACAATTAGAGTATGGCAGATAGGCAATTGTGCTGCATTGGAAAAAATCCAGAGAAAAGGTTTAGCAGTGTGCCTAGGTGTTCCAGGGACTGCGAGCTTGGAAGAATTAGAGGTCGAAGCGGGAATCAAGCCTTTAGATATTCGAAGGGAAGAACTTTCTGTGAGACAAGCAGTCCGAATAATGATGGAGGCAGATGAGGACCACATAAAAGTCAGCTGGGGTGATTTTCAGGAAAGGGATGGGACTGAACATAGGATATCCCCTTTTGGAAAAATGAATGTGTAAGTGGCGGATATGATGTCAAACACAGGTATTACACTTAACAGCTTAGAGAAGGACTGTAACTACTTAGAGTCATTACAACCAAGTAAACAGAAACCTGAATACTGGAATATCATAGGGTCCTCTAAGTCCAGGACAGGAGAGCAAGAGCAGATGTCTAGAGAGATAACAGGTGGTATTCTGGACAGTTGTGAGGATGGAACAGCAGTAGTTTTTACAGATGGCTCCTGTCTTGGAAATCATGGACCCTGTGGTGCTGGAGCTTGCATCTTTCATCCGGGCCCAAGTGAACCTGTATTGCTAAAGCAGCCAGTAAGCAGTAGAGGATCAATTCTCCTTGGAGAGGTGGTAGCTATTAAAATGGCCATGCAATACCTTTCCCGGTGTAAAGTACACCAGAGAAATAAGGTAGAATATTGAACACTTGTTCCAATGCATTTCCATTTTCTACTTGTCTGTAGTATGATTCACCCAGCCAACAATACATCTAGTACGCCAGCAATTCAATGTAAAGGTTCTTCGTACATGTATTGGCAACATGTGAGGGTTTCTTTAAATAATCGTCTTAGTTTGGAAATTGGTAACAGCTCTTGTGGAAGTGTTCAACAATCGTTTGCTATTATGAACGAAGAAGTTTTCATTAACAAACAAACTAGCATGCCTGCTGTTGCCAGTTATGGACTAGGTGCATTTACACTGAGCAGGATACAGGCCTCAAGATAAAGCGCAATGGTTGACTGCTTGCGGACACGTGCGCTTCATTTTATGTCTGAGACTGTACTCAAGTTTTATAACCTCGAGACCTGGTTTGAGTATCCCTACATGGCTAACGTATGCATGGGGGGGGGGGGGGGGGGGGGGGGGGATGTAAACTTTCTGAACAACGCAGTTAAAACAAAACCCATCATATTAAAAAAAATATCCTGTTCAAAGTGTAATAACTCGATATAAGTGGGTTGGATGTAGGGTCTTGAATTCTTAAAATGAAAACGTTTTTGCTGATTTTTTTTCGTAATATACAGGTGCGTATACGTAAAATCGTTAGATATCAGTTTTAAGCCAATACCACCGATATTAAGGCCTCCAATTTGGATTTGCATTTGTCCGTATCTAATGCTATTGCTTCTTCCAAAATTTACGATAAACGTGACAATTTTGATTTTTAAATTGTCAATTCCCCATTTTTGGATGGTGATGTTCCTCGCTCTACATCTTATGCAGTTTATAATTCTCAAATTAGCTGACCTCTTGTATGGAAGGTAAAAAGCGACATAATTCAATGCATACATCTTTGTTTTTGTATGTTGGCAATTTCATTCTATTTTGTAAATTGTGTCATTATATCATGCAAATTGTCATTTAATAGTCGTTTCACTCGTAATCAGATTCCGATCATGTCATTTCTCGGTTTTAAAAAGGCAGAACTAGGTTGTAAAATGTCAGAACTACATTTGTATGTTGTAAAAAGGCAGAACTGGGTTGTCATAATACGAAAGTGAATATGCTTTAGTATTTTGACGCCAGAGGGCGCACCAATTTTACTGGGAATAAAAATTTCTCCCATGCAAGTAGAACTCGCTGCAAACGGTGTTAAGGATGATTTTTTACCAAGAAGTTCCCCCTACGTGGGATTTGATTCTTTACGTCCCATCAACAATTTTTCAGTTATGTAGGGACAGGTCTTCCTGGGTTGAACCAGCACTAAGCTAGGATCAATGTGTCTTGCTCAAGGACACATTGCAGTGACGCAGGTGAGGCTCGAACCCGCGGCCTCTCGGTCTCAAGTCAAGCACTCTACCACTGAGCCACTGCCCTCCCCTTTCACGTATATATAAGAGAAAACTTCATCCCGTCCCACCAAGCTTGCACACAACTAACAAATGTAGATCTGTTACTGGGTCCGAGCTACAAGTGAAGGCAGAACATGCGCGGATACAGAGAGGGGATAGGGGGTCCGGGGAAAATCACAATTTCGATAGGTTTCTACAGAAATTAGCATTTGGACGCCCCCCCCCCCACCCTGGAAAAAAGTTGGACCCCTCCCCCACCCCGTAAAATGTTGGACACCCTCTGGAACCTTGGAAAATTATTGTTTTCCAAAAAATAAATCATCGGACCCTGGGATCGGTCCCCTCTGTAAAACTAAGTTGAAGTTGAAGGTGAGGACTAAAAACAGCAAAAATAACAAAAAACGCTGTCCGAGCTTTTTACTGTCAGGTGGGCCTGGACCCTCTACCCCTCCCCCACCCCCCCCCCCCCCACTTGGTGAAAATTCCTGGATCCGCACATGCAGATGCAGAAGACACATGATACCGCATTAAATACGGTCATGTATTTGCCCTGTTTCTTACTTTGAACCATTTCTCCTCAAATCGCCTCCCTTTAATAGTACAACTGCATCTTATTTCTTTTTCATGTTGTCATGAAAGCTAATGTATTTATAAAGTATAAGATTATATTTGCAGATTATAAATAAAAGAAATTTTAGTAAAATAGAGGTGCTTTCTTCTTTTTCAGAAAAAAGAATCACATCATAATATTTGTAAATTCATAAGTATTTAATTGTTAAAACGTGCATTGACAATCGAAATCTTTTAAATGTATCGTCAATTCCTAGTTCTCCCAGTCTGTTGGATGAGACTTCAAGCCATTTGCTCCATCTTCTGAGACGCTTTAAAACCAGAACCACTAAACCCACCCGGCCAGTACTGGTACAGCCAAGGAACACGGCCACAAACAATAATTCCCACTTTCGGTTAAGCCTTTGGGGTTCCCCGTCCTAAAATACACACACAAGTCGTAAACCCTTCCAGCCTGATGCTGGTTACTACCCAGGGAAAGTCATTAAAAGTGGTAAAGTGGAAAAGTCACTCGCGCGCGTTGTACCCAGGGCTCCTGAGTTCCATCCCCAGCTCTTCCAGTCTGTCTGACATGACTTAAAGCCATCGCCCTGTCTTCTTAGATGAACCGCTGCCGGTTTAGGATTCGGGATAGATAAATACA
This sequence comes from Loripinus fragilis, assembly GCA_964019695.1. Classification (NCBI taxonomy): domain Eukaryota; kingdom Metazoa; phylum Mollusca; class Bivalvia; order Lucinida; family Lucinidae; genus Loripinus; species Loripinus fragilis. The sequence goes on along the minus strand of OZ026526.1, from coordinate 83,744,785 downwards.
GCTTTTAAGATCCAGGCGTTTGGGCGCATTCCAAATTATATAGTGCACAAGTATAAAAGCTATCTCCGGGGGCTAGAAGTGTTTTTTCGGGGGCCTTAGCCTAGGCCCCTCTACCAAACGATCAAATTATAAATAAAAGAAATTTTAGTAAAATAGAGGTGCTTTCTTCTTTTTCAGAAAAAAGAATCACATCATAATATTTGTAAATTCATAAGTATTTAATTGTTAAAACGTGCATTGACAATCGAAATCTTTTAAATGTATCGTCAATTCCTAGTTCTCCCAGTCTGTTGGATGAGACTTCAAGCCATTTGCTCCATCTTCTGAGACGCTTTAAAACCAGAACCACTAAACCCACCCGGCCAGTACTGGTACAGCCAAGGAACACGGCCACAAACAATAATTCCCACTTTCGGTTAAGCCTTTGGGGTTCCCCGTCCTAAAATACACACACAAGTCGTAAACCCTTCCAGCCTGATGCTGGTTACTACCCAGGGAAAGTCATTAAAAGTGGTAAAATGGAAAAGTCACTCGCGCGCGTTGTACCCAGGGCTCCTGAGTTCCATCCCCAGCTCTTCCAGTCTGTCTGACATGACTTAAAGCCATCGCCCTGTCTTCTTAGATGAACCGCTGCCGGTTTAGGATTCGGGATAGATAAATACAGCTTTTAAGATCCAGGCGTTTGGGCGCATTCCAAATTATATAGTGCACAAGTATAAAAGCTATCTCCGGGGGCTAGAAGTGTTTTTTCGGGGGCCTTAGCCTAGGCCCCTCTACCAAACGATCAAATTCTTACCCGAGAGCCCCCCCCCCCCCCTGGCCCCCTCAAGAGTGCTTCCTGTCTGCGACAATTGTCATAACGCGTCAACTATATTTAAGGATAGCAATAAAACACTTGGGCCTCGACTTGAGAAACTCTGTCGTCGGAGTTTGAAAACAACAAAGGCCCAGACAAGCCTGTGCATCCGTGCAGACTGGTAAGCGCCTTTGTTATTATATCATCAGTCGCTTTCCTGAGGCATTTTATAGAGTACGCACTCTTGAGGGGGTCAGTGGGGCTCTCCCCTATATGGGTCCATGGGTGAAGCCATGTGGCAGAAAATGGTTTTTGTGCAATTCAAAGGGCTAAAAGAAGCCCTTAAGCATGCTAAGGCACGCAGCTAAAAGCTAAACACTATTGAGGCCCTGGAAGGGGTGGGGGATCCCAGTATCCCATATCCCTTTAAGTACTTTGAAAAAATATCCCACATCCCTAAAAGAAAAATGGCAAATATTCCCAAATCCAGAAAGCATTGTATCCCCATATCCCTAGAATTGATCAAAATATCGTTTATCCCTTTAAATATTTACAAAAATATCCCGTACCCCTTTATGCTTTTGGCCCATATCCCTGTATCCCTAAAACCCCTTCCAGGGCCTCACTATTTGCTGCATTTTTGTTCCAAAATATCTAATTAAATACAGTAAAAACACTCAAAAAGACCAAAACTTGGTTTTCAAGACCGATTATCACTTGAATGCAGGTCAAAGTATTACAGAAGGCTCCGAGAGGAGCATTCTGCAATACTTTCGAGCTTCATTAAGCTACCATTCATCATTAAGACCGGTTGTTGTCCATTTTTGAGTAGACTATACTGGCTGTGTCAAGTTATACACACATGCATATTTGCATACACGTAGGTACGCCCCTGATCATATCTATTTGCTACTGGCGAAATTTGAATTACACTGTTTCTAGCGATTTTTGATCCGCGTTCGTCGATTGTTAAAAGCGTTTTCGATTGCCGCCTATCCGGTGTGAAACAAAATTATCTTTAACAGACAAATGGCAATCAAAAACACTGTTCTAGCGATTTGTGATCCGGGTTCATCACTTGCTCAGAGCGTTTTCGATTGCCGCCTATCTGGTGTGATAAAGGAGCCTATTTTATGGTTATTGAAAAGGTTTGATCATTTCTCCATAAAACATTAGCGACGATATGTTAACTTGCAGACGATGTCCTTGAGCGGGCTTAAATGGCATTGAAGCCCTGTTGAACCGCAAATTTCACATTTCGCAAATTTCACACTGTGAAAATTGGTACCAATTCTTTACAGCGCGTGAAAAATTGGTACCAATACGTCACATTTTTCATACCAATATTTCACATTTTGTGAAATTTGCGCACATAGTGAAATTATATGTAGCATACATATAATATTTTCCGACATCTATATATGAGCCGTGACATGTGATTTCCAATAATGTGGCATTTTGACAAGTGTAGACTCAGACGTGCCTGTGCAGCCTCCTTTTAAGCTAAAAACCTCCAAATGATGTTCACTCAGTAGCTTAACACTCATAGAATCTTCAAGGGACTAGCAAAGACTCTGATCAGACTGCCCGTATGCGCAGGCTGATCTGAGACTTTGTTGGTCGCACATACCACATTGTTGGAAATCTCATGCCCCGGCTCATATATGAATGGGGTTAGTTTTGAAATTCTGGGCTGCTCATCGGCACCAATATGACTTCCAAGTTACCCCCACCTTTTTTGCTTCCAATGGATCACATGTTCAGAACTTAGTATACAGCTACTAAACTTGAAATGCATGATAAAAATGGAAAAAGATGGGCTTTATATCTCAGCTTTAGATAATGCAAAAACTGTTGTCCAGCAACTATAATGCTCTAATCTTTTTTAAAAAGCCAAGCTTGTACATGTATTCCTGAATTGTTTCCCTTAAAACGGAAGACATGCATACATTTGCACATTTTAAATGATTTTTTAATGTCCATTCTATTTATTTCGTTAAAATTTTAATGCGCTTATATTTATGAGATTCTACATGGACTTTTTAATTAGAGATTGCATTTTCATCCTATAACAAATTTTTTTTTGGTTTATTAGTTTTTTTTACTCTTATCCACCTTAGAGATAAACCATTGTAGTTAAAATAACTCTCATCACCGATTTACGAATAAGGGATACTCTGTAAATTATAAATAAAAGCGCGCCCTCTGGCGTCAAAATATCTAGCATTGAAAGAAGCGGGGAATTACCGCCAATATTCAATGCGTCAACTTTCTGTTTTGAATGAATGGAGTGTCATTTTATAAAGCTATTAATGCTATTCTCTATTTCTAAATTACTTTGTATTATTTGCAATTCGTCAGTATGCATCCGAAGCTGTTATCATACTACAATTCACATGATATAATGACACAATTTACAAAATAAACATACAAAAACAAAGATGTATGCATTGAATAATGTCGCTTTTTACCTTCCATACTCTTGGCTCTTGTTTGTGATGTTTAATTGTATTTTGTCGCTTTCCCATGTGATATTCTGGGTCAGGTGTTGTACTTGATTGTATAAACTCCTGATCTTTGTCACCTTTTTTACTTTGCTAGATCATCAAGCAGACTTCACCAATCGTAATCAACTTTTAACAGAGAAACTTTTTTAACAAGGCTATCAGTATTATATACTTTGTAAAAAAATCTAAATTGTATCGCTGATATAATAGAACTTTTTGCTCTCTGTAAAGTCGGTATCTTTAATATTCATATATGGGCGTGGTTTGGCGATTTCATCTGCTAAACAAGCGAAATCAGGCTTTATTTATAATTTGCTGAAGAATTAATAAGTTGTTTGGGCCACGCAAATGTGCGTGCATTTCATGAAAATCCCAACCGTATACACACTGAACTCATATTTATTAACTCTTTAAGCGCATAATCACAAAATGTCGTCCACTAAAATATTTGAAGCCTCATAGACAAACAGTGTGGACCCAGATCAGACTGCAGTCTGATCTGGGTCCACAATGTTTGTCTATATGCTTATGTTAAATAGACATTTTCAGATCCAATTATTTTGCTGGCGTTTTAGGGACTAAATAATGTGTTTTGCGTCTATACTGAGGTAATGGCGCAAGAGGATACAGTTACTTTTGAATAAAACCACGCCACATTTTCAGCTTTTACCTATGTCTAAGGTTGACCAGTCCTAATTACGCATTCATGAGGTGCCGCCTTTACAGTAACCAAAAAGTCAAGTAATACTATAAGATTGTTTATAAAATCAATGTATTGCGACAGACTGCATGCTTGGTGGTCAACCCAATCACGGCTGACAACGTTGCTTTCCTCTTTAATTGTACACCGGTGGGTCGAACATCAGATTATATGATGCTTCGGACTTATCTATAGATGAGAGGGTTGGGGCCTAATGGTATGTATTTGGCCAGATCCTGTGAAGTTAAACTGTTGCATATCTTTTTTGCTCCAGATTCAGTTGTATGTACTGTTGAGTCCTTATCTTTGTTTTAATTCCGTTTCATAACTTGATTTATATGTACTTGGAGCTGATACATCAAGAAAGGGATCGTTTATGCGAACAAAACATCTATGTGTCTTGATCCACACCAGAACCAAGGGTAAGGTTGGTACTGTTAAACATACTTAGCCCTGCAGTGAGTTTTAGCTGACCGTTATAGGGCGGTGCACTGCTTCTTTTGTGGATCCCTTCTGTTATTTACGTTTTATGTTTGTCTTTAGTATGCTATATTGTCTGTTCCTTGCAGCCTTGTGATCACCGTCTGGGAAAGGGCTGACCTCTTGGCTCCCTTATGGGTTGTGTTTTCGTCTTTCTCTCTACTTTTTTTATTTTCTAAGACCCTAATTTCCCCCTATGAATAATTTTCACTCCTTGCTCTCCTTTCAATATAAATGTGACCACTTTAACGCACTCTCCACCTCCAGGTTATTATACGGTACAACGTGCAAAAAGGCGATGTCATTAATTTTCTTGCTTTTTGTTTGTTTTGTTGCTTTACGACCCAGGCAACAGCTATGGTCATGGCGGGATGATCAGTTCACCTAACCTAACTTTTTCCTGGGCAAGCTTGAATAAGCGGTTAACCAGTACTTCGTGCACATACTTTCGCTTGTAACTGACAACAATCCTTCTTAGGGAGGAGAATTACCCTAGAAATGGTTTCTTATCACTCGCCATGAAAGTATTGGATCAGACCGGGATCGAATGCGCGACCCCTTGATGTGATTAATTAGGTGAGGATAGTATTAGGGTTATTCAAAGTCGCTGACTTCCCAGATATGCACTTCGGTTTGATTGGTACACTAAAATAGAATGAAGTTCATTTACATATACAGTAAACCCTCGAAGATTCGAACTTCGATTTTTCGAAATACTTGTTAAATCGAAAAAAATGGGACAAACTGGATTTAAAGAAATATGACCTAATCATGGTCTATTTTTTATAATTGTCTCTAATAACATATTTGGCTGTGTAAAAGAAGCGTTACAAAAAGATATGACCCTGATAATAATTATTTTGTGGGGTTATATTTTTTATGTCTACCTCCCTATAGTTTAAACTACCTCCTGATAATTTGAAACGAAACGTCTAGTCCCGAGGACTTCGAATTTACGAGATTCGACTGTATATAACTTACAATGAAGATCTGAATCAGTCTTCTTTGACAGCAATAGTAGATATAAAACTTCACTAGTTATGAATGATGGGTACCTGGACTATTTACTCAGAAAAAACTTAGTTTTATTGTTGTTGCTGTTGTTGTTTTCATGGCTTTGATTCCCGGTACACAGGGATGTCTACCCAAGTAAGTTTGAGCTACTAGCTGTGTTTCTTTGCAAGCTAAAATCCCCGGTTCCAAGAATGTAACCCTTACAACTCACTTTGCTGTCTATTTCGTTTGTAATGTACCTTTTGCCAAGTTCATTTGTGCCACATACTTTATATTGATTTGTACGTAATGTCATATGCGTTTATGTCAGAAAAACTAAAACATATAGGTAGTCTTGCGCTTGATATTCAAAGGATTTAGTTGATTCTTGTAAATTTCAAGTCATTGGCTCTAGAGGTTTTATTTCGAATTTTCAGTAAGTCATTGCATTATAAATAGCCTAATTCTAATTATTTCCAGTAATCACATTAACATGTTCAGTGTGCTTAAAGTGTCTCAATGGGTCGTTTCTTTTTTGCAACCAGATCATGCATTTACTTCTTAAAATACTGCTGATCCTTGAAACCATGAAAACATCATATAACCAAAACGCATTTATTTTTGAGGACAATATTTTTTGCATTTAAGTTGTCCCATCGAACAAATTTACATCCATAATAAAATGTTCAATGCAGGACTGATTACCCCTGGGATACTAGATAACCCATGTGTTTTCCTATTTTTTTTTAAAGTTTTCAATATTAATATTCATGATTAATTTGCAAATGAGATAATTTTCATATACGACCACTAGATGAAAGGACTTATCAAATTGTATCACTGAGGATGTTATAAAACGTGCAACAATGGTCGTTTGGTGATGGTTTGGGTCTGAAATATATTATTTTTTTATTTTTTTTTTACCTCATTTGTAAAGGTTTATATTGATATTCATGAATATTCAAACTAGATTATTTACATATCTGACCATAGGTAGAAAGATACATGTACATGTCTAAGCTTTGACTCCAAGTTTAGTGCTCTGGGATAGGTAGAAAATAAGATAGGATTTAAATTAATAGGCCCATCCCCATTCTCTATATAGGGTTGCTATGGAAACCATGCATTTTCACATAGCCAATACCAGTTTTTTTTAGACAACTTCGTCTCGCATTCAGGGAGTCACAATGAACAATTTGACATGCATGAATAAGTGTCCTGTGGGGTGTGAAAGGTAACCTAAATTGGATTCTGCGGTACAGCTATTGCAAATTTTCAATACTTCATTGAAGATTAAGAAAATCTCACAGAGGCGTCATCTTTTGAATTTTTACCTATTGACGAAGAGTTCATCAGCAAGCAAATAAATAATTTTAGCCTTAATGAAGCAAAGGGGTGTGATGGCATTTCACCCAAAAATCTTAGATTGGCCAAAACTACAATTATAAAGCCTATCATTAACATGTTTAACGTGAGGTAGCGCAGTGGCTCAGTGGTAGAGTGCTAGGCGCAATACCAAGGGGTTGCCGGTTCGGCCTCACTGGTGTCACTGCTTTGTGTCCTTGAACAAGACATCATTAACCCTTGCTTAGTACTGGTTCAACCAATGAAGACCTGTTCCAGCATAAGCCTTAGTTTCCCTATTACATATAAGAGAAACGGTTGTCTATATAAGGAAAATAACCTGTCCATTGAGCATACTTCGTACCTATTTTATCAAAACTTTATGAAAAAAAATCATTATATATCCAAATAACTGAATACTTAAATATCATTTTTCTATCGGCTTTTCGGGTCTGGTATGGATGTCAGCTTTTCGGGTCTGGTATGGATGTCAATGTATATTTTTGAGGGAAATTGAAGATTGGAAGCAGAATTAGATGAAAATGAAAATGTGGCAGCAATTTGAATGGACCATTCAGAAGCATTTGACTGTTTACCCCATGACTTGCTCCTACTAAACATTAAAACTCGTGGTCTTTCATAAAATGTCCTAAATTTATTTGCAACCAATAGAAAACTGTGTCAAACTTGGAACAAAAGTGACTATCAGTCATTTCTCAAAAGAGTGCTTCAGGGAACAATGGATGAACCAGTCCTCTTCAACATATTCACCAATGACCTATTTCATTTTATCAACATCTGCAATTGTTATAAAAAATTATGCTGATGATAACTCATCACAAAAATAGTTAGTGAGTATGATCAGGAAATACCACAATCACAAACTGCAGAAAACCCTGTGGCACCGCGAGGAAGAGCCGCTCAACCATCATGCGACACCAGGAAGACAAATTAAGCAAAGCAACCAGCTCTGTCTTCCCCATCAAGATGATTGCAATACTAGAATGGACATAAAGTAACGTGCAACAAAACATAGAACAATTACAGACTCCCACAATGGGAGAAACAATAAACAAAAAGTCAAAACAACAGAACCACCGCCTTAGAACGGTCAGCAGCCTAAGCCACCGGGGGGCTTAAATGCATTTTACTGGTACCAAATCTTCGCCCTAGATTCTGCTGTTGTTGAAGTACAAGAAATGTTCAGCTCGCATGGAGGCAATCTAACTAATGCAATGTATCATCATGGAGAAACACTCTAATCAAATTAACACACCATGATGAAACAAAGAAAATGGCTCATGACTCACAGATAGTCAGAGCTCATGACTCACAGATAGTCAGAGCTAAAGAAAACCTCTAGTTGAGCCACGGTGGGTCCAGCTACAGATAAGCATCAGGCCCCAACCCACCTTTACGTCAGAGCCGTCATAGAGTCCGAGGCCTGACCCACCGTCGTGCAATTAAAGAGGAAACCATAGCTATAAACCGTGATTGGGTTTAAAACTAGGCATGCAGACTGTCGCATGATATCCAAGTTATATCCAACCCTTATATAACGTTTTACTATCTTTTTGAATTGATCACTAAAGTAAGGTTTTCCAACAATTCGTTTGAATTTATAAACTAAATCACCATAAAATATAGGTTCTGATATGCCTTGTTGCAGAAGAGTTTTTAACCCAATGTTGTATTTAACAATTAACTCTGAGTGTCTGTGGTAGAATTCAGAAAAATGCTTTTCGAATTTTGTGATATCTATAACCTTGTTTTAATAACTTAGCAGTTAAAAATAAGTTTCTGTTGTTGAAATACTCAACATTAGAACACACTCTAGCAAAACGAATAAGCTGAGAAATATATACACCATAGGAAGGAGAGCGAGGAACATCTCCATCAAGAAAGGGGAAATTTACTATATCAAAATTAAAATTATCCTGTTTATCATAAATTTTAGAAGAAACTATGCCATTTGTTATTGACAAGTTCAAGTCCAAAAACGGAGCTTCAGTATCAGAAGAATTCGCCTTATTTAACTGAAGTTCAGTGGGATATATCTGACCTACCATTTGTTCAAAATAAGGATTATCAATATTAAGTAAGTCATCTAAATATCTGGAGGTTGAGTTAAAAGCTTCAATAATATCAGTTTGATTATTGTCAGACAGAGACAACATAAAGTCTCTCTCATAACAAAACAAAAACAAATCTGCAACAAGAGAAGCACAATTAGTACCCATTGGAATACCTACAATTTGTCTATATAATTTCGAGCCAAATCTTATAAATATATTGTCCAAAAGATAATGAAGCGCATCACACATTTTCTGACATGACCACAACTTATATCGTTTAGGTTGTTCAGAAGTAAAAAAGGCATTTTTATCATTACAAGCCAAATAAAGTGAGCCCTCTCTGTTAAATGTTTGTTCAATTAATTCTGTTAGTTTTTCTTTGATTAGATTATGAGGCAATGTAGTATAGAGAGTAGAGAAATCATATGTAGACAAATCAGATGCTAGAAAACCTCTAGATTTCAATTTATTAAGAATTTCACCTGAATTTTTAATAGACCAAAATAAATCTTTACCATTTCTTTCATAAACTGTTGTGCAATATTTAATGACATGGTTTTTAATCGCAGAGAGGCAAGAAGTCAAAAGAATTGACAACTCAGTAGTTGTACATGCACTAGAATTAGCAATAAAACGTGATTTATAGGGCCGTTTATGAAGTTTAGGTAACCAGTATAACGTAGGAAGCTTGCTATGGTCCTCATCAACAAACAACCCAAACTTAGCTGCCATATGGCATCGGTGCCTATCAACGATAGACGCCTCATCAAGCCTGTTATGCTCATATGTTTTTGCAGTGCAAAGTTCTTGCTTTAGAGTGTTAATATAGTATCTTTTTCAAACCACCACAACATTGTTATGTGGCCTTATCTTCGGGGGCCAAAACAAACCTCCTATGGAATTCTTGGATCCCTTTCTTCAAGAGTCTTAAAGTGAATTAAGGTTTAGGTGGTAGAAGATCTAAATAGTTGCAATAAAATGAAATTCTACCATCAATAATTTTAAAAATATTTAGTTTCCAACTATTTAAGGCATTAGACTCAACATGCTCTCGTTTACACCAGCGATTACAAAATTCTTGTAAGTCTCCTGCAATTTCCTCACGACATGATTTGAAGTCTATTGGCACAGGAAACCTATATTTAGGTCCCTTACATATAATAGACCGAATTCTTGAATCAGTTATGATTTTTAAATCCCCTGTGACTATATGACCAGGGGGTTGATAGCAATACTTAGAATCTTAACAATCTCAAGAGTCAGGAATAGAATTTTCGATATCAAGTTCTGTTATCAATTTGTTATAGTTAAAAACGTTTATTATACTTATAATAAATGATAGGGGGTTCTTTATTTTCAAAATAAGTAGGAATTGAAGAGATAACACATTTATCTTTAAATATATTGGGTAAGTTAATGAATTCAATCCCCTTTTTGACAAATTGAATTTTGATAAAATGCCTAATATGATTAATTTCGGAGTCTATGTATGGCTGAAGAGCATGTTGAGTGTAACACCGGGTAAGAATTGCTGCATCACAAAGTCGTTGAGCTCTAGAAATACTGCTAGTAGAGTGATTAGTTTGTTTGAAATGCCTATAAAGAAAATTATCAATTGTACGAGGCTTTTTTGTTCGACGATAGTGCTCAGAAAATCTAGTTTTTAGAAATCTACAAGTTTGGTTAACATATTGCATGCCACAATCTTTCTCTTCTCAAGATAAAACATAAATAACATCAGTTGAGTTTCAATCAAGATCAGAATTAGTAATTACAGAAAATTGTCTACCATTAACGTTAGATTTTATAGTTGATTTACAACATAAATGTTTGCAACAGCTACACCTCTTGGCATTGCACTTAGAAATAGAGGGATACACTACACTTCTTCTATACTTACTCCTAGAGTTCCTAGGTACAGGTGACAAAATCTGAGAAAGCTCTTTATGAGCTTTTTGAGAATAGCCTTGGACTTATTCAGTGATATGCGGTCATCAGATGAAAGCAAACTCTGGTAAGTTTCAGGCTATTTCCTCTTTAAAGCATACACACAGTGAAGATATTCATACATTATGTCAGACTAGTATTTCAAACTTGAAAACACTGATTCTTACCAGCTTCATCACCAGCTGCGTTTTAAGTTTAAAATACTCAATGCTATAATAGGATCACAAAATGTGCTGCTTTAAAGATGTATCTCTCTCTCTCTCTCTCTCGTGTGTGTGTGTGTGTGTGTGTGTGTGTGTGTGTGTGTGTGTGTGTGTGTGTGTGTGTGTGTGTGTGTGTCTTATTTGTATGTCATTTTTAAATAGCTATCCATCGCTTATGTCATACTGTCATATATTTTCGACTACGTAAATAAACTTTGTATTGTACTCCAAACGTTGATCATCGGGACGGATTTTCTATCCAAACCTTACACTCCTGTAAGAATTTTATAATCTGAAAAAAGAGAAGCGCAATACTTATTACCCACAGAGTCATCTCTAGTGAAACGATTGTCTAAAACATAATTGTGTCACACAATTCTTAACACGGCCTTAAGTTGTGTTTTATATGTTTTTTTACAGAATTGAAATAAATTGATCAGTCATATTCTTATAATATTCAACTTATTCAAGAAGAGTATCATATTCCTATAATTCATTTTAGTTCTCTTTGAAATCCGAGATTGTGTTCTGTGAAATGCACGTTGATTTATGAATTTATATCTAATACTGGTTATGATAAATTGTTCAACCCAATACATGTTCGCTTTATGAACACCAACTATTTTATACCGGTGCACCTTAGCAAATGTTGATAATTATTATCATTATTTTATTGGCATTATAATCATCAAATTGAATGTTCTTTTTTAGATTTTTTGGTGGAAGAGCACTGTTGAGAGAAAATGAGGGCATCTGCACTTGTGACATTGCTTTGCTTAGCACAAGTTGGACGGGGAACGGTTATGCGGGAGAGAAGATCAGAAAGTGGGGAAAGAGAATCAGAAACTGACACAAGTAATTAAAGAGATGGTTGCAACAGCCAATCATAAGAAACTGATATATATTGTTGTTTTAGATTGTTTTAATTTTGTTTGTTTGTGTGTGGGTTGTTTTCATCTGTTTTGTTTGTTTTCGTTTAAGCACACCGCAAGCACACAAATGTATACGTCGATTTGGTGGTTTTTACGCGTATTGCCGGTGCTCCATAGGCCGGAAAAGGTAGATACTGGTGTTAATACTATATAGAAAAAACATCCCGTATGCCTAAAGGACTATAGACTTCAATCATTTTTAAGTATTCAGTATGTGCATGGCGATTTATGTAAGCATTTAGGAATAGATTCGAGTACCGATCATTCAGATTGGTACTCGAATCTTTTCCTAAATGCTTACATAAACCGCCATGTGCATGCCGAATACTTAAAAATGATCTAATTCTATAGTCCTTTAGGCATATGGCATGTTTTTCTATATAGTATTCACGCCAATATCTACCACTTCCGGTCTATGGAGTACCGGCAATACGCGTGAATACCACCAAATCGACGTATACATTTACCAGTGTGGCAAGATGAGCCATTTTATCGGTCTTTCCGTTGTCAGTCGTTTATCGTGCATAAACTTTTTTTTTCAATTGACATCTCCAAAATTACTGGACCAAATAGCTTCATGCCTTAAAGGGCTAAACAGGTCCCCTCTGGAGCCAAAAGTTGAGAGTTGCTTTGCACCAATTTCTTCTAACTGGTTGTTTCGAAGAAGAGCCGAAGTGTAAAAGTCTGACATTTATTTAACTTCAACCGTTACATTGTAACAGAAATGACTGCCAAAATAGAGAAATTGCCATTTTGGACAAAATTTAAGGCTTGGGAGGCCGATATTTTTTAATTTAGATATCAGCACAGCTAAATACCAATAAAAAAAACTTTAATATGTTGTGTGCCCTGATAATTCTTATCATCTGTTAAAATATATCTTTTGGGTATTTGCTTGTGCTTTACGTTTATTTCTCTGTCAAATGTCTCAAATATGTTCCAAAATGGCCAATATCCTATTTTTAGCCTATATTGGCGGCCAATTTTGTTACCATAGCAATGGTGAAAGTCAAATTAATACCAGACCTTTACACTTGTGCTATTGTTCAAATGTGGTAACCTGTGTAAGATATGGTACTTGATTGTATCGATTCCTGATCTTTGCTTACTTTAATTAGAAGAATTTGGTAAAAAGCATTTTTTGCCTCCTATGGGTGGGGGAAGCAAAATAGCTCATTAATGCACGTAGCTCTTTAAGATACAAGCCATTTCACTTGAATGTTCCCAATGTGTCCTCTAAAAAGCAGAACAAATGCGCTTGGCTGAAAGAAATGACCTCCAGAGCTAAAAATATAAAAAAATGACATACCCACCTGTCCAACTGGCTTAGTTTCAGAAAAAATGTTACGAAATATAAAGTTATTTAAAACGACATATCCACCTGAACTATTGGCTTGAATTTCAAAATAATTTCACAGAATAGTTTCTTTAAATGCCCGCTGCCAAAATAATACACATGAATCTGCTCCACCGAAAAAATGGCCACCAGGTCTAAAAATAGACATGTGTTTAAACTACATTTCCTCCTGAACCACTGGTCCAAATTCAAAATGATTCAAAACTATTTTACGCCCTCCATTAAAAATATTATTACTGATCATTCCAAGGCGGTGGTTCTTTTGTGGTTCTTTTGTGGATCATTTTTGTTATTTATGGATCGTGTCTGCCGTGCTGTCTTGTCTATTCATTGCAGCATTGTGGTCACCTGCTGGGAAAGGGCTATCCTCTTAGCTCTCTTGTGTGTGGTGTTTTATTGTGATTTTGCTTGCATGATCTATAGTACTCTACAATCCTGCTTGTTAATTAACTTCAAATAAGGCTCTCTGCCTGCTTCTCTCTAATCATCCCCTCTTCTCTCTTAGTTTAAAATTTATGCTAGATGTTCGAATGATCTCCACATTTGTATGTTCACATAATATTGTATATGAGCTTATGTATATTTCTATTCTGAACAATGTTTATTGTAAATAAAAAAAAAAAAACAGTGGAGAACCTGGTCAGACGCCGCATTTTGCGGGGTCTGATCTGGTTTTGAACTGTTTGCCGATGTCCCACAAAAGATGCTTTTGTTTATTTGTTTTGTTTCATAACGTCCCGTCAACAATCTTTCAGTTAAACAGTGACGGGTCTTCTTGGGTTGAACAAGTACTAAGGTAGGATAAATGTGTCTTGCTCAAGGACCACAACGCAGTGACGCCGTTGAGGCTCAATCCCGCGGCCCTTCGGTCTCGAGTCAAGCACTCTACCACTTAGCCACTGCGCTCCCTACAAAAAGATACTAGTCTTATATGGGTTAATAATGCTGTAAGGGCTAATACCTTTCCTTATCCTCTTGAATTTCAAGCGAATCCTGCTTGATGCTAGAAATGCCAAAAACCACTTTAGGAAGGGAATATTACATAACTATGGAAACACAGACATGTGAAGAATGCAAGAATCAGTGTAATTCCGAAATCACCTGTGTTGGTCTCGATTGTAAAACTTGGTCAGCTGCTGTTCGTTGTTGGTTTCATACTGCTGCACAGTACCATCCTACAGCATCTGAAGATATGACATCTTGGAAAAAGGAATGTCGAGGGAAAGGTTGCAGCGACGGATCCAGAGAGGGGGGGCAGGGTGTCCGTACGCCCCCCCCTTGAAAATGACAATGGGCCATAGGTTTCCTTAGGAATTTCGGTATGGACCCCCAACGAGAAGCAATTGGACCCCTTGGGTCCAATTGCTTCTCGAGTGAGGTCCGTATAGCCCTCTGTGAAATATGTTAATGATTAAAAAACAAAAAAAAAACATTGTCATGCCCCCACCCCTGACGGAATTTTCTGGATCCGCGCATGGGTTGAAATTAACTCTTTCTATGCTAGTGGCATCTGTTGCTAACTTTTGCAGATGGTCTGAACCCGAATTAGGACCGACTGAGCGTCCAGTCCTGATCTGGATCCAAACCGTTTGACACTCTGATAGTGTTCCTGAAAGATTTTTTTGGAAGCATTAATATTGAAAAAAGTCATCAGACAACACCAAAAGCATGAAAAACATCTAAGTATGCAAAGAGTCAAATGTATCTGAGAGATAGTCACAGCATTGTCGTCAACAGAAAAAGATAATACATTTAAGAATTTAAATTCATATTTTTTTTTGCGAAAAAAAAAACGCCAAAAAAAACAAACAATATATTAAGTGTATCAATATTGGGACTCCTGATCACTCCTTTCTTGTTTGTTTGTTGTTTTCTGTTCTTTTTGTTTGTGCGTTTTCCTGTGTTGTAGTTGTAGTTGTTGTTGTTGTTGTTGTTGTTGTTGTTGTTCATGATGGATCTTCCTCATTCTTGTTGGTAACAAGCACAACGGATAGGTGGCAATCGAAAAATGTTCCAAACGAACAAGGAGCTGTGATCAAAAATCGTTAGAAACTGTGTTTTCGATTATCATTTGTCGCCAAACTCTGTATCTAACAATTTTTGATCTACATTCGTCTATAGTATTAACGTTTTCGATTGCCGCCTCTCCGGTGTGCCAAGGACAACTATAGAAACTTGAATTAATTCGAATTTCGGCAACACCCCACTACCGATTATGGAGTTTCATGTACTTGAGCATCTATAATATTGATGTATAATGTTGTGATCACTCTAGCGCCTTCATTTTTTATTTCAGCTTCTTCATTCTTTAAGGTAATCGGACATACATAAAAGTTTGGGTGAGTTTGAATTTTGGTCAGATACCACCGCTTACTGCGGAATTAGCTGCCCCTGAGCGTCTTAAATATCTAGTTTCTACTGGGTTTTCTCTTGCATTTTTATTCAGATCTTTGTTTTGTAACTTGCAGATAACCAGAACTGGTATAATATCTTGAGCAGGTTCAGAGTTATCTGCCTAATAATATTGCTGGTTCTCAGGTAAGCGATCTTTGCCCATTGATTGGGATGCTTGTTTGTGTAATGAAACTGTTTCGCGAAGATAAACCCGTTGATGCATGCGCGGATCCAGAAGGTTATTACAGAGGAGGTCCAACTTTGCCAACGATGAGGTGATCCAAATACAACTAAAAGCGGGCTATCAATGGCCCGCCAGCAAAACGCCATTTAAATGGCGTTTCGCTGGCGTTGCAATGATGACTCAACGTTGAATTCTGGCTTGGTAGCTTTGTGATTTTTCAGGAATCCGGACCAGTATTGCTAAGAAACCATATTTTGCGATTTTTCAGGGGAGGGGGGGGGGGGGGTCCGGTCCCCATGTCGCCCCTCTGGATCCGCGTATGAACGTGAAACTCATATGCCTTTCTCCCGACTACACTTCATTTTTGCACAGTAGGGTTTAATAAAAATGACAGGGCGAATTAACCTTCGTTGTATAAACGACACAATAGTTGATTGGGAGGATGTCTGCTATTTTGTGAATGTCAAGATCTCACCAATTGCCTAGAAAAGTAACTAATATACAATAAAGATGAAAGCAACAAACTTCATTGGCATTATTGTCTAACATTAGCGATGCTTAATTGCTGCTGGCATACTGAGGTAGAATAGATTTATTAACTCTTTGCATGCTGGGTAATTATGCATCCTTTTTTCAAAATCATTTTTTTTTCGAAAAATTCTTTCAGGAATACCACCAGAGTGTCAAACAGTTTGGATACAGATCAGGCCCGACAATTTGTCGGGCCTGATTTGGATCCAAACTGTTTGCAAATGTTATCAGCAGACGACTTTAGTAGGCAAATAGTTAATGAGTTACAGCAGGGTTTCCCTATATTAACTAACTTAAAATGGCACTGTGACCCTTATTTCCCCTAGCTGAAGGTTCTGACAATGTCTTTGTCAGAACTCAGATATAAGTGCATATTTAAATTCCACTAATGTCATTAATGTCAAAACATCGCTGTACATTTTGAGGAGTTTGGAATGTGCCCCTTTTGACACACGGATCAAAGAATCAACTTTGAATTTTCTAAAAGTTTTTGTGTCTGTTCAGTGGGTTTAATTTGTCCGAATCGTTCAAGATGCGAAGTGGCAGCAAACCAAAGTTATATCCTATGTTTTTTTCTAAAACATATACTTGATTAACTTAATTGCCAGTCAAAAAACTGGTATTAAGATAACCCATTTATGCCGAATGGAATTTCCCACTGTTATCAATTGGACCAGTCCATTTCCGTTTTAAGGGTTGTTGGGTGGTAGTTTTCTTTTTTCTTCTTCAAATTTTTGATAGAATATTCTGTAAGCAAATAGTGGAGACCTTGATTAGAGACCGCGTTCTGCGGCGTCTGGTCGGTGTCTCCACTGTTTGCCTATGTCCCACAAAAAGGCTTATACACTCTATACTTTTTCCCCAGTTCATAGAATGATAGTCTTGTTTCTCCTCTCTGCTGGAGGTAATTTATGAAGCTGTTATATCAACAAGAGGAGTGCGGCTAGCTGCTATTTGTTTATGATCAAATTCCCAGATAAAACAATTTTATCTGGCTGAACAAGTTAATGACATGTTAGTTCTAGAATCATGTCTAAGTACTGAATGTGTATTGCTGATTTAAACTTTTTTCTTTAACTATTTTTGCCACTTTTTTGAGATTGAGCCAGTGTGAGAGTGGTATCGGCTATTTAGCATTTGGAAAAGAAAGGCAAAGTCTATGTTTTTCTATTATTCAAATTTATTGAAATGAAAAAAATAAAAACATAAAACACAGAATAGCTTCCAAACAATACTTTATCCTTAAAGTGCCGATCACAACAAAAGTAGTCTACTTTTGTCATCTGCTGAAATGTTTAGAAGCCTCTATATGACGTACATTGTAGACCAAGATCAGACTGCTCCAGTCCAATCTGGGCTCAAGTTGTTTGCTTATATACTTCAATAAGGCAGATATGTCAGGCAAGTCTTCGCAGCAGAGGACTTTAGCAGACAACATTTTCAGATGCATTTTCGGAGCGTTTTAAGAGTAAAGGGGCAGGGCCGATAATTTGAAACAGAGTATAGATTTTGTTTTTGCGTGCTTGAATCAATTACCTTTGGAATTATTATTGAGATGTAAATATAAAATTTATTATGTTTCTTATTCTGCATTAACAATTATAACAAACAAGACCAAACGTAATCATGTATCTTAGGCCCTGTCACACTATAACGTTTCAGCCAACGTATGCGGACATACGAAAAATATATCCAGTACGCTGGCATATTACAAACTGAAAGAAAGCCTCTCTCTGAACGAACTTAGAACGTGTGTCTAATGTATGAGTAACTTGTGGGTGATTTCAAAAATAATGCATCCATTTCTTTAATCAATGTTTATAGACTATCTAAAGCAGATTTATAGTTAAAATTAATTCTAAGATATGTAATTAATGTTTTTCTTTCATCATGACAAGTTTCACGGCTTTAGAATGTTCCATTCCAAAATTACATGGAAAATGGTCGTCAAAATTGTCACAAGGGTAACACTTTTTTGTGACATTTTTTCCCTTACCTTCGATTCAACTGTAAATTGTATTAAACACTATTCATGTATTGTCAAATGGTGAATTGCAGTTGAAACATAACATAAAAGCTGTAGGAAAATAATCTTTTCATCTATTTAAAACCTGATTAGTCGGAAATTTATGCACTTTTATAAACACACCCTTTCAAATTTTTATCATACAGAATTTCATATGATAGGAGTTAAGTGAATTGCCTCTTAATATATACAAAGCTTTATTCATAAGGAATGTTGCTTTTATGACTAGAATTCTATTAGCTATTTAAAGGAACCAACTTGCTTATAAAACAACAAGTATGATTTTATGTAGCCAGTACTGAATAAAACCACCCAGATATGTCACAAGTGTAACATTTAAGATTTCAAATATCAGCATCTTAATTTGTTTTGCAATGTAAAGCTTTTTTGCTGTTTTTCTGGTCAAGGGAGCCCCAAAATAACATAATGAGGAATTATGGTGAAAACCTTAAGCTACTGACTTCGTGGCATGATTTTAACTGATGTCACAAGTGTAACACATTTTAGGAATATGTGATAAATGCATATACATGGCAAATTTTAAATGATATATTACTTCTTTGGTATCTTTAATAATTCTTGAATGCATAAATACAATTTAAACACAGCAAGAAGTCAACATCTTCCCCAAATATGTAGTCCATACTAGTTACGGTCCAGCAGGAATGACACTTCCTCAAGCCCATATAATAATTTCATAATGAAACTGACAATCCTTGAGCTACATCTTGGGCAAAAATCATGCTAAATTCAACACTGAAGAAACCAGACAGGCTAAAACCAGACTATAGCTTGATTTAGACAGGTAGACTTAAAAATGTGATTTGTGTCACAAGTGTAACATATATTATGGATTGCTTTAATCTCGCTTTTTTCTAGTGTTTGGTCAAAGGATGATCTATTCAACAATTAATTTGTTACTTTTTGGCATTTTAGGGTATAGTTATTCAATCTTTCGATACAAAGAAAACACAAAATGGTGTTAACAAATGAGATGCATTATGCACTCACAAAGAGGGAAAGGTACTTTTTCACAATTCAAAAAATATTTACAGAAATATATTGAAGTAAACCAAAATAGAAGCTCACTGTCACTCAGTAGTTCATACTATAGTAGATCATATAAAGTATAATTGATAAGAAAAGACAAAAGTGACATAATCAGTTCTCTTGCTTTTTTGTCACAAGTGTAACACAATAATTTCTTTCTATTTAAGCCTTAAATTTGTTACAGATTATTTATAGAATTGCAAGAAATGGTATCATTCTAACTTTATGCGAAAACATTGTTTTATCTGGTCAGCATTGGAGGAGACGGTCACGTAAAGAGAGTATTGCAGTACAAAGTTTTAAGGCCCAGTCACACTACCATGTATAGCACCAACGTATGAATAATTCAGCAAGTATGTTGGCATACGCTGAGTACGTTAGGAATAAGTTTTAAACACGTTAAGAATACGCTATATATATAGTACGTTGGTATACGTTGACATACGGCCAAGAGCTCCAACATTTTGTGAATCCATAAAAAATTACAGCGTATATGCGAACGTACTGCTTCTTTACGTTAGGCATACGCTAGATGTACGCAGCAGGTAAGTTATGCATACGTTAAGGTACGTTAGCACCAACGCATGCGGACGTATGAGAAATTAAGCAAGTATGTTGATGTACGCTGAATACGTTACAGATACGTTTTAAACACGTTAAGAACACGCTACTGTACGTTGGTATACGTTGTCATATAGCGAATAGATCCCAAAATTTCGACTTGCATAAAAAATCTTCAGTGTATGCCGACCTATTGCTTAAACATTAGGCATAAGTTAGATGTACGCAACGAGTAAGTTATGCATACGTTAAGGTACGTTAGCACCAACGTATGAGCACGTATGAAAAATCACCAAGTACGTTGGTGTACGCTGAATAAGTTAGAGATACGTTTACAATACGTTACGAACACGCTACAATACGTTGGTATACCTTGTCATATGACAAAGTGGTCCCAAATTTTGTACTGTTTTAAACGTTTGACATAAGTTAGATGTGCGCTACATGTAAGTTATGCATACGTTAACGTCCGTTATATGTACAATTCACCATACATTAGACGTTCGTTGTGCATAAGTTTCTCATAAGTCAAGACGAAAACGTCCCCTTACTTAAACACCAAGCAGAGAACGTTAAGCACAGCTCGGTTATGATGCACTTGATATGTATGCATTAGTTAAAACAGAAGCTATGCCCTAAACATTGTTGTCATTTATATAATGTTAGGTTTTGCCTTTTAACAATTTGAAACGAATTCAGCTGAAACCTAATCTGCATGCCAGTGATTTGTATGTTACCAATGCATATGCATGATGTCTTATCAATGGTAATTTAATTAGCATTGTCTCATAAAGTGCACTTTGTTGAATAGGAATCTTTTGCATGAATCATGCAATGTAGTCCAGCAGAGCTCGCTTTAATTTGTTGTCACTTTTTACCAGTAAGAGTCGAGTTTTCGGTATAAAAGTATCTTTTCGAATCCAAATGATTTAGGCTGTTCTTGTTTTATGTCAAGTGAAACACAGTCTTGAAACTATCAAGCAGAGAATAGGGCTCCTAAATAATTAATTGAGGGGCACCTTGGCAAAACCAAAAATGTGGCGTTCGTAAACTGGCCAATTAATGGCTCATCTTCCCCAAGATTCCCCAGTTTTCTCATTGTATTTTATGTATAGCAACTGACAAAAGCCTGTTTTGATGTCAAGAGAGAAGAATGATCAGACCTCTAAGACCTGAGCTTTCCCTGGACATAAATGACACATTGTTGACAGTTAGGTGATATTAGATTGGTTACATTTTACTGGACAAAAAATAAGTGAGTATGATCAGGAAATACCACATTCACACACTGTAGACCAATAGTCTACAACCCACGGAACCGTGAGGAAGAGTCACATAGCATTTATAGTATCAATATATCTGTAAGACAATAACAGCAAAGCATCCAGCTTTCTCTTCCTCTTCAATGTGATTGCAAAACTAGAATGGACACAAACTAATGCATAACAAAACAAAGACAAACACAGAACTCCCACAAACAAAAGCAAGTACAGTAAACAATAGATCAACAACAAAAGAACCACCGCCTTAGAACGGCCAGCAGTCTAAGCCACAAGGCAGGAGACTTTAATGCATTTTACTAGCGCTTAATCATTGCCATAGATTCTGTTGTTGTTAAAACACAAAATTGTTTAGCTTGCATGGAGGCTTTCTAACTAATGCAATGTATCAAAACCTGACTTGTTTCCTGAAGGAACATAGCTTCCTATTTTTAGAGTACAGGGGGTGGGGTCGTATTTACCACATCATTAAAACTTGGAGCTCTTTATTATTAGTTTACCACATCATTAAAACTTGGAGCTCTTTATTATTTATTTACCACATCATTAAAACTTTGAGCTCTTTATTATGACAGTGGCCTGATTTATTTTGTAATAAATAGCAAATGCTTTCACTTATTTCTCCATTTAACGTAAGTTGTGGTTACACATTAGAAGCAAGTCGGCGAGGCATTCTAATGAGCACCAAAATGTTTTTTTATGGAGAACTGACCAAATAGCCACTTAAACTCTTTGGCTACAGGGCAAGTTTGTTTTCTGCTACAGCTTGGACCCAGATGTGGCCCAACAGAATGTCGGACATAATCTGGATCCAAACTTATTGATATTCTGATGGTATTCCCGAAAGAACTACATTTGTAAAAAGTAATGTTGAAAAATATTTGCACCTGAAAATGTTGCCTGCTTTGTACATCTGCTGCATAAATTCACGTGCATTTCAGCCTTTTTTCATTGAAGCAAACAATATGAACCATGATCAGCCTGATATCAAGGAAATAATCTGATCTGGGTCTGTATTGTTTGCAATATGTGCTAAGCAGTTGAGAGAAGCTGACAACTAAA